>JAZDUA010000096.1:2952500-3260000 GCA_038098605.1 Gryllus longicercus
CTGCATTCCCTGCAACCCTTCGCCTCTGCCTGTGCCCTACTCTATGCTATTATCATCCAGTTTTCCCCGAATACGCCGCCCTCCTCCGACACACTCAGTCACCCTTGTCATTTCCACCCCCTCTTCTAATCTGCACCGCGCAAATCTCGAACCCACCCGGCAAGTCATCTCAAACCCAGCAACAGCTCGCTCACTTCCGACCTACCTGACCGCCCTCTTACAACCCATCCGCCCACACACTTGAAGCTGCCATCAGCCTTCCTACGTCTTCTTCCACCCCACCGCCACGCCACATGCTCAACTTCCTGCGCCTACTTGCAAGCCCCATTCTCGTTCATTCTCGTCCAAGCCCGCTCGCCCTCTCCCGAAACGCGTTGTACCCGAACTATCGCTTTCCCTCTCACTACCTCCCCCCGTTCCCCCCCCCCCGCACCTCCGGTCCAAATCGCACTCAGTCTGCTCCCATTCCCAACACTCCAACAGCTTGTGCTTCGATTTCCCGCCTGCAACCTGATCAAAGCCTCCCCCAAAGCCTCCCCCTACTCTGCCTCCGGTCACCCGGCCTCCTGCGCTTAATCTTCTAACAACTTCTTACACTTCCGATCAACAATCTACCTGTCACGTATCAGACAGCTTCCCGCTGATTACCTTCTTTCAGTGCCAAACTCGCTTCGGATGTCGGATCAGGCCGATTCGAGCCGCAACTGTTTTCGACACTCATCCCGCCACACTACCGCACTCACGTCGGGCCAAAGATACTAAGAGAAACTTTAGCCATTTTACAATTTAGGTGGAAAGTACGGGATAGTTCAAATGCGAGAAAGAAGGGTTTATCCGTATCCAAAGAAAAGGAAATATGTTCCAGTAAAAGAATGAGATGATTGATTTATTGATTAGTGATTCCAGGCGCCTGAACTATTAATGTCATTAGTCTCCTAAGTATAGTCTATCATTTTTTATGACGGGTAATCTTCCTCCTCTAAATGGCGAGTTCTGGTGGTGAGTAGGCGTTCTAGGTCGGCTTGCGGGAATTTTCCCCAGCAGGTATCTCCGACCATCTGCGCGGCCCCGCCCCAGTAGGGACAAACACTAAGCTCCCGACAAGTGTGGTAGTGGAGTGAATGTGAGTGCGAGTGAGAGCAAGAAAGGGGTAAAGAAGATCGCGCGCCGCTCGTGGTCCGTTAGTGTGCTGCTCCGGCATTGGACTAGTCTTGATCGGTGAAGACACGGAAAACTATCGGTCGGCGCCGCCAGCCACTTTAATTCTCCTCCAGACAGGAGCCGAATTCGAACTAGCTGCTTAGCTTGTCTCGAAAATCCTACCACCGTCGGGACGTCAATCCTAGAACCTCCCTCCACGCACAGGCATCAGTTGATGTTCAACCTATGCTGGTAGGAATGAGATATTGAGAAATACCTATACTCAACATGACGTTGTTTTATATCATTATTTGTATTTTTTTAAATGTGATAATTTTGAGTACTTCATACAGTATGATTGAAGCGTGTAGAGAAGTGTACCACTTAAAAAATCTCCCTATGTATTTGGCATAGCTCTTTATATTTCAGGTTCCCTTCAGCCCCTTCCCTGACAACTCGAATCTTATTTGAAATGCAACTAGCAAATTTATATTTTTATCAGTCTGGAGAAAGGTTAATACAACTTACATTTCATTTGTGTCATGGATGTTATAACAGTTTTTAAATTGTTACTGCACTATTGTGCTTGCGTGTCATAATTATTAATTTGATTTTTTATTAGTATGAGATTGATCTAGATTTAGATACGGATCTAATATTTTTGTATTCTGTGAAAAATTATAACACATCAAAAACGCGGGCCCCCATTACTTTGAACTTGCCAATCTATGAAACATGTCAAATGATAAAGAAATTTCTTCCAAGCCTCTAAAAGGCAAGGAAACCCTTCCTAAATAACGTAAAGCGATAGACGTTTCCTTGTCGAAAGTTCATCAGGGAGTTGAGACCGAAATCAGTGCTACAAGTTTTTCGAAAGTTTTCTACGTATGTTACGTCTGCTTTATTATCTAAGAAAGGATCGTGAATCGCACAAAATCGATAGTAAAAGACAAAATGATTGTATTGTGATATTAAAACCAAGTGTTCTATTTTTGTAACAATAATGTGTCAATAAACCTTAATATTATTCGGAATACGATGTAATGATAAACTTCCAAACACTTCAAGTTTTCAGAATTTCGATATCCCATTGAACTTTCAAAACAAACCAAACAAAGAAATTAAACGTTTAACACTTAATTTAAGTAAACTTACTTTCATCCTCATTAACTAAGATAAAACCACCAATAAGCCTCGATACCATCCGACATCAAATGCAACAATAAACTTTTCAACATTCAGACACTTCGTTTATTCAGAATTTCGAAACACATTGAACAAAGCAAAGTAATTAAACATCTAACACATAATATAAGTATGTGAAATATTACTTTTCTCTTCAAGATATTGAATAGAAGCATCAATAAATCTCAATATCATCCTGAATCGTTTCATTGATTAACTTTTAAAACACCAAACACTTCAAATATTCAGAATTTTGATAAATATAATGAACATTGAAAATATAGAAATTAAAAGTGTAATGCTTCATTTAAGAACGATAAATATTTCTGTTGTCCTCATAAGCTAAGGTTATGTAAGCATTATTAAATAGTGAAGTTCGTAACTTCAACTAGAATTTTGTGTATCAACATTGACTTTTACAGAAAATTTCTCTTACTATAATAAATATAATAAAGAATGTTATGGTTGGCACAGAGCTACAGAAGTATTGGCGAATGGGTTGCTGTCCAGCTAAAGGTTTCTGGGGCGGCCGCTGGGCTTTGAGAGCAGAGGCGGGAGATCAGAGGGATGTGGAGGGCGCTCGATCACCTCTGGCTCGTCTGCCCAACCCAACCCAAAAACATTAGCCTTCCGCCCCGCACGTGCTAGCCAACTTCGATACCCCATTGCTGTTAATTAAGTTGCTGTGGTGTCTACGGTTCACAGCTGCTCACATAAGATATAGAGGACGGTCCGGCTCTGCTCTCATCATCCATATCTTTCCCACGGCCATCGATATCCGTTGCTCACTTCACAACTAGTATCACTCTCTCCGTCCTTACGATCGTTTCAGTCGTTTCCGGTGTACGTAATTTCGGTGGCTCACATTAATATTCGGACCGCCACAAATACTGAAGGGATTTCTTAGTTGACTGAAATTTTTCGCACGTGCGCGGAATTTACATGGGAGGAAAGGCAAAGGTACTGTGACTTTATTATTAGGAAACAGTAATACAAAGAAAATGTTTCTGATGCACAACATACGTTTCAAAAACACGGATTTAGGAGTGAATATGCAAGAATACGAAGTCACATTAATATTCGGACACGTAATGGGAGACTCATTTGCAAATCAAATATTCTTCACGTAAATCTGCCCACCCGTAGAACCGACCAATTACATCTCATACCCAGGACGTCTTCATCCCTGCGACTTCATGTAGCTTCTCATCTATACCAATCGATGATTCGTCCAATATTATCTTAGTCTTCTCCTATCTGAGCCTCAGCCAGCAAACCAAATATCTAAAAAAAAAAAAAAAAAAGCAGATTTTCTAAAATAAATTCCTCCGAATCCTTACAAAAGCTCCCTGGTTTGTACCTAACTCCCAGTTACATAACAAACTCCGTCCTGCGATCTCCGTCCATTTCTCCCTCCTGTACACTCGCTTCTATCCTAAAATCCCCCAGATTCCCTCAGCCGTGCATTTCGAAATCGGAAAACAAACTCCTCACCAGAAACTACCAAGATAGTTCTTCGACCCCTCCCCCCCTTCGACCCCTCCCCCCCCGAACATCATGTGGCTTTGCACATTCAATCCACGTGTACTCATTGTACTCATATGCGGTTGTTTCCTAAACAAGGCAAATATAATTCAATGTACCCTCAAGTATCGTACTCGGCTGGTGTGGGACTTCGGTCCAAGCAGAAATAAATGAAAAAAATCTTTCTAAAAGCGCCATTTTTGCCATAAATAGGAATTGGCCCTAGTTGGTGTGAAACCTGCATATATTTAATCAATTTCAAGCAGAAATTACGCAAAAGTACTCGTTTTTTCAAAAAATTGTACATAATCTTTGTTGAAGAGCTAATTTTGTTCAACAGACTGTCTGAAATAAAATTTATATCATCAGGTTTGTAGTTTTGAGAAGTTTTTGTAATTTTCGAAAAAACGAGCAATACCCGAAATTGATCTAGCGCCATATTTCGTACGGTTTCTTGTTACGTATGTGGAGAAACTTTAAAGAAAAAAATTGGAGCAGTTTTTGACATTTTGTTTGTAAATTTCAATCGTAAAATACGCAAAAACTACTCGTTTGTTCAAAACATTGTACAGGATATTTTTTGAAGAGCTAATTTTGTACAACAGACTCCAATGTTGAAGCTTTAACGTTTTTCAATTTTCGAAAAATAGAGGGGGTAAACGAAAGTGAGATGTGCACCATTCTCTTGAACGTCTTTTGCATTCGTCAACCATAAAATTTAATCAAAAAATTTGGAACTTTTTTTTGAAAATTTTGAAAAAGACCCAGGAATATTTTGTAAAGTACCCCCAGAATTAAAATATTGGTTTCAAATTTCAGTGTCCGTGACATCAGCTAGAACGATTGGGGAATATCAATTTTAGAAAACATAGGCTGAAAGGTTTTTGCGCTAGCGTTGTGCACAGACTGTCACACACAGACGTTTTGGCGTCAACCAATTTTTCGGTATGAAGGACGCTTAAAACATGGATTGTGGCTACACCACGGGTTAAAGGAAATTTTTCTATATTTAGCAACTGGATTTATCTACTGTTTCCTTACCAGGGCTTGGTAATAGGAGTTTTTGTGTCGAAAATTACCGGTTTTCCGGCGCACGATTACAATACTTTCTCTTCTTACATTTACATGTGAGAGAAAGTAATAAACAATACTCATTAATTCAGAATTCCCCTTTCAGATGCAATCGCTTACGACCGATACAATGTGCTTACATCAATTACGGAGAAAGTAATTTTTATTGGGTCTGTTAGGCTTCTCTCTCCAATCAGATTTCATTAAGATACCCAATTTTCGCCTATTTTTAATGCAGACAACTAATGAGTGCTAGGGTAGAAAATGTGTCCAATTGTCAAGTTTTACAGTTTTGTTATGAGACTTTCCATTTTTCGATTTCAGATAAAAGTACTTCTTATCTAAAAGTAATTTAATTTTCATTCTAAAAGATATATGTCAAATACGAATAGCAGCATATTTGAATTTATGATGATCTTCGCACACTAGTTACGATGAGAGTCTTCAACAAATGTTCTCCATGATAGCAACCGCTTCACAGACTGCGGTCATATCCTTTCTCTACATTTCACAATTATCCGTGTAGTACTATCTGTAACTTTGGTACATTATTTTGCACATGACATTGTTGATGTCAACTTAACACACATAATTACACGTGGAAAAATATGCACATAATATTAATTAACCACTTGTTAGATGGCAACTCTTCGTGTGATGTGGAATCTTGGTTTTCACTATCAACTTTTTTCAGAAGTTAAACATGCTTTGAAGAATGGTTCTTTTTGTATGGCATGTCGTGACATCGGTAGTGTATTTTTTTCTCTTTCTTAAATTTTCTTTTATCCTAAGTCTTCATTAATTTGAAAATGTCTGATGCTGTATAAGTAACTGTAAACTAGGATCATCCAATATATGTAGAAAATAGCAAAGACTACTCCTTGTACAATATGCGCTAGACCTTCTGTAAAATTACTGAACACTATGGTTATTCCTGTATACATTGTTGATCCAACATGAAAAATCATCATGAACATAAAAATGTAGAGCCATGATAAAAGTATATTAATATTTTCCTGGACGATTCCCATCATAAGATACATTGAAAACAATACTATACACCAATCTGCAACTACTTGAAAGAACTCAGATTGTCGTGGTTCTTGGTTCATATCGATTTTCATCATGTTATCTTTCATCAAGAACAACGCGCGTCCCATGCTAAAGAAGGAAAAGAACAGGCCAAGCAGTGCAGAGCCTAGGCGAAGACTGCATCCACACACGCTACTTGAAACTTTAGGAACCATCTTCGTAACAACTAGCGCAGAAGACAAATATTATAAAAAGCATTACCTCTGTTGCATAATCTCCAAAATTTACAGAACATTTAATGAGTGTAAAACAGCCAAGAGTGTATCACAAATATAGGTTAGAGTAGTCATGGACACCAATTTGTTGATTGTCTATTATGGTTTTATTACGTAACATGGAAATAAAATTATTGGAAAGTATTTAAATTGAAAATTAATTAGGCTGGGCAATTCAAAAATAATCCTGAATCATCTAATATTGAATTCGAATTTTCTGTCCTTTGTTACCTTTGACGAGTAAAAATGTTCTGTTAAAGTATACTACATTATTTTATTTCGTGTGAAACTAAATATCACATCGGAAATGTAATTAATGGGAAGCAATCTTCTAAGTATATATTTATGTTTTCTTTTCTAATACGCATTTTAACCTGGAGGCTCCTAATGTGGGGGCCACTTCACGACAAATCGACAAAGATACCAACCCCACCATTTTAGAATTCCTTGAAAATCTTGTCAGCTAAGAGTATTTGAGATACGTAAAAAAAAATTCACTTCTCTGATTTATTTGTTTAACACTGCCCTTACGAAACAGCAATTTTGGCCAATTTCGCGCCTTTAGAGTCGAATTTAAAATAATATATCTCGATTGACTTGGAAACTAATATGCCTTTTTCGTTGTAATGTAAAGGGGTTATTATTTTAAACAGTATTTTTATAAGTAAACATTTGTCATATTTCGTTCTAGAAATATGTATAACAAAAATTACATATCATATTTCATAAAAAGGTCTTACTCTTTTAGGCAAAGTATATAATATGATTTGTAAAGTTCCTACTAAATTACAAGTTGAGACAATCATAGAATCAAAAGATAGAAATTAATTTTGTTACAAAAGATGCTATACACGGATTACGAGTGTTGCATGAATAACAATCCTCCATAGCTTCGTATATCTCAAGCAGTGTATAATCAAAATTAAATATTAAAACTTTATGAGCGGGGTTGTAAACATGTAAAACACTGGCATTACTATAAAATAAATAGAATACTACCAAACTATCATTTTTATCATCATTATGAAAAAAAAGCGCAAATGTGTAGAACCGAGTGATCTGATAATAAATGTCTTTACCCACTGCGTGGTTGTAAGCTCGGCAAAACACTTCACTTTACATCGGACTTTTTCTGACACAGACGTAGAAATGTTCGAAAATATTGAAAATTTTCGGACGCATTTCTACAACTACAAAATTGAAGAAAGGGGTTTTCTCTTCAAATAATTTTTTGCTCAAAAGTGAGTTCTTTCAGTAAGGTCTTGTACATTTTTTTGAAACTTTTAGTAGTTTTCGCGCAATATTGCGAGCAATATGCCCAATTTCAAAAAGTACATACACAAGATTTTCTCACAAAGCGGCTCCAAATTTTTCTTTAAACTTCTGGTATGGATAGTGATAAATAGATGACATAAATGCCATATTGCGTATTCTTTTGTTTTTAAAAAAATGATAAAAATGTATTTTTTGACTTGTCTCTTGCATCGTTAATATTTATATTAGCGGCAATTTGTTCACAATACTTTTATATTATTTACTATGTATTCATAGCTCTATGATCACAATCATAACAGATGTTGGTTGTGTTGTCCCTTCACTTGTTTCTAAGTGATCTGGTTGATACCAACATAAATGCAATATTTAATAGCAGGCCCTAACTCGGTACAGTAAGGAGAGATTTCTCTGGAGCACGATATTAAACTGACTGTAAGGGTTGCACTGGAATATTTTGTGTACGAACTTAGTGAAATAGTAACTCCAGGTTAAACAAACTAAGCGTGACACTAGAATCTACTGAAAATTTCCCCGTGCGCCACTAGTAGGTCGCGATCGACAGTCTGACGATCTCTCCCTTAGCATTTCTGAAACCTTCTCTGTATTTTACAATACTTTCTCTATACTACGTAAACAGGAACGACAAAGAAAAAGTATCGGAAGTTATTGCTGCGACTTGCGACCTCGTCTCACGGCGTAGAAGTACGTCATTCAAGTTTTTAAATGCAATTAGGAATGAAGACGGGAGAACAGCAAGTTAATACCATAATAGAGTATAGTACCAAAAACTAACCTGTACCTTTGTAACGAGAAGATTGCTTAAAAGGGGGTAAAGAAAAAAAGTGATTTGATCACGTAGATTGTGATGTTTTGTTGACAATTTCTGTGTCAACTGCATTAATTTAGCGAAGAAATATTATGTAATATATTTAGTTTTTCTAAAAATATTTAAGTTGTTCACACTACACATGGTTTTTATTTTGCCATTGATTTATCCCATACATCAAAAAATGATGTATCACATAGCTTTCGTACACCTTGATTATGACTGAATATTAAAAAAAAAATATTTCCTTGCTTTTAAATGTAACGTGTTCACTGTGAAATGTTATAATATTTCATTTGATTAATATATACCACATATCTGTCTATATAGGTTAGATATTCTAGGGACATTGAACATTTTCAATATTTTTTTTAATCAACTAGAAGGATGCTCGCGAAACATTCCTTCCGGTGGGCAGACTTATTGGCGAATCCAATGTCAACCCGAATCCATCAATCTTCCCGATCTACGTCAGGGACCCACTGCCAAGTTTACGGCGCAGCGTGGTCGACTTGCAGGCAAGTGGACGTGTGCGGCGAAGGTCATATTTTGGGCAGCGCCTCGCCGTCGCCAGCTCCCAACACTCTGCCAGCGGGTGTTGCGCGAGGGTCGGCGCGGCGCGGCGCGGCGTCGCGGCGTTGCAGCGGGCCCCTACACAGTGGGACGCATCACCTCCCCCCCTCCGCGACGCAAGCGCCCCCCCCCCGCTTGGCGGCGCCGCCCAACCCCCCCTCCCCCGCCTTGGACGACGTCCACGCCCGCAGATTTTCGTCATATGCGCGGGCGGCGGGCGCTGCTCGTGAGAATAACTGCCGCCGCCCCCGCCACGGTGGCTCGTTTGGCGCCGGTTCAGCCGCGTCTGCGCCGGGACGTTTCGCAGGGGATTTTTGACCTTTGCAATTAGCATGTGATTGGTTTGTAAATTGTTTTAATGAGCCTCATCGCAAGCGAAAGACCTCTGTTCTCACGCAGGCGTGGGCCTAGATATTTAATTTGAGGGCGGGGGTGTTACATTTTTTGACACAGATTCCCATAAAGTAGTTTGAATTTGTAAATTGAGTTTAAAGAATTGTCTAGGATGACCCTATATTTTTATATGAAAGAGTATTGGGTTAGATTTAGGTGTGAGAGTAGAGATTCGAAAACTCGAGTTCTTAGAAACAAAATGTCAATGACAGAGTCAAAATTACAAAGGGCCATAAAAAGAGTTTTTAAGAGCCATTGATATGATGCTTCCCAACATACTCCTGCATAAGTTTAACTAATGTTTTGGGAGGTCATGACTGCATCGAGCTTCTCTTGAACCCATGCCTACTCTTATGATTGTCCTCCTTTTTAAGGCTTCAAGTCTTAACAGCCTATGATTATAGTTGAAGGGCTGTGTTATTGTAACATTTTTATTTCATTTTCGTAAATGTTAGTATTCTGTGTTTGTCTATCGATTTTAGTTTTGCATTCGTCGCTCACGTACGGCGATTTTCATCATACGTACAGGAGCCAGACAAGAAAAACGGCCACCGCCACTGACGCTGCCATAGAGACTTTGGCACGGATTCAGCTGTGCGTCTTTACCTCACAGTGTATTCCTTGCGCTCTGTCGCGCGAAAGTCTGGAATTTTTCAGAATTCTTAGTTGGTATCGACGGAAATATACAACGCTGTTAATCGCAGGGAAACGTATCGATTTGCGCTGTTTGCAAATTATTATTATTATTATTATTATTATTATTATTATTTTGTTCGCTAATTGGTCATCTTAGAACCACACGAACGTAAAACTGTACCCACAGAGGCCCAGTCATATTTTTTCTGGGAGTAAGTGCATGTGACTTTTTGGAGGGGATCAGCATTTCTATGCTGAATCAATTTTGCACCCCAAGGTTATTAGCCCGGGGGGATGAGGTATGAAATGATGATAATGATTATGATGCTGAAGGATGAATGGACAATTACAATCATGCAAACACATTCAAACATCCATGCTCCGGGCGGGATTCGAAACCGCGACCCTTCAAGCACGAGGCAGCTACGGCTCTTCAACCTTAGCGAACTCGGCTAGCTATCGGGTCGACATTATTCCAATTAAGATATTTGTATTCGTATTTTGTTTTGTGTAATTTTTTATATTAACAGGGTACAATCACAAACCTGTATCAAATATTTGTAACAGATCTTTATCAAATAAACTATTGATTATAAGTTTTCGAAGCCGAGGTGATCTCGTACCCAATCACCTCGAACACTCACAGGTCTATGTACAAAATAAGATTTAATAAATGTAAATGTTCATTTTTTGGCAAAAGTTTGGAATATATATTGTTGATGCGTATTAAACCAAAATAAAATTACTTCCGTGCATTGAACATATCATAACAAAATTTCTGTAAAGGAAATGTTTAAGAAATGTCATTGCCTTAAATAAAAACGTGAACTCTATAAGCTTATAACTTTAAAAGTGTTAATTTTCCAATAAAATCTTACATACACGTTTTATAGGAAATTTTACTTACTTAAATTGTGTAAAGAGCACAATTTTCTCGAGGATTTATAATTAGAGATTTCTAAGAAAATTAGCTTCTTTCTCCTAAAACACGACGGAATCACATTGTCTGAAAATCAGCCATCTCGAGGCGGATCGCCTCGCTAATGTGAAACTAAGTAATACGCGCATATCGACTGCAGTGGAAGTGGAATGACTCATGTAAATTTGGTATCGCATTCCGAAGCTACATGCCGATAGATTCTCCAAGAACCAGCTTGTTGGTGCGTGAACTCTCTCCTCACGAATTTCACGACTCGGTACTCACGAGAGTAACGAAATTCAATCAGAAAGGAAAGCTATTATATTTCGCCCGTACATAGATAACACTGACAATTTCTGTAATATTCAACGTGGAAAGCAGATTCCGAACCACAAGGCATGCTAACAGTCTTATACTTGTTGTTTTCAGTATCTCCCCTTATGACAAAAGCTCTGAAACTCGTGTAACACTTCGGCTGAATTCGCACCCTCAACAGCATCTTTTTCCTGTCTGAATCGTGCATGGTTTTCTTTGTGTTCTTGTAGCAGCGGACTAGAATATTCAAGGTGCTATTGTGGTCATCTTCTTTTGTGGATATGAAGAGCTTGGTTACCGTTGATAGACATGATATGGGTCGGCCGACTCGGGGTTTAAATCCTATTTTCCGTTTTTTGAACATGAGAGTCGTCTGTTAGTATGCGTTGTGACGTGCTTGTTTGATACTGATCATGCACCTTCTGAGCGAGTATGGAGTGAATGCTTGAAAGCTGTTTGCATGAGAACGGACTTTATATGGAGCCAGTGGAGAATGATAATAATCTTGATTAACTTGTTCACCATCTCCGTTGTGATTTTTGAAGTCTTCATCCATCGCCGATCCACTCAGCTTCACCTTAGCCGTTTCAATCCTCGGCACGTTTTTGTATGTTTTGCTGGGTTTATCCACAGCTTACACTAGTACTCCATCGTTACTTAGTGTGGAAGATAAAAGTAGACAGTAACACAAAATAAATAAATAATGTTCACAAATCACTTAGTCTCATAACTTAACTAATAGCTTCACCTTCAAAATATCTCGGTAAGCTTTTTTCCCCTGACCGCTCTCGAGTTCGATTCCAATTCATCCGTACTGACCACCGTTTAAACTTTCTGAAGTGCCGTTACTGATCAAGTCCTTTGTCAATTGGTATAATCTTATGCAATAATTTCACCTGACTTGATGGTGTCCGCGACTTTCCTCCTCGCAATTTCACTACTTTGATTGTTTATTCTTAAAAGCTTAATATACGGTTACCTTTCATAATTGTAAGTCACTATACGCTAAACTTTGCATGTATTGCTCCGCTTACATAATAAAGTTCACTCGCTGCAAGACAAACTGCCATTGCACGGTCGACTTTCTGAATAGCTGAACCTAGAGTACGTACATCATGGAGTTTATTCGTAATTGTAGTTACGTTCCTCACCTTATATTGCAATAACTTCTTCCAACTGAATTCACTGTTTACTCAAACTGAATGTTACACTTTATTTACAATCTGATGTCTTAATGTAATACGATTTTATATTTACTTTAAAACATTGAATATTGTGATCTATTGCAACCTACTGTAAAATGTATATAAATGTAGGTTTTTTTTCTGATGATCACTTATTAATCTTTCTACATGTTTTTTACATAAACAAACAAAAACTGCGTTTTATGGTGTCTTAAACATATATCTATTTATCTTCATGTGAATGTTGTAGATGTACTCGCAACAAACGTTGTACAATTGAGTAGTGAAATTTGTGCTCTAAGTGGTTTGATTTGGAAACTTAGTATGCATATAGACCTATTAAACAATTTTCGTTGTTGAAAGTAATCTTTATTTGAAGTAATAAAATGACAAAAAATGAAATTTAAAAACTTATTAAATTGAAGTGAGAATTGCATATAAATTGTAATATTATTTCAATTGGAAATTTTGCTCTTCCACAGAATATTAAGGTTGCTCCAACATGGAAACAAGGCTATGAAATGTAAGAACGGACAGAAGTGGCAAAGAATAAGAACACTGGCTCTGCTTTCCAAACGTGTCATTTTCGAAAATCATGATTACTCATTTGTACTTGTATAGGCTTGGCGTTTTACAAGAAAACTTTCTGGAATGAACGTTGATCGAAAAAATGAAATCCGCTTGATAGTTCTCATATTTTTATGCTCAGAAAATGCCTTTGTTTTATAATATTAAGATAGAAGTGTAACAATATTGTCCGAAGTATTTATTGTTTTTGGGTGCTCGAACTACGTGGTAATTATCCCCGTAAGTGTGGTACATGATATGTCCCAAGGGGGGAGGACGTCGCTGGCACACGAGATTCTGTGCCTTAGTACACGTCGACATGCGGGATTTTTGTCTTCCAGGCACCTTCCCAGCGGATTACCACACCAACTCTAAGCTTCCGACAGCCCTCACAACAACCACGGTTGTATGCTAGGGAATGAGTAAACGCGTGTACGGGGAGAGGGGAAAACAATAATGAGGAGGGAAAGATTGCGCGCGATCCGTGGTCTCTTTGATAAAGATCTGCTCTGGCATTCGCCAGGTATTAATCAGAAAAAAACGAAAAATTACCGATCAGAGCAGGTGGCTACTAGAATGTTCTTCTGTAGTCAACAGTTGAATTCATACCAGCTATGTAGTAGGTAGGGTAGAAAGTTCGCTAGCGTCGGTTCTCGACCCTCCTTGGACATTCCAGACAATTGTGCTTCACAGGCAACGGTGATGATTCTGAGCTATGACTGTCAGTTCGCACTCGGACGGCAGCATCATACGTAGAGGGGGCCCTTACGTCGCGAGAGCTTCATGACAGTCGGAAACTTTGCATCAGATTGTACTGGCACAATGAGCCTCCTCCGAATATTGATGAGATTACTGTGATAACGAAACAAGCATTTTCGAAGCGTTGCGACGCGAATTTCTCGGACAGATTGTAGCTGGATGGGCTCTGACGTCTAGGTCCCTCCGTCAGCTGACGGCCACGAACGCCCAACCCGACACGCGTCAACACGACACATGTCAACACGACACGACTATTCAATTTTGTTCTAAAAGTAGATTGTTATGTATGTGGGACGCTATTTTCTGTCTATCTATTGTCAGTTCCAATGATCTCTTACATCTTGAATGTCTCTGTTTTGTAAATAATATTTGGAGTTTATTTTTCATCAGTCAGTTGATCAGGATCAGGAGGAATTATGGTCGTGCTAAAATCATTTTCCTCAAAATATTAATTTTTACCGACTTCATCTTCTAGACAAGCAACAATTTCACAAGCGGTAAACCTCTTTCTATGAAACAGGGACTGAAAGATAACACATTTTTTGATCAGTAATGATTTCTAACAATGTTTCACAGAGTATACTGTATGAATAAAATAAATGAAAAGTGGAAATGGTGTTCAAGAAGTATACATAATTAAAATATAATCTTCGGCATAACATTTCCCAGCATTATACATTTATGCACTATGTAAAATAAGTTAAGTCTATGGCAGCATGGGGTATTGCGGGCAAGCTAATTGTATCCGGTCAATGTCCAAAATGTCAAAAATGCGCTGGTATTCCTTACGATCTCTGCAACTTACACCAAACAAATAATCAGTTGAAATCAACAATGGAATGTATGTTTCTACTTTACACAAATAAGGCAAGTCACTTACAAATACATACTCACGCTGTGTGTCTCATATACATTCTAATTTTACCGACGTGATTTTTGCTGTAAATGAAAGGGAGTGGGCCCGAGATGTTTTATCCTTGCTAACCAATTTTTAATGAAAACAGTAATTTTTAATAAAACATTCATAAAATGAATTCTTGTCTGCCGTCATTATTTCGTTGTGTAAGTTGTAATATAACTATTGAAAGAATTCGACATTTTCACTTCGAGAAAACAGGTGAGTGTTAGGTTTTTGTTAGCGAATCAAAAGTAACTACTCTTCTAAAATTAGAAGAGCGTTTTTAAATGCCAAGAGTACTGAATTTAAATAAACGCAATGGCCGGTAATAGTCTGAGACATGTGTTGATTCACAAACAGTAATAATAAAAAAATCAATGAATATAATTATATGTGCTGCATTACATTTTTAAATTAAAGTGAATAGCAAGATTTATTTCCCATCGTTCTACAGTATAGTATACATGTACAGATCTTGGTAAATATAAAGTATTTATATTGCATTTTCAGAAACATATTTAACTCTATGTTCACAGTAAATAGTGATTGTATCGTTCCAGAATGTGAAAATTTCCCTCATTTCATTAGTATTTTCAGACTTGAAACCGAACGTCGTGAAACAATATTGGGGGCTTCTATTTTCCTTTTAGTGAATACGCAGAACTTTTCTACTCTCATATCCAACACTCATTTTCGTATTGCAGTAGAAAGTTATTTTATAGCAGTACGTTTCCAACCATTATTCAACCACATTGATTCTTGTGGCATGGATGCTTTCTGCATCACTTGATTATATTAAAGATATTTAAATTATGTCTAGCACTTTTTTTAAAGATCTGCATTTTCGCTAGTTTTACAAAGATAGGTGAGGGTAAACAATGGTTGTTTTAAGAAAATATTTGTATTTAGGTAGAAACTGGCGATAAATAAGCAGGTCTTTAATAATTAAAATTATCCGGAAAACAGATGCATACATTTTTTTTACTTTTATTAATTTGAATATACCTAAGTTCTGTCATTTTACCGGTACAGAATAATTACGCAAATAGATGTGTTAGAATTGTGCATTATTAGAAAACAAAATAATGGTAATGTTGTGGGAGGTCAGTATTCCTAAGCAACGAAGGAAATAAAAAAACAAAGATAAAAAAATAGATTATTTAATTAATAATTTCCAGTGCTGACAGAAATTGAAACAAAATTAAGCAGACTCTGGCCATATCAGGGGTTCTATGATTTTGTCAGATACCCCGAAACATGTACAAAATGTCTGCATTAATAATTTCCAAATCATGCCGAAATCTATTGTATTGCTGTTGCACTATTTAAACGAAAAATTAAAAATAATAGATAAATCTGTTAAGATCTTTAAATATTTTAATTCCCAAATCGTGAGAACAAATTTGGGCAGGGTGATACATGGCTTCTGTAAATATCGGTAAAGAATGCCATGGGTGTTGTGCTTGTCGCTGCGACACCTTGCGGAGACGTATCGAACCATTTTCTGTACTCTGGTAGTTACTGAATTCTCCGCTAGTTGCATTGTCGTGCCTCTATTTGCTAAGATTTTTATGGTTTTGTATTTTTTCTTGATCACTAATGACTTATCTGCTTTTGCATCAACATTATTCACGATATTTGAGAATTTTAAGATGCATTTTTCAGACACTTTTTCTCCTTTTCAATTTGCATGGAAAATTGGGTCATTTTTGGTGCTTTTAGACCTTTGGTCATTTTTTATCCCAAATCTAAATACAATACATTTCAATCATAATTTTAATTTCTATGTGCTTGAGTAATTATTTCTTTGTTTCATTCATGATGATCAAGGTTACTGAAATATCTATTAGAAGTTGGATTATAATTTATATGTCGAAATAAATTTTTATTTAAAAACAATAACTAAAATTGTAATGTAAAACTTTTTATTTTGCTTCTTTCTTGCTTTAATTTTAAAATTTTCCTGTTTACTCATCCTCGAAAAATGTTTGCGAGTTAATATAAGGGTGAACATTTTTACATTTCGTTGTCTTTTATATTTTATCACACTTCAGGTCTGCTATTAATCGGTCTTCTTTATGACTAAATTTTAAAAAATCTGTTTAATTACTTATATACTGAAACCCTGACAGACCTTTGATATAACAAAGACTTTGCGCGCACCCTACCTGTGACTTTGAGAACACAAGAGGTTTTCGATATACTCGATAGAGTGCTCACATTCCCAAATCCTTGGAGTGTGGGAAGTGTTCTTCTTGTATAAATTAGAGGTAAAGAGAGGACAAACAATGGAAGGAAAGATGGCGCGTGGTCCATTGCCCATTTGATAAGGTACTGCTCCAGCATGGGCCTGGTGATGATCGGAGAAACCTCGAAAAATACCAATCAGAGCAGTATGGTGCTAGTTTTCCTCCAACAGCGACTGAATTCCTGCCACTGTCGGACTTAGAAACCCAGTCAGAGGCAATGCAGTAACATCAGTTGATGCCCTGCATTACTTCTGTCCGGGAGCTTACCTCAGACAGCCCCACCCAATAATTCGTATAGAAACTGAAACGCGCATCAACTGATGCGTGTCTTGCCTACACGTATCAGGTGATGCCATGCTTTGGCCCAATTCGAGGGCGCGGGTGAAACCGTTAAAAAAACGGGGGAATGAGTACTTCGATTGTATTAAAATCAAGATGTTGTTTGAGGGATATTAAAAATGTAGAGGATAACTTTGTACAGCTGTCTATAGCAGAGAACAATAAAATAATTGTTAATAGGAATGATTTTCCTCGTGAATACTTCGATGCTCGTACTTGTGTTTCTATTTTGTTGTTTCTATATTAACTTTGTGAATGCAAATTGACTATACATTTTTATAGATCTCGCTCACAACATTGGTTTAATGTCAACAAGTCGTAACTATATATTTCAGTTTTATTTTATAAGAAAGTAGGAGGTGACTTCTAAACTCAATAAACACCTGACCCTGATATGTAGTTAGTGTAATTCGTTGCTGTTTGCAGCAACAAGATGTACAGGCTATTTCAGTTTTAATTATCATTGTAATTACATTCTCTGTTGTACTATTACTTCATGGTTGAGTATCTTCTCTTGTATGTTGATATCACTATTTTATTACAATCACTAACCAAGTGTTTATGATTTGAAGAGTTAAACTAGTACTTACAAACATGTTCAATAATATCATAATTTTCATTAATGCTTTAATCTTGCAAGTACCGTAATTAGTTGGTTGTAAACATATTTATAATAGTACCAATCAATGTTTTTATACAAATAGCGATTCATTATTAAATTATTAATGTTTTGGGTTCAGTGAATTGATTATTAACTTAAACTGGGATCTATTAGGAAAATTATAATTAGGATCTTTATTCAAGTAAGTGTAACTTGTAGCCTACATCAGAAAATTGCTGCAACGAAAAATGGAGTCCTGGAGCAGCAAATATTGGGTCTGAAACGGCATACGTGAAAACTGGAGCATCTGTTTCCTCGTTGCATGACGTCAGCTGTGTCATTAAGCAGAGAAACAGTGAGTGTGAGAATTGACTCGTAATAGAAATTCTATTATCTGTATGAGAAATTGAGGATTAATTCATCAAATAATGTCATTTTTCCGTCAAAATTGAAAGTATTTAATTGGTTCTGTATTTTTTTCCAATCCTCCTGACTATCTAAGTAAAACATTGTTACCTCTCATATGGCCAGAAGCTGTAATGTTTTCCTTTAATTTATGCGAGCGTTCAAAATTAGTAATAGAGATTATTTTATATTTTTCCCTTTTTCCAAAGGTTCCAAGAAAACCATTGAGACCTCTGACATAGTCATAGGCTGCATAGATTTCCGTCAACTTAAGCGAATATTCAAAATTAATAAAATTGATATTTTTACTTTCTCGCATTGTTGGGCCCCTGATACCAGAAAATGGATATTCTTGCTCATATGTGTAATAAATAACTTCTTTTAATTCTTTGTGTAGTCAGAATCCACTTTTTATGGATTATTGATGCAGAAAATTTGGTTTATGGCAATCCGGTTCCGTTAGTCCCTCCGTCTGTCTATGAACAATGTATCTTACTACCACAAAATTGAAGATACAGCTTTTTCCTAAGGAAATTTGTTTTACAAAATTACTTGTTGATCTTTGAATTAGTTGAATATTTTTTCCAAATGAGTAGTTTTCGTGTAATAGTGCGCGCAATAAAAGCAATTTTAAAAACATTTTCTCAAAAACGGCTCCAAAGTTTAAAAAAATTGATTTCATTAAAAGTATTAAATATTATTAATATAATAAAATACGCTTACACAAAATGGCGCAGGTTTAATTTTCATTGAGCTCTGAATTTTCTATGAGAGAAACGAGAATTGAGAAACTGTGTGTTGTTGTAGAACCATTAGTTTAATAACTGTTTTTTTTTACCATGAAGCAAAAGTTTTGAATTATTGTTTGGAAAATAGTACATACTTACTTTTTGCTTGTGGACGAGATAAAATGTATCGAACATTTTCTGTTACTATATGACTTAAAAATTAACTTAATTTTCACCAAGAAGTATTCATAAATGTTCCAAATATTACAAGGAAATGTTTTTTTGAGGAACCCAAGTAAATAACGTTTCTGAAAACTTTTAAAATGAAAATGTATCAGTTTCTTAATGCATTTTGTGAATTTGAGGCTAAGAACTCCGTTTTTGTAGTATCTGTCGAAGATGTGAAAAAATTAAGTAGTAACTCAGAAATTCAACGACGACTCGTCTGTTTGTTCTGAATCTTGCTATACTTTTAATCTACACTAATATATAAAGACACAAGGGCAATGCGTTACAGCGTAATATTCGAATGTACTGGACGAATAGCAATGAAACGTATGTGATAGCTCCCTTTGAAGGCCCAGTGTGCTATAGACAATAATTTACAACCGTAAACCTTCATATATGTACAAAATAATTACTTTTCTGGACGTTTTTCGCTTAGCATAGCATCATAGATTGAGTGCATGAATGTGCAATAGTTTGGGCTGCACACGATCAGGGGAAGACGAGGTCTACGATTGATTTTATCAATTCACAGAATTGCATATATTTGTAGAATAAGTGAGACCTGTTTATTTTATCGTCAATTGTTTAATGCTAAAATGTTTATATTTAAGGATGATTCTGACGGTTTTTCTTCATTCTAAGTATAAAAGTAACATGGATTTGGATTTTAATTGCGTCTAGACGTGAATGTATGTAATGTAGACGTGAGTGTAAAAGAGATAAATATACTATTCATATATGAGATGTTTGGAAAACGACATTTTGCTGATGAATGTTTAATATTGCCGTGAAAGGTATGAATGCACATGTGTGTTCTACATGAAATAGTTATTGGTTTAGATGGAGTATATTAAGTAAGATTATTACGTATTTGCGAGTGGGACGGAGTGGGTCTGTGTGGGACGGGGTGAGTGAAAGTGAAATTTATTATGAATGATTAACGGGTTAGTTTGAACTGTGACAGATGGATACATTTTTGTAGGGAAGTGTTTTATCATAGTGGAGAAAAGATACCTTTTGCTGATGAAGGAATAATTATTTAAATTGATGAAAGTTCGGCAATAAGAAGTATTATTAAAGTAAAAGAGTAGAGAAAATGGAAAGAATTGAATGTATGTCAACACTATTTTTCAAGGTTGGCAAAAATAAAGCAAAAGAGCTTTTATGTAACAGAAAAGCTTTGGACATGCTGGGATTCACTGTGAGATTTCGGGTGTTTGGAGATTATAATTGTCTAAGTGGTAAATAGCACCTCTCCGTGGGCTACTGTATATCAAAATTCCTAAAACGAGAACTCGAATTCAATTAAAACCACTTCATTTATATTTATATTTCAATTGCTCGGTATGTGGTCAAAAATCAATTACAAACTTTTCTTCATAAATATGCTAGAAAAAAATGAAAAATAATATGTTTTACAATGTGGCAACTGATTGAAACTACGAAAATAATACATAAAAGTCCACAAAAATAATATGAGTACATGTATTTTATTTTTTCGGTTTGATTTTTTATTATTTTCAGTTATAAAGTGAGTGAAGTTTGAAGGCGGGAACCGATTAATTATTAACCACAATTTAACTAATTAACTACAATTAAAAAATATATATAAACATTTTTCGTGAGAAAGGAGTGAGGAAGATAGGGTATTTCGAAGTGGGAGCAAGACAGAGAGAGAGGTTGGGCAAGACGTAGTGGGATACTGTACAGGTACGAGGCGGGAATTGATAGAATACCTTTCTGTCCAATAAATTTAATTAATTATTAATTAAATTTATTAGACACAATACAATAAGCTAGGGATACAATAGAATAGATACAAGTAGGCTCCGAGGCAGGGCGGGAATTGATGAAATATCGTCCTATCTAATAAATTATTGTAATAAATACCTCGACAAGGCGGGGTACTTCTGCTAGAAGTCAAATATTTTCATAGTAATGTAATCTCGAAAATATTTAGAGAAGGGAGTAGCACATCTAAATGTGGCTCCGCTTATGCCACTACAATCAGCATAAAATATTATTATTAGAAATCGAATGATGTAACGAATGTTCATTAGTGTTGTGTGTTTTAAAACAAGTTGGCAAATGTCACTTTGGCATGAGTTTTCAGACACGAGTAACTGAAGTTATTTGACGATGGTGTTTGTCAATTGTCAACCACCTTGGGAACTCAGTGCAGTTCTGATTGCTTCCCAATTTAGTCGTTGATCGTTGATAACTATAAGTATTTAATGCGATTACCCATTGATCAAATACAAAAGTTTCGCATAATAGAAATAATATATTTTGTGACACATGAGGGGTTCTTAAACAAAGGAATGAATGAAATGTAAATGTAAGGAAAGGTAAGAGATAGTACACAGATTTAATCTCACATGTAAAAACAAATAACATATTACATTATATTATTATACTATTGGTTTCTGACGTTTGAATTTGAAATATGTACTTATTATAAAAAAATGACTGCCTCCATTCAATAGGATGAGGGATTTGAAAGAAATAATTGTAAACCAGTTATAACATTTTTATTTACTTCTGATGAAATACAGAAATTCTGTCAATTTACTTCCCTTATACTTAAATTAATATGTTAATATCTATGTATCTCACGTATCCTTAATATACTTACTGCCGAAATGTTTAGCAATATAGTACTTTTTTGTTCATGACCCATACTTTGATAATTTGTTTGAAAGTTTGAAGAGTGTAATTTGTTCTCTTCTGTAAATTTTTGCATACTACACTTACGGTACCACATGCGCGAGCTGTATTATTATTTTTTTACCAACTCCTTAAACTAGAATAGCTTGACACCTCTGACACAATTACTTATTTTAAGCAGTAACCTTTCAGAAATATCCAACAAAAAATATACATTTTTAATGGTAGTTGATTAATTTCAAACGTTGCCTACTGTAGGTTAATCAATTCAGCGGGCGTTGGCACTTTAGCAGGTGATGACATATTAAGTCTCGTGAGGTCGCGGTTACGGATTAACGCTGAATCTCACGGTACACCGTAAAAAAATACCTTTCACTTCAGCGATGTCGAATTCTATAATCTATAGTGACTGCAAGTCTATACTATTTTCAATGTGACGCGACTCATCGGTTCACTTCAGTATAAACCCAAGGCAATTTTCAAGAACCATTTATCCTCCCAATTATATTTTTCCAATTACATAATCCTTAATTTTAAAATACGAAATTAGTTATCAATGTGGTATGTCAATCATTTTTTTAAATCAACAAATAATTCTAGAGGTCATTTCTAGTAAACCAATATGTATTGCCTTTACTTAAATATTTAGTAGAGCGGCCAGGAAATGGGCCGCACTGTTCTACTAGTGAAGATAAATAATCGTAGATAAAGCTAAAGATGGGAACATTATAAATAACAAAGAAAGATTCGCCGACGAAGTTCTTCATGAGAGGGAGAGCGCCTCCTGGGCCCGGCCTCAGACGACGTAGACGGGCACGTAGACGAGGGCGTCGTGCGGACCCGGCACGGGCGGCGCGGGTCCACGCACGCGCGCGGCCGCCGCCCCCGCGGGCAGCACGCTGTACTTGGCGCTGGCCGGGCCGGGCCCCACGGCCACCTGGTCGCCGGCCGCCGCCGCCAGCTGGTACTGCTGCGCCGCGCCGCCGCCGCCGCCGGGGCCGCCGCCCAGCAGCGCGCCCGGGGGCACCCCGGCGATGGCCGTGGCGACGGGCCGCGCCACCGCCAGCCCGCCCGGCCCCACCACCGCCGTCGCCTGCGGCTTGGACGCCGCCACGCCGCCCGCGCCCGCGATCGACAGCCCCACCGGCCGCGCCTCCGCCACCGACGCACCTGCGCACGCACCCCGCCGCACCGCAGCGCTCTTATTATTATTATTATTATTATTATTATTATTATTATTATTATTATTATTATTATTATTATTATTATTATTATTATTATTATTAATAATGTCTTTATTAATGGCGAGGCTCAGGCCATAGGGCCTGCTCTTCCGCGTAACCACTTAATTTACATACATTTAGAGTAGAAACATTTTAAGAGGGGAGGACAAGCTGTACATTTACGTCTGGGAGAACAAATCTAGGGACCATCCCGGCATACGCCTTAAGCGATAGAGTAAACCCAGAAAAACCTCAATCAGGATGGCGGCTTAGGGCCGAACATTAATACAACTGAGTATGTTATACTGAGTAGTGAAAGGGAAGTTTTGTGAAAGAGAAAAGAAAAGGCGTACAGGGGAAGGGGTCAGAGTGTATAAATGATAACGACTTATTACGACTAGCATTATTAATAAGGAGCCGTCCGTGAAGGAAGTAATACAAATTGGAGTATTTGGAAAACCCAGTAACGCGCCCATTGCAGTATCACGCGTTTGAATCCCCACCCTAAATAATTACGTGACCTTACGACAACACTCCCCCCCTTGAAAATGAAAAGAAGCGAAAATAAATTGTAGCCCAGTAAAAACAGTTAATGTTCATTTTACTTATGTTGAATATTAAAATTAATGATAATTAAAATAGAAATTAGTTGTCATTGGTGAGTGTAGGAAGGACGTATTGGACAGATAAAATTTAACACGAGCCGTGCCACATGCCATCGTGGATGACGCATGAGCGAGAGTCTATAAATGCTTCCTCCAATATTCTACATCTCTCGGTTTTGAATATTTTCGTCATAATATTACCAAATTAAAAAGTGGTAAAAATTCCATTTATTGTAACAGTATACATCTAATAACTTTAATTATTTGTATTTTTACTACTAATTAGTTAATGTTTTAGTACTAGATCCAAAAAACAGAATTATTTCAGCAAATGTTGAAAAACGTAAAAAGAAAGAAGAAAACCAATGTTACGAAACACGAAACTAAACTCCGTATCCCCTGTACTACACAGCGTAACGTTGCCTCAAACCCCCTCCCCTTATTAGTGTTACGTAATATATGGATGACAACTGCAGTAATTGATATTCAATTTATAGAGGGTTGCAGATATAAGTCACAAAACTGTACTTAAAAAACTTAAATCAACTAATTTAGTTTGATACGTAACATGCATAAAATACTATAAGGAAGGTTGTTTCTTTTTACCATTATATTAAGGATAACTGAATAGAAGTTCGATAGTGAGTTATGTAAATTAATAATTTACTCTCGCATTTAATTAATCATTACCTAATTATCACTTAATTCATTATGGAACATTATTAGCACTAGATTATTGTAAAAACTGCAGCCAAACAACAAATCAACACTGTTCTACTCAGATGTATATTTAGCACTAGCTAAAATTAGGTTTGAAGGTGCACAGCAAACTGAGTTGGTCTTATAACACTATACTTCTCTAGAGGAAAGAACTGGGAACACAAGAAATGGGCGGCAGTTCGACAAAATATTTAATGAGTCTGAAATTAAATTGTTTTTATAATTAATGAATAATCTGTAAGAAGTAAGTTCTATATACATAAGAGATAGGTAATTGGAGACAAAATTGAGTGAGAATGGTTTACGAGTTTGCTACCAACATTTCGGCGCCACGAAGCTGCGTCGTCGAGCATTTAATATTTTGTAAGATTCTTCATGGCAATTTTGATTGAAATACAATTGACAATTTGCACTTTAAAAAAATCGCGAAAAGACGGTGGAATTGATATCTATCCTAATTCGGCTAATTTACGTTCTATGAAATCTATGATTTCGTTTAACTCTTTATCAGTCACATACTGATGTTCTCCGAGTACCGGAAGGACATTGACCGGTTGGACATACCGGTGTCATTGTCAATAGACCGGACTGTCAGTGGCTGGACATACCGGTATGCAGCGGCTGGACATACCGGTACCAATGTCATTCCGGTACCCGGAGAACATCAGAAGGGGAGGGATACGCTGAACCACAGAATAAATTACAGTATACAAGGAATTGAAGGATTTTTTTATGTTAAAGAAATAATAATACATGTATTTATCAATATACTACAATCATTTTCTGCATGCTTGTTGTACATGTTTTCTGTTTTTAAGGCACGGCAAGGCATGCATGTGTTGAGCATTTTCTGTCCTGCATTTCTTTCCGCAGCATCATACTGCAATGGATTTTTTTCGGAAGATTAGTTCAACATTCAATATGTTACTCCAATTGCACAACTGTTGCTTCATCGTATATAATAAATCAAGATTTTAACTTTATTAAAAGCAGGCCTAGCTATAAGTTTCCTTACCCATGGGGACAATTTCGAATTTCTTTGAACAAAGTAGTAGTTCTAAAAGACGAAACTATCTCTAAAGATTTACAAAGGTTCTTGTAATAATAGTCATAAAAGAAGAAAAAAGTATTTATATACACAAAGTTATCGGGATAATAATCTGTGCTGAGGTCCGTGGTTCTCGCCCCTCCCCGTTCACGCGACTTAAGAGTTAATTGTTATTCAGGAGCGCATTACTCGGCATATATTCCGAAAAATCCGCAAAATGATAGGATATTAGGAAGAGACTCGAAACAATTCAATCCCGGTTTAAGGCAAATGCCGGAGCAGTACCCTAACAAACGCCCCACGGACAGCACGCGGACTTTCCTTCTTCTTCCTTGTATTCACTCACGCCCCCACTTACACAAACTTACACTCACATGCACTATACTACCACACATGGCGGAAGACCGGTCGGGAGCTTAGGGCTTGTCCCGGCTGGGGCGGTGCCCCGCTCGTGAGAGATACCCGATTGGGGAAAACGCGCTAGCTGACGGTAGGTCGTCGCCGGATCTCGCCATCCAGCGGGAAAAGACCACCGCCACCGCTTGAGATAAAATTGCACCACACTTACGGGACTAATGACCTTAGAAGTTGACGCGCCCGGAATCACTAAACATTCAATCAATCAATCAATCAATCAATCAATCAATCAATCTCGGTTTCTCTTATCGTTGTTTGAGGAAACTTGGTGCAATCGATTTCCGGTCGGAAATTTTCGTTTTCAACAAAAGTAGGATTCTTGGCTTTTTTTTGAACGTGCGATTGAAACACTCTGCACCATCCTAAGACTTGCGCGGCAATTCGGATTGTTGAGGAGAGAAAGATAAGGTTCGAGCGGCAGACTAGACCAGCATGTAAAGAAGCAAACCTGTGCAGTTTGAAGCAGGAAACATATCGTCACTATTGTGTTTCAAAACATTTCGAAACTGCAAGTCATTTGTGGAATTTTTTAATTTCAAAGTCACAAAAACACTTTATCATATTTTTTTAAATTATTTGGGACCTATTTCTAGAAAACATAGTTTATGACCATCGAAAATATGAATGTACAGGAGTGTCAGAAAAAAATGCACAGATGTAGAGTAACAAATAGAGACGGTTAGTTTTTGATATTGAATCCTGAGTCTACGGCCGGGGCTTAACGCTAGATTGTGTTAAAACGCGTGTATCAGCCTCCGAGGTAAATATACAAGTATCATTACGTACTCGTATTTGAGATGTTTCGGGTTGACAGAAGTAAGGCAGAACTTAGGGCCTTAACCATTGTCGTAAGAGACGCGAAAAACCATGACATTTTAATAGGAGAAAGTCGTTAGGTGCGGGAGGTAGAATTCACAGTGTCTCACTTTATTATTATTCGTCAGAATAATTAATAAGAACCTTTAAGTGTTAAAAAATACTAAAACTTAACGCCGCAATTATAGCACCTACAGTCGGGTTTTTGTCTCTCACCTGGAGGCGGTTGGTTCACGACCACACTGTCCGCACCACCACCGCCGCCGCCTCCACCTCCGCCGCCGCCGCCGCCGCCACCGCCGCCTCCGCTGCCTCCTTGCTCGCTGTCGCCACCGCCCTCTGCATCTCCTTCTTGGCGCAGCTGCCAGGCCAGTACGGGGCGCCGGCCATGCGCGGCGCCGAAGTAGTTGAGTTCTGTGAGCTGCGCTCGGTGCTCAGGCCTGCGACGGAAGCAAATCGAAGCAGTCAGGGGACTCGAGGTCCTCAAGTCGCATTTCACGAAACTTCTTAGCAAAGCGCTCGTCCTTGAAATGTGGGCGGATAAAATTAAATATATTAAGAATGTATGGGTCGTGTATTTAACAGAAATTTTGAAAATTTGTCAGATTCGACATACATTATAATGGAGGCAAACAAAGTAACACATATGATTTTGTTTTTTAATCCTGTGTTATTTATTCACATGTGTAATTATTCATTCAAAATTTCGAAACAAAGAATACAAATCTTTGTAAAATGGTGTATAAGTTTATTAATATAATATTAATTATTCAATATCACTTTTATATTAATATATTTTTCAAAATAATCTTATTAATATAACTATAAATGATATTTATTCTTTGATTATTTCCCGTAAATGTTTACGCTTACATTAAGTGTACAAAATCATCTCGCTTGTACAGACATAAATAATCACTAAAAACGACTCCTAAGTAATCCTAATTTAAAGAGAACCACATTCTACGGCAAATAACATAGGAAATATACATAATCATGCAAACACATGTGCAAGAATGGCTCTGTTATTTGCATTAATTTTGTGGCAATCCAACGGAAAGAAGTACTTGAACAGAAACCTGTTCCCAAACCGCATAAGCTAAAGAAAAAAGCTAAGAATGATCATAAATTGAAAGCATAACTAATAACATTTTTTAAATGTTTCTAGATATTTTGACATTTTGGTATTTGCTCCATAGACAGAAGGAAGTATCTAACAAGTGGAATATAGTAAAAGGGAAGACGTCACCTCAACCCAAAGAAAATGAGTGATAGGAAGAGAAAGCAAATGTATTACCATTTACGTACAATCTGAAGCAACCATTCGCATGACTTCTCAAGCGAAACCTTGGAACGCTTCTATGGCTGAAGAAACTGGATACTGCAGCTGGAATACGTCTTCATGAAGTAACCGTTTAAAACGGTAACTAATATAATGTACTGTTTAAGATTCGTTGGTTTCATTTCGAAGCAGCTGGTCTGTTGAGAGATCTTTTAATATTGATCACAAAGGATTATTATAGGTATTGACTATAAGTGATGGAATTTGGGTATATGGTTAAGAAAATGTAGAAAGGTGAAATAAAAATTCACAAGGAACATACTAAAAGGAAAACTTGCTGTTTTGCGTGAGGGATTTTTAAAGAAAATGCAGATTAAACTAATGTTGCATTTATTATTTTACCTAAAAACGTTAAAGCTTCAATTCTACATACAAATGTGGTGTATAAAATGTGTAAAAAGTATAAATAAGTTTCACTTATAAAAGATACGATCATCAATTAATCGCAAAGTGGACAAAGCATTTGTTCACAATACAAAAAAGTAATATGTTCTGCAACAGCATTTAAGGAATGCGAAATTTGGTGATTTTAATTATATCTTTCATTATATCTTTAAATTAAATAAAATAGGAAAATAATTTAAAAATTTATATATGTAACCTACATTAATGTAGATAAATATATTGAAGTTAATTTTTTGGAGAATAATATTTGCGTATCTAATATTGCAGTTATTTTTATCATTATTTATACTTTAATATTTTGCTGCTTTTATTTACAATCTTGCAATATTTACACTTTCATTCGAAATCTGAAAATCACATTTTTGCTTTGTTCTTTTGGACCCGACATCGCACTCGATAGTGCGCGTTCACAAAAGTAAACGTAACTTTTAATTTTATGGAACTCGGTGGTATAAATTATCTTTGAACTACGGTCATTTTTCTTCAAATGGTTTATAATTAAATAATGTGTCCAGCTGCACATCAATGGTCGGAAGGAATAATAATTACGACGTATCACAATACATTGTAGCACGCGGATGAGGATACACCCATTTCCAGGGCCGTGTGCCCAAAGGAGATCAGTCGCTTGAGTCGCCAAGGGGGCTCCTCCACTCACTCTTCTCTCTCGACGTAGGACACGATGAGGTCGGAGTGCGCGCGCGCGTGGCCGCCGGGCCCCGCCACCGCCACCGCGCGGGGGTCGAACACCACGTCCACGGGCTGGCCCTTGTGGTACACCGCGTGGCCGACGGGCGTGGCCACCGCCGTGCCGTTGATGCCGGCCACCGCCTTGGCGAACGGCTTCAGGATGAGCACCGTCTTGCCGTCGGCGGGCGGCGGCGGCGGCGGCGCCGTCGTGGGCGCGGGGGGCGTGGTCACCTCCTCGGAGGACGTGGGCTCGGGCTCGGGCTCGCGCGTGGTGATGGCGGTGGTGGTGGTGGGCGGGTGAGGGGTCGTGGTGACGGCCGGCGGCGGCCGGTTCGTCGGGAACTGGTAGGGCTCGGCGGCGCCCGCCCGCGGGAGCGACTGGAAGCTGAGCGGGATGGGCGCCGGCTGGAAGAGCTTCACCGGCGACTCCGCGGACACCTTGGCCGAGGTGAAGGGCTTGGAGTAGTAGTGAGGCTGCAGGTTGAGCAGGTTGTGGTGGTAGGCGTTAAGGTAGGGCGCCGGCGCCGGCGCTGCCGTGCGCCCGTTTATGATGGTGTAGAGGTTGGCGAGCGCCGAGAGCGGCGGCAGCGGCGGGGGCGGCGCGAACAGGGCCCAGCCCGGAGACCTACGGAAGGCACAGCGCGCATCAGTCTTCGCCGCCTGCCCCGCCTCCTGGCTCGCGCCCCTAGAGACCTCGACTCACTTGGATACACCTGAACCTGGCTTTTCAGAATGGCTCGATTGCACGCAATGCTTCCTGGAAATTCCTACTTAACTTTTGGTGCTCAAAATATTATTTTCGGAACGGTTTACGTAGTCAGCGAGTATGTGAATATTAATCGCTAAACTTATTCTATTGAACGAGTTAAAAAAAGGGGAAATTTTTAAAACTAGTGTAATATGACACCAGTCAATATTCCTGATTCTATTCGATTCTATTGATGTGTTTGAGCTTGAAAGTCTTAATAATAACTCTTAAAGCTTGAGAGTTTTAATGCAAAATAAGGAATTTGATAATTGTGCGAGGTTAGTATAAAAAGAAGGAAATCTAAAAATATTAAATGGTAAAGAAAATGCCATATTTGTTAAAAAGAAATTTATTTCAAAACAGTATAAATCTGTACAAATTCATGTATAAGTATAAAATATTTTTGGATAATTTGCTATCACACCTCATTTAATACTGTGCACTTTACTTTCCCAAATGTCTTACCGGAAAAGACAATATATCTTCTTCATCTTGATTTTTTTCTCTCCTTCAATAATTCAAATTATTCGATGATTAAAAACTCTCTTATCATCATTATCGAAATGTACACTAACGACTATGGAAATATTTTTTTAAAATTCTCAATCCGTCTCTCTTGTTGTATTTTGACATTAATGTAAGTAATATTTTTTATTTGGTTTTCAACTCATTTCAATCAATCTTGCAATATAAAGCTAAAAATAGAGAGCAATTGTTTGATTGCATTTCAGCATTAGTGTAAATGTAAGTTTGAGCCTCTTTGGATAAGCAGTGATATGATTGGAGAAGTTTTACCCCATCTGTATTGTCAAAGAGAAAGCTAGCTCCTCTCTGCACCAGTTTCTCGCAATTACAAGATACCCCAATAAGCCCACTGTCATGAGCAACAATATTCAATACCCTTAAGAAAATTCGTAGCATTTATTTAGCACAAAGTATTTCCTTAAAGCTTTACCATCAATTCATAAATTAGTGAGTGGTAAGTTATATTGCTTTACATTCCATTAACCGTCACATGAACGCTTTAATATTGTGAACTCTGTTTTGTTGAATATTACCAGACTAAAAAAGCTGTGTCAAAATGTTGAGCATGATTACAATTTAAGTTATATGTACACGCAAACGCATGGAGAGAGAGATCAGTCATATCGTTCATTACTCATAAGGAACTTCAATTTTAACAAGACGGCCTTATATGAAAAATACTTGTATTGTAGGGATAATTCAAATTGATAAATGGTTTTATTTCTCATCGGACTTCTGCTTTTATTTCGACTCAATTTTTCCACGCACAAAGAAGTCAAAAATAAAGCCTCGTTCACTTGAACTATTTTGTGGTTAAAGAATCCTGAATATTCAAATCCCTCAAATATTGATAATAATTTTTTGCGAAGCAATTTGAATCTCTGCAATTTTCGCCATTTTTATTTCTAGATCAGAAATTTTTGAAATTTCTTTACTGTCGTTTTTTTAGAACTTGTACGTTTCTATTACATTAATATATTACAAATTTTAGTCTTTTATTATTGTTATATTTTCATTGGACTGTTTTCCCACGCTTAGGTATGATTTTGCGTTTTCAGTAATTTCGGCAATTTTTATTTGAATGACGCGCGTAGCCCTTCTCGGATTGCCACCACACGGAACGGGCGGGGTATTAGAGGTTCGTCGCCGAAAGAGGGCGTTGGCTGTCACGCCTATTTATGACACTTTCTCGTTCAGTTAGTGGATGAGTGTCGTTCGTGGCGCACTGATTCAGTCGGTCTTTTGTGCTTGTGAATTGTGCGTAATGAATGCGGCGTTCCCATGCGGTTTCCGGATCTAAATGGCGAGCAGAGTTATTATCAAAATAGAGGTTAAGGTAAGAATAATATTTTTTCTTACTTCATCTTTTACATCATGAAAATTATCACGTATATGAATGATTCGAGATTCGGGACCTTCGATAATCTTTTGATAATAACAGGTTTCGTGTCACCACCAGTTGCGATCGCAAAGCGTAGAATCGACATAAGACCAAACGGAATTATATTCGAACTGACAGTTGGTCGAAGAGATGAATTTAGCTTTCCGATTTTCGTAGGATTCAGATATCTCAGAGTTGCCAAATAATTTCAGATACGAAAAGAGTGTTGCAAAAGTGTAGTGCATTCCATTAAAAATATTTAAAGGTGTCGAATGTCAAGTCTGTATTTGCCAATGTTCCTGTAGTCTCGTATTTGCCGTTGAAAAGTCTCGTACGAAATTACTTGGAAATCGCTCGAATGGAGTCGTCTTGAGTTTGCACGCGTAGAAGCGAGGGCGAAGCTCACTTGTAGAAGGAGAGGGTGGGCAGCTGCGCGGCGGCGTCGGCCGGGTGCAGGTAGACGGTGGGGCCGACGGCCACGACCCTGGCGCCCAGCGGTAGCGCCTCGCCGGCCCGCGGCTCGGGGGCGCCGGCCGGCAGCGCCACCACGCGCCCGCCGGGCCCCACCACGCTGAGGGCGTTGGGGCGCGCGAACGCCACGCCGCCGGGCCCCACCACGGCCACGCCCCCCGCGCCGGCCGCCGCCGTGCCCCCGGGCCCCGCGATGGCCACGCCGCCGCGCCGCCGCAGCGCCACCTGCGTCACGAGGCGCGCCCCGGGCGCCGCCGCCACCGCCGCCGCCGGCGCCGCCCCCGCCGCCGCGCGCGACGCCTCCGCCGCGATCGCCGCCTTCGCCGCCTCCACCTGCGCCCCCGCCCCCGCCCCCGCCCCCGCGGCCGCCTCGAGCGCCGGCGAACCTTGCCCTTGCTCGTGCCCCGCCGCCGCTGCTTTCGCGGCCTCCACCGCTGCGTTTATAGCCACGGAGTTGTGTTGCCTGTCGCCCGGTCGCGGTAGTACGTAACCGCCGTCTTGTTCGTAACCGATCGCAGCCTTCGCAGCTTCCACTGCCGCCGCGTTCTGCCCTCTGGCTCCTTGCTGCGGTTGCGCGGAACCTGCGTGCTCGTTGTGCTCAGCCGCGGATTTCGCCGCTTCCACCGCCGCGTCAATCGCAGAGTTCTGCGTTTTATCTCCGGGTCGTGGCAACACGTAACCTGCGTTTTGGTGGTAACCTGATTCGACGCTTGCCGACTCCCCGCTCGTAGCCTTAACTTCCTCCGACGATTCTAGCCGACGCCTTTCGACACTCGATAAATCTTCCACGGAAACAACTTTACAGCAGTTTGGCGTTTTGCTGTCCCCATCTCCAGCGCCCGACGCATCTGTGTTCATACTCTTCCCGCGCCGTCCGTTGTCTCGCTCGAACCCTCCCGGCCGCCCGTTGCCTTCTTGCGGTCGCGCCACATCCAGTCCTAAAAGCGACGGAACTTCGCCTTGCTCTTCCGTTCCGAGTGAGTTGGAAGAGATGTCAGGGGAGATTCGGCCCTTGTGCTGCTGCGGTTGCTGTTGCTGCTGCTGCTGGTTGTAGTAGGTTGGTACCGCGTATGAGGCGTACGTAGAAATAGGGAAGTAGGGCGGCAGCTGCCACGTGGCCACCTGTCTGTTGGCGGGGGCGGGGCCGGGCTTGTCGTAGGTGTACCCGCCTTGCGCCGCCGCGAGCGGGGCGGAGAGGCCGAGCAGCAGCGTGCGTGTGTCGTCGCCGCCGCCGCGTGGCTTGGAGGTGGGCTTGCCCTTGGCGGAAGGCTGCTTCTTCTGCAGGCGCTCCGCCTCGGGGGCCGCGGGCGAGCCGAGGGGGCGTGGCGGAGGGGCGGGGGCAAGCCTGTACGTGGGGCTCTGCGCTGAGTATCTGGCGGCTGCCGGCGGCGGGAGGAACAGTTGGCTGCTGCTCAGCTCTCGGACCTCCGCCTTCTGAATGACGAAGTCGTATGTCCGGCGAGGAGGCGAGCCGTCAGCTCGCGATCTGAAAAAGAGGGCCGCGTTACTCGGTTTGGTCGGTTGCTCCTTAACCGTATATTGTATCAACTCAATATTTGGATATTTATTAAATATGAAGCTTTCAATAATATTGCAATATGTAATGGAAACTACTTACGTTTCGTTTCCGAATTATTTGAATGTTTAGCAAGAGATAACCAAACAGTTTTGATCTATCTACGCATGTTTACACAAAGTTATTTTGGGTACTGATATTAGGCAAATTTCCAACTTTTGAAAGTATCTTGACGTTTACCACAGTAAGAAAGTAATTAAATAGTCGTACGCACTCAATGAGTTCTCGATGATTTTTTGTTAGTTAATTTCAATTCTTTATTAATTCCCAGAATTTGATCAAGTTAAGAAGTCGTTGCCCATCTGTTAGCACTTAACTCACAGTAATGTTCAGAATGTACTACATTTATATAGCGTTTTGACGAACATGACAACTATTTAGCGTCATGTATTCAGTATTTCATGTATTATTTTGTATATTTTATCATAGTTAAAAAAGAGTACGTGATCTCTCTTTTAGAAGGATTATAATTAATTAATAGTTTATTTTAGAGTATTTGAAGAATTTAATTCATAAATGGATTTGAAATACGGATTTATAATAGTTCTGTAGAATGTTGCCGAATGAATTTGTTTTGTTCATTTCCCTTTAAATTTAAAATTGTTTATTTTACTTAAAAAGTCAACATCCATGGTTGGTTTAGGGACTCCAACTAGAACATTTTATTACATTCTTTAGGAATATTGCATAATCGGTGACATTTATTGAGTAGTAATTTTTCATCATCTTGTTGAGGTCAATGCACGCGAAACATCGGTGCATTCACTGTATGCGATACAAGGGTTATATTTAAAAGAAAATTAATTTCGATAACAAAACTCTTTTCGAATATTATCTTTAATAGAAGTAATGAAAACACCTTGTACCAACACTTACGAAATTCACCAACACGCGTAAACAATTCGCATTTTAAACGAGATTTTAAAGTGGTTACAAGTAAACAAACGACGGGGATAAGGGCAACACAGGTAGACTCTTGCAAAAAAACAAACACTCGTGGGTTTACACGGAACAAGGAACCCTGTGTATTAGTATGTTAGCACACGTACTATGTACACAACTCACCTGGACGTCGGTGTTGTCGCTGGGTCTCCCGAGGTGGCTGCCTTCTCGCGGACGGCGGCGAGGCGCTTCGTGCGCTCGAGAGCGTCTGTCCGTCGCGTGGGCCGTCGGGGCGTCTCGCGGAGCCTACCGTTTCGCTGCCAGCGCCGGCGGGGATGCGAGTGCGCGCAAACGGCCTGGCCCCTTCGAAATACGTCGACCCCATTCCCAAACGGACTAGTGACTTGCCTCAATGGGCTGCGATGGAAACTTGGGGCTTGGATTTTTATTGGGTTAATGAATCGGAATTTACAAAATCAGAACAATAGTTCCATGTTTTAGAATAAGTGATTGGGTGAAAATTGAAACTTTATAACCAGTATCAGAATGTTTCATTTCGTTGAGTTGGTAAGTACTTTGGTGAGTAACTACGAAATGTCGCTTTTACTAATTGATGTAATGTGTACAATTTAATCTCCACGAGGAGATTACGAAATGTTGATTTCAACATTATTTTTAATATTTTTTCAGAGGAAAATAGTCTTAGGAATGAGGTCTAAACAATAATGAAGTAACCTACTCGTTACATTTGAATTTTGGAGTGAAACTCCTGAACTTTCTAATTACATAATTATTTTTCTGATGGACATGGCAAGTGGAATTGACATTTTAGGTTTTCTAAAATAATTTAATCACCATTTTAATTGCTCGTATACATTCATTAATCATATGTGTATTGAATACGAGACACTCTACTTATTACACACGGTTGTTTGAAACATTGTTGAAGGTTTGTGGGCGTCATGTAGAAAGCTATGTACAATAAGGACAGTTCATCCGCGAAGTGACACAAGGCAGGCAGATATTGGCAAAATCCCAATGCAGGAAGAGCGGTTAGTGCGTCAGGTGTAAGCGACTCAAAAAGCCAGTTAGCGTTTATTTGCAGCTTTGCGATCGCATCGTCGCCAGCGCTTCGGTCAGCGTTCTGTACTTGTACCTTGATTTCAAGTTGTCCCAAGTGAGTCGAGATCCCTCTTACCACCATTCAATAAAACATTTACATGCATGCACAACACATCCACATACGATTTCAACGGAAATGGACTCTCGGAGCGAAGTTTATCAAGAACATTCACCTCTACATTTATTACGTGCCACGTCATTCTTAAATATAAATCGAGTAACTTGCGTCCATCTCTCATGATCACTTCCAGCCCACAAGTCGAGACAACTGTGGTGTCACTCCGCGAGTCTCGTCCGCCTGGTGGGAAACTAATCGTTGTTTTGCGGATCCATCAGGAAGATAATACATTTCTTTTAAAACATTGTTTTTAAGCATCTAAAACAACTTTTGGGTCATTTGTAGCTCCTGCGGAGGTGGTTAATAGCTCACTGGATTCCTCTCAACTAGACACATTGATTTGAACAATTGTTAGTTGGTTCTCTCTAGAATATTCTAGATGAATTGAAGGAAAGATGTGTTATTGATGGTTTTTCAGATATGAAATATTGTGTGACCAGCATGTTATCATAGAATAATATAAAATGTGTCATAGAACTAAAAAATCTAGCATTAAGTAAGAGAGAGTTGTTTGGTGAATGAAAGTAATAACACGTTTTAAAAAGAAGACGTATAAATTTGTATGTTTAAATAAATATAATAAATAAGATGTTAAAATGATGGTGAGAAAGGTATTGATTAATAGATTCCAAAAGGAACTACCATGCAGTATCGTCAGTAATAAAGGTAAAATAAATATTTTAATATCCGGTTTCCATGCAACCACGAATCCATTGGCAACACGAGTTCGTATTTTTTAAATAATAAAAACCTAAAGGAAATACTTCTTTCTTTACGTCTCAGAGACGAGCGTTTGTCTACTCTTCAGGTGGGCCATTATTTCTTCAAGAAATCAACGGCAGTGAACGAAATATTTGACTATCAATTTGGCGATGAGAGTGTCGTGAGGGGACAAATTACAACGGTGTTAAAGTGATAAATGTACGACTCCGCCCCGAAGTACGTCCATTTGCGCTGTCACTCGCTCGCCCAGCGTCTCCTCCACCGAGCGCCTTGCGTGCAGCGTGTGGGAGGGGGGAGAACGTGAGGACTCACCTGAGAGCTGCGGGGTCGCGGCTGCCTGCCGGCTGGGCGTTGGCCATTAGCGCCGCCGCCGCTAGCAGCGTCGCTGCCAGGCACGCCTGCCACACACAAGCACAACACCCAGATCAATTTTAAGACTGACAAATGAAGATCGGCGGTAGTTTTACGTGGTTTCTCTGATCATCGCTTGGCGAGTGCCGGAGCAGTACTCTAACAAACGGGCCTAGGACCGCGCTCGACCTTTCCTTCCTCGTCCTTATATCCTCACCCGTTACATACGCTTACATGCACCACTTTGTCAACATGTCGGGAGAAGAGTCGGGAGCTTTGAGTTTGAACGGGCTGGGACTGTGCTCCACTGGTTGGAGATACCTGGTTGGGGAAACCTCGCAAGCCGACGTGTAGGCGGTGCCGGATCTTGCCGTCAAAAAGGGGAAAATCACCGCCACCTCTTTCGATGAAAACATGCACTGCACGCTTGGGACACATGAGCTTGGCTGTTACCGCGCCCAAAAACCCAAATCAATCAATCAATCAATCGAAATGAAGATGGGAGGAGGCAAGCGTGGGAAAACAGTAAGCAATATTCAATATTCTGAAACAATATGGAAAGCCGAAATACACTCAAAAATGTTGCGTTCGGTATGTCATCCACGATGTGAATATGTGGATCATAGTGCACATCATAATTCTTTTATTATCATAAAATGTTAAGAGTTGCGCAAAAAGTGTGTTACACGATTCTCCTCCCGTCTCAAACCTTACATTTCAATATAGAAAAAACAAACGACAAGCACGGAACAAATATACAGGAAACGGTGAACAAATTTGTGAGACTCTGTTGTACTAGTGATGCTACGAGTTCGATTCCCGGACAGTCTCTTGTGAAATTTGTTCCGACAAAATGAGTTTGTATGCTTCGCAGGGGCTAGTCTAACCTCTGTGAAGTGTCCAAAACCATACCCATCTTCTAATTTTCTCCCAAATCTGGCCGCTGGGTAGTGACGCATGAGCGCGTGATGTAGCAGGCGCATACCCTACCTGGCGGTTCTCTTTTCTACTCGGGCTTTTCTACAGACTTCACTGATATGTATGATAATGGAGGATTACTCCAAAGATGCGCTCAATGCTCTTGTAGCGGTTGAGAAACGTCTAAATAAATGCAACAAATTATTTGTAAAAGAAAGTAATGAATATACTGGAGAATCTTTCACTAAAATGACAACAAAAAAGAATGTTCTAGAGAAAGATAGGTGAAAATGTTACGATCTTTAATCTTCACTAAAAACAATAGAAAAGTTAAAAGTTGTCCTATCTTTCATAATTTGCAAATTTTTCAAAATACCATGATAATCATAGGGTTTCAAAAATTAAAATGCATTTTCATTGACTGTTCGTCTTTATTATGCAAAAGTCTTATAACTCAACGTCTTATAAACCAACGCCTTGCCCAACGTCAACCCATCACGTGTTTTAAACACTTCTTATCAAAATTAGTCACTTTTTCTAATAGACATGGGCTATAATCATCGAATAATAACCACTAATTGCATTTAATAGAAAAATTGTCAGCACTTTGAATACAATACTTCAATAAGAGCATGTTCGATGTGAAATAGTCACTATATTGTAAAACTTTCTGTTACGGATTGATGTATTGGCATGCAAATAAATCGACATCTTACACAGTTGATTCTTCACATATTAATGTGAAATGTGGCATTAATATTCTGCATTTAGTGTTTTATATGATTTGTTACTGGTAATTAACGCAAGAGTTCTTTAAATGTAAAACGAACCTATTTCGTTTTTCTTTGATTTCTTGCCAATAAATTAAAGAAACAATGATAAAATTAATGAATACATTTGTAAATGTACTGCACATTAAGTACAGAGAAAGCCATAGACTAGTAAATGTTCTTGCTAATGGTATATCATAAGGGCGAATCTCCGGACATTATAAACAAACAGGAAGCGGATTTGGAAAATCACGGGAAATGAAGCCAGCAAGAAGTATTACAATGGAATGGACATCTAACGTCAATTGTCAAGAGTTGTTAAAATAAAATATTTTTGTAGATTTAAAAAAAGTATTTTTACTTGTGTATTAATATATGATATTCCACCCACGCATTATAGATTCTTCTAATGGATTGTCTCAGGGTTAACCACTGCAAAATGTTCCAGTGTTTCCACAACAAAGACCGTTGCCAGTTGGCTCTCACGGCAGTTCGCCTGTGGTCCAGCCGCTAGGAGGCTACGCTTCTTGAATTTCGCGTTGTGCAAGGTCTCAGCCTTGACAGAAAATGCCGTGTACCGGTTGGACTGGTTCTTTCCTAAGCGATGTAGCGACAAAGAGATGCCCCAGCGATTGCGAATGCACTTATCGTACTTTACGCGTCTGGCTTCTCGATCTACTCGGAGGTGGGTTTTCTATAGGGGACGTTTCCTAAATGAGAGTCTGTTTTCAGTCGCGTGGACTAGTTGACCTTGTCGTCTACTCGCATTTCAAATACTGATAACTTTACGCAAAGATAGTTATCTGCTGAAAGAATACTACAGAAGTAATTGTTGTGTCGAAGGAAGAAGGAAACATGGCTTAGGAAAGGTTGACTGTACTTGGAAGAGCATCAAGTTAAAAGAAGTTGAAAATATCTTTACATTATTTTTGCACAATTTAATCACTGATTTTATTAAATCATCTTCAATAAATTGAAGATATTGAAAATTAACCGCACAAACGCCGGACAAAGGGGGTGTTAGGGCACGGGTGAAGTTGCAAGCCCGATTCCACGAATCGCGGATTCTAGTCGTGTGCAGCCATGGTTGTTTACATGTGTATTTTGACTTTTGTGCGTACCCATTCATATAGCTTCAATTCCCTTCGTTTCTGGCCCCCCGAAGTGGCACATGAGCGTGCGTTGGAAGCATCTGTTCGGTGCTCTCGGACGGAGCTATGTCTCAACTTCTCTCATCTCCGTCTTAGTGGCGCTTCCAAAGGCACAGTAGGCTTCCGAGGCGCACCTGTGTTCTGGGTCTCTCAGCGCGGTATGGTCTCTGCCGGTTATATAGTGACTAGCTCGATTAGGTGGCTCAGGGCATCAATTGATGTCACTGCTGTGCCGCTGACAGGGAATGTTCAAGTTTCAAAGATCTCAGGATTTTCCGCAATAGCTAGACAGTAGATCGCGAGATCGAAGGGGTTCGAATCCCGACGCTAGCAGGATTTATATAGCTGGGTGGAATTTACCCACTGTTTTGAGGAGAATTCTAGTGGCCAACAGCTCAGATCCGTAGTTTTCTATGGTTTCTCCGATCAACACTAGGCGAATACCGGAGCAAGTCCCTAACAAGCGGGCCACAGACCGCGCGCGATCTTTTCTTCCTCTTTCTTGTCTTTCCTCTTACTAAGACACACTTTCACTTAAATGAACTACACTATCACATATGCCGGGGACCAAACACTGTACGCCCGCTCATGATAGTGTTCTATAATGTACATTTATTAATTATTATTATATTTACTTTTCATAATCTTATGGGCTTTGTCTATTTTTATACTTCTTGTGTTGCCTATCTGTGTGCCACAAGGTAGAATTTGGTTACAAATTTGATATCAATATCACATTATTAGGAACATAAAATTAATTTTACAAGTCAAATTTCAAAATACTTCGCAGCAGATCTGACTTTAACATTGCTTAAATGAGAGGTTAAAAAAATGTATAGAATGTGCTGAGTCAGTCATTGGTGTAAGTGCACAGATGGACTCAATCAACAGCTGTAAATATGAGTATTCTTTTTCTGGAATGTTCAGGAATATAATGTATTCAGAACTCGGTCTATTGCCACAATTTGCACGTGAACTCACGGTCTCTATATGTTTATTATGTCTATTATGTCTAAGCAGATAGATTATTAGATAAGTGTAATGGTACTTTTTCTTGTTTTTTATGCAGATAGATGAGTGATTAGGCTGGTTGTTTACGTTTCTGATTTTTTAAGGGGAGCACACAACATATTTTTGCTTAATTGGGTGAAATGTATTGTTCTTGGAGTTGAGGATGGGTTGGATTTGGATTATAATGTTAAGGTGATTGTTGTTGAATCATGAGAAATAGAATTTTATTCTTGGTTGATTATTTGGGCTAAGAATAATTTAATATATTAATTATCTAGATGGTAGTTTGGTAGTAATTAATATTTTACCATTAGATTGTTTTGGGTATAGTATTTATTTTCGTATTGGTAAAATGCGTGCCAGCTGCCGCGATTAGACTTAAAAAGCAAATAAACTGATATACAAATTCACTGATTTATGTTTTCAACGTTTTGTGGCGAGAATAAAACTAAGCAGGGGATAGACAGTGCCAGCAGACTTATTAAAATCTGTGGAAGAACATTGAAAAAATCTAATGCACAAATTTACAATGCAATGATGGAAAGTTGATTACATATGGATCAAAAATTTCCCTTAGAGATGCAAGTTATACTTATTTGAGTACAGTTTACTCGTTTGATAATAGTTTTTAAAGAAGAGATTAAACGCATAATGCAGAGAGACATGATAGAGAACGTAGAATGTAAACAACCGGAATGATGTCAACTAATGAGAATTAACGGTCAGAATTTGAAAATAAGTATTTCAATATATCCCTACCAAAGGAGGAAAGCGAGTAAGACAGACACTCTTGGAAGGTCATCGTCGATAAGGCAATGAATAGAAGTACAGTATAGGGTGCGTGGAAGAATACAAGTAAGTGGTTGAGTTTGAGAAACGTTCAACAGAACAGAAAAACACTTGCTTAATAGTAAATAAGATTTCGCTCGCGATGAAGCGTCTCAGAGTGCTCAAACGAGGCGGTTCTAAATCTCTCTGGTGAAGATTGCATCACGCACAACATGGGACCGCGCCCGCGTGCGTTGGGCGTATCCGGTTCGCGGCATCGCGGTAGGGGGGCGGCTGGGTGTGGTGACGGGGTTCATTGTCCCTGACGTCGCATCGGTATTCGCAACTGCTACTCGTAATTTGCTAGCGCCATTGACGATACTTGCTTTCGGTGAGGCTGCGAACGATTTACTGCCAGCTTCATATTTCACTTTGCTTGACTTGTCTCTGGCGAGTAATTTGACGTCGCACTTGCTTGCGAAAAGCGAATGACCATAAGTGGCATTAAAGCCATAGCCATTGACTTAAAACGGCATCTCAGTTTCGTGGTTGGGGCATCTTCTTTTAACTTGTAAACAGCATCGAATATGCAAATTCATAACTTAAGTTCTCTGGCGGCTCGGTAGAATACTTCAGCTAGGGTCGTAAATTAGTTCTGTATTATGAGTAGTGACATGGAAGAAACATGGAGGTAATTTTAAGAGACGTTTTTATAAAGAACACAAAATAGCACAAAATAATGTTTTTTGCTGGTCTGAAAGCTAAAATGGCCGTAGCACTTTGAAAGTAAGGGCGTAAAACATGTATCCAAAATGCTAATATTGGAATGACAGGGAGACTTTGTGGTTCCTTGCTGAATTGAACAGAGAACTTCTGGTAAGGCGTACGTCAAATATTTTTCAAATACATTTGTGTGTGTGTGTGTATTTTAACGAACATTTCACTAAATCTTCGGTACAATGTATTAAATATTCAAGTTTTTTTGAGCAGCAAAATTATATATAAAGTAAACGAGAAAACGCAAATTACCTTTTGGAATTCCATTTTTAATACTTTCGTGTTTACCCATTATAACCTACACCCATATAGCAACACATTTCAATAGCTATGAACGTCACAGACGTTATTTTGAACTTTTTTGTACATTATCACACATATACATACTCGCCCCTGATACTCATTTTCAAATGATCAACGAAGATATATTACTGATAAGCTTCTATTTACGAAGATTCTGCTTTTATTTTGATTCCCTTTTATATTTCCTTTTTTCTTGAATCCACATATGGATCCAACAATTTTTTATCTTGGATTCGAAAGTTTAATTTAAAAAAATGAATGTCCTTATGAATAATTTTGAAAATATTTCGTTTGCATGGAATTATTATTTTGGAAAGCTATGTTGGTGAATAACGCTTCGTTGTGATTTCATTATCTTACTTCGGAAAAGAGAAAAAGTAAGAAGAAAGCTAAAATTATCACTTCTACCTTCACCTAGTTCTTATCACCTCCACCTCCTGTAACGCCACCTCTGCCACCGCATCTATCATTTCACACTTATTTCATGAATAAGTATGGTAATGAAATTCAAATAACAATTATTGTCATCCATGCAAATTTAGTATCTTAAGCATATTACAGTGTACTCTAGCCATTGGAATTTCGATCAATGGAAATACGAAGTTAACATTTCTTCTCTTGATATATTTCATTATATAATGTTAACATTTGAAGTTTAGAATTTTACAAGTTATATTTCATTTTAATAGTTTGTTTTAATTTTTTTACTGATAAGAAGAAATCGTAAATGAAGAGAATGTGACTTCTATGAGAGATGAAATTTCCGATAAAGAACAAAAAAAAGGGTTTGTTTTCATAGAGCCTTTATTTCTATTACAATGGAGTTTTGACGAGTAGGTTGAACAGAAAATTTAATTAAAAGCAAATCAAAAGCCGATATACTTCGGGTAAGGTGAAGAGAATTCCGCCACTAAAGATGTTGAAGAGAAGGCACCACTAAAATACGACTGTCATGAAGTTCCTCACTTGTTTCGATATCCACACTGATTGGATTCTCACTGTTTAGACATCTGGTGTATTTGAGTTTATTTTTTTTAATGTAAAGTTCTTAAGTAATTGGAATTTTTGATTTCCAACGTTTTCTTATTTATTTGTATTGTGATAGTTCTACATTTTGTTCGTAGGGAATAAGTATTAGCGAGACCCCGAAAAGATATCGTTTTTTTTAAACGAGTGAGCGCGTATGGCAAAATGTGGTCTCGTGAAGTTTCCGTTTTAGTGGAATCAAAGAAAAAGAAAACGCGATTAGGCGGTGAGAAAGTATGAAACAAAAAATATCTATTTACAGAAGAAACACTTGGCATAATTATTGAAAAAAATCACAAGTTTTAAATCATCATCTTAAGTCTTTTTTTCTTCAAAATGTAGTATATAATTCCCTTAAAAATTTCAAAGTTAAATCGGGTGCCTAATAAAAACGTATGCAAAAGTAAACAATGTGTCTAAGTAGTCCTGGTCTGTACCATCGAATATGTAAATGACATCTTCATATCTCATGTTAATAAGATAAAAAGGGTGCTATTACAAATAGACTACCTTTGTATATGCTTGAGTGGGTCGAAGACAAGAAATGTTTTGTTTAAATTGTCAGTTCATTAGCTCTGTTATTTATTATAACATTATTAAAATGTAAGTCAATGATTGCGAATCGTTTATACTGTTCAAGACGACGTATGCACAAAAATAGAAGTTTATCAGCAATATTTTTTATTGTGTATTATTATTATTATTTATTATACCTACGATATTGATTATTATATAAATCGATACTATCGATTATAATCGAAATGACCTTCTAAAATATGACGAAAGAAATAGGTTCATTCACGCGTCTCAAAAGTTCAGTAACCCAATTACACACAAGGTTTTAGTATTCTCTTGATAGAGTATGGTGTAGGTCTGTCGTAAACGAGACTTCCATGTTTATGTATGAAGACAAACATAGAGAAGAATAACCTTAGCCAAGTATCTTTATCGATTACCATTCCTTGTGTCTGGGAGATAAAATGCCTGGTAAATGTCCCTTGCAGAATGGCATTCTAAGATGCTTCGGGAAGTTCATTAGCTTCTAGTACTCGCACGGTCGATGTTCGAATGGATCAAAGGCAACGACCGTACACAATCCACGGCTCGCTTCTCGGAACTTCAAACACTGCCGGTGGGTGCTTCTCTTCTCGACAGGTATCATCCCAGATTGCTTTCTGCACTACCCCCTCCCTCGTCACCTCTGCCACAACCACCACCGCCGTTACCGCCTCCACCGCCACTGATGTTACTGCTCCCCCTCCGCCTTCGCCTCCGCCTCCGCCTCCGCCTCCGCCTTCGCCTCCGCCTCCGCCTTCGCCTCCGCCCCCGCCTTCGCCTTCGCCTCCGCCCCCGCCTTCTCCTTCGCCTCCGCCTTCTCCTTCGCCTCCGCCTCCGCCTTCTCCTTCGCCTCCGCCTTCGCCTTCGCCTTCGCCTCCGCCTCCGCCTCCGCCTCCGCCTTCGCCTTCGCCTCAGCTTTCGCCTCCACATCCACCTCCATCTCCATCTCCACCTCCAGTTCCGCCACGCCAATCGCGCTTGACTCCGCCGCCTCCACCATCATTTCTCCTCCTCCTCCTCCTCCTCCGCCGCCGCGTAGCAAAGAGCTACAGCGACCGTGCTACTGGCGGGCTTCGGTTCGAGCGCCCGCGTGGCGGCGTCGGCGGCGGGTGAGTGACCGCGCGTGACCGGTGCCCGACCTGGCAATGCCGCGGCCTTCACTCTGCCGGCGGCGGCCTCGTCCGCCCCGCTCCGCTCCCGCCCCCGTTCCCGCCTGCCTCCCCCATTTGTTCCGCCGCGATAGAGGAGAAGCGCTGCCCCGTCCAATCTATTCCTTTGGTTTTGTTTTCGGGCAGGTAGAAACGTCATTGTCATGCGTTGGCGTGTCGCAACATTGTAAAGTATCTTCCTGTTGTTACATGTCACGTGGCGTGCAGTTACTTTGACACACTGCGGGTAAACGGTTTTGCTTATATTTTTAGAAATAATGTTTGTTTTGGCTTGTTTATGTAAGAAGGAGAAGAGGAAGGTGTAGGAGAAGCAAGTATTTATTCAGGTCTGAAACGATAACCTATCCGCACTTGCTTGAATGTGAGGTGTGCCTACTAAATGGATGGCGCGTCGCCTGCATCTTGTGCAACACAACACTTCTTAGGACTTTTGGTTGGGTGTACCTCGGAATCCGATGTCCTTATTGCGTTTGTTGATCCTTGGACGCGAACGTTTTTCATTTTTTCGGTTGCAGAGTGAGCTGAAAGTCCCTAGCGTTTGTGGAGCAACTCGAGAATTCTGTGCATTTCTTTTTTCGGAAACTCTCTTTTGATGGTTCCCAATCAAAATTTAGAGGAATTTCTGCTCCCATTACCTCAACTCAACCTGTCTGTCTCTAACATCAGTCGTCTTTGCCATTTCTTGTACTCTTAATTTGTGTGTTCGTATTTATACTTGCTTTCTCTCATTACCTTCCCATCCCATCCAATCGCCTCTTCCACTAGAGATACAAGTCTGTTCTCTCTCATACTTGATCACCTCGTTCACCTCTACATTATAGCAATTCCATATAGCCTTTCTATGTCTCCATTCATTTATTCTTGTTAGACTTATAGCCTCCTACATTTTTTCTTCGTCAGACGTTGCCTGTCTTTTCCATTAGTATTCTGCAAGCTCCACGTCGCATCTTCTTACATCTCGCATAGTTCTTTTCTGACGTCGCGCCCTGACTGAGATCATAACTTAAATTAAGAAAACTTTATTGGGGAGTTGGAAATACTAATGAGGCACAACCTATGATGAAGATGAGCATAGGATGATTTATTAAAGTGATTAACTCTCCTTTCATCTTTTGTTCTAATTAATAGCACGAATAATAATATTACTTTTTTTCTTGGACAACAAAAACTAAAAATAAAAGAATCGGTGACGTTGACGTCTTACTGACATATTGACACATTGACAATCAATAATATATTTCATCTTCGCAGATTAATCAATTCAGGGTCGAGAACCTTTGTGTTTGAGATAATTGGTTTAAAGATATTGTTGGAAAGACGATTATTCAGTTTTAACAGGCTGAATTAATTTCACTTAGTTATCAATTCCTGTCTGCTCAACTGTCAAGAGTGGCGTCCTGGAACCTTCTCTGTTTAAACAGAACGACTTAATTAGCATTGTATAGTAATAAATATTGATTTATTGCCAAATAGTTCCTCTCTAGTCTTCTTAACCCTCCAGTAAACTCATCCAATTTCGTAAAGCAAGGGATTGCACGGGCTACATATTATGTTCTGTTATTGAAATAATATTTCTAGTCATTATGAATTTAGCAAAAACTTTCTAAATAAGAATTCTTTTTATCTCAAAAACATTTATTTGAATATGGTGTGAAAATTATTAAAATTTAAGGCATGACATTTAAATCTACCTGTATTTCACCTGGATGAGAATGGAGATAAGCTATGTCTATTAATATAAATACTGAATATTAGATTTCTCAATTCATCTGAATCATTAAGTAGTCTGACAAAAAAAATCATCATGATTTATGACATATGACATATAGAGAACATTTATTTCTTTACCATTTTTATTGTAAGGATTTTGCCCTAAAACCAAGAGTTGAGACGCTAAAGGTTAAGGTGTGTACACAAAGTTTGGTAATGAGGCGTTTTAGAAAATTTTAAAAAATTTTGTTAGCAAATAACTAAAAAAGCTATTGTCAAAAAAAAATATAAATTATCTCTTATTTTGAATATAAAATATCTGAAAATAGGCTTTCTCAAAACGTCCGCGAAAAAACAAAAAGAAGGGGCTTTTTAATAAAAAAGAAGGACCCTGATACCTACTCATAAAACCAAATTTCTTGTAGTCATTAACAAAAGTAAAAATTTAACTTATTTCCATTTTTGTAGTTCCACGGTGAGAGAAAGTGAGTTTATGATGTACGGTATCTATACAAGAAGGACCAATCAGAAATTTGGAAAAGAACTTAAAGGCACAATGTCAACCCTTTTTATTGAATCTGAAGTTTTAGAGAAAAAAGAGGTTAGAAAACTAGTTAAATCGGCAAAAATCATATTTTTTTTAGTGAAATCAATGAAATGGACATTTGGCCAAGGATTGTGTCATCAGATATGAAACGCGTTTGAGTGTTTTTGCATACAATTTTGAAAAAAACTTTTCGCATGCCCTAACGACGAAAGCAAAGTTTGGAGACTCACTGAACAGTGAGGGTGAAGAGAGCGAGGGTTGGAACGTATAGTTGCAAACTTGATCCGTTTGGATTTGTTAGATTATAAACATTTAATATTAAGGTGTTTCAGAATAAATGTTACAAATTTCTAGAGCAAATAGAGAGTAGAAAATTACAACATTTTGCTCATGAACTTGTAGTGCAAAATTTAATAGAACGAAGATAGACATGTACCCTGATTTTTAGGCAACTTCTTATGCATACATGTACGGCACGACGTATTCTTACATATTCAAGGGGATTCCATGTAATCGTAGCTGCTGGCCATCTGCGTATACGGGGTAACCTCAACACAAATGGTTAAAAGTTGCTGTGTCCATAAAACACCGTTTACGCAATTTATTTTGCAGATTCTTAGGCAAAAATTAATCATTTTCATCTTTTCTGCAAGTTCTGGAAGGTATAACATTTATTTTGTGACATTCCGTATGAACTAGTTCCCAGACCTAAATACTACAGTTATGTCTCGAAAAACTGTGCATCGCGTGCTACGAAATATGTTAATTAGTATGACATACTTGTCTGTGTGCATATAACTTCTGTTTTGTAAGCTCGAGCATGTATTTACACGAAACAAAAACATAGTCAATTGACTTTTACAATGATTATCTATTTGTTTGGGACTGTGTGTCCGCTAATCTCGGTGGGCATAACCGACTTGCATGGGTATTACACTTGCTGAATACGCACGCTGAATATTTGATCAGAGTTACACCATATGTACTTATTTTCATTCACATAAGGAAGAATGTTCGTGAAAGCAGTGAACCGCTCAGTAGGTGGAAATGCAAAATGTTTCAGTAGATGTTAAATACGTTTAATATTTAATTAACATTAGCTGCACCCCTGCGCCCATTTCGCACATTTGTGCACGTAAAGGATACTGCACGTAAAGGGTACTAATACATTTTATTGTTATATTAATTTTTTAAATGACAATTAAAAGTTTAAAATGAAGTATTTTGAACAGGATCAGCTTTAACACAATAACCGATTATTTGTATTATTTCAGTACATTACATTACGTCACTGACACACCAGAAGGAGGAGGATTTGGATTTTCCCTCCCCCGCAGGGGGGGGGGAACGCAGTGGGAAGTGGTCTAATTTCCTCAACCGCCAACAGAGCAATTTCCTCGAGACGTACTAATGACAATATTCTTTTCAATGTGCACAAATTCAAATATGAGAGTATACCATCTTTCGGTTAAACGCCAAGTTTCCAATAAAGCTTTAAAAATCTCATTTTGTAGAATGGGGGATAGAAAATGAAAACCGTATATCCTACTGGAAACTGGAAAATATGGTTTTAACGCTATAAAATTCATCGTGTTCGAGTTATGACGACAGTTGTGTACTGCAGCGTGTTGCGGGTTGCATCCGAAAGCTATATGTATTTCTTCTCTTATTTAATATATTTGTAACACGTATTTAACATTTTGCTTTGTACACTTCTTATATAAATAAACTTTAACCGTACCAAATATCATACTCCTCGTTTCGCGCAATGAACTTAAAAAGGGGTACAAAGTGAAGTTTCCTCTTGACGTATTACTAGAGAATCACTTCTCTCCCCTCGGCCCCGGACAGCGCTCGTACAGTGCGTCGCGTGGAGGGGGGGCGCTCCAGTTGCAGGCCGCTCGCGGCGCCTGACCCGCTCCCGGATGACGGGCGGCGCCGGACGAACTACCGCTGCGGCAGGCGCTGACGCCAGCGCGCCGCGCCGCACGCCGCGACAGCAAAAAGGCCACGGCGAAGGCGCGCGCGCGAGGGGCAGGTCTGGTTTTGCGGTCGCGCCTTCCTCCCTCCACTCCCCTCCCCTCCCTCCCCGCCCTGCCCTGCCCCGCCCCGCCCCTCCCTGCCCCTCCCCCACCCCTCCCCCTCCCCACCCCTCCCCTCCCTGCCCCTCCCCCTCCCTGCCCCTCCCCTCCCCGCCCCTCCCCTCCCCTCCCCTCCCTGCCCCTCCCCTCCCCTCCCTGCCCCTCCCCTCCCTGCCCCTCCCCTCCCCTCCCTGCCCCTCCCATCCCTGCCCCTCCCCTCCCCTCCCCTCCCTGCCCCTCCCCTCCCCTCCCCTCCCTGCCCCTCCCCTCCCCTCCCTGCCCTGCCCTGCCCCGCCCCACTCCGCCCCGCCCTGCCCCGCTCCGCCCCGCCCCGCCCCGCCCCGCCCGCCTCTCTGCCCACGCGCCCGCGCTCTTCCATGTCGGATTGAAGTCCGACTCCCCGCGCGTCGCGTCCGTCCAATTCATTTATTTTGCGGTTGCCATTACGGGGTCCGTCCGGCAGGTGGGCGACAGATTGAGGCTGGCTGCGGACCGAGGGATGGGTCACGCGTGTAGTAGGGAATATCCTAATTAGACTGTGCGGTTGATGGTCTGATTCGTTGTAGTGGGACGAAGGGAGGAACTTACATCTCGGAAATGATTCTGGCTAGTTTTTTTAGAAGCACAGTATTGCTAGCTGGCAGGTAAATTGAACAACGACCGATAATCATGTTGTTACATGTGTTGGTAATATGGTTTGAATTTTAGAAGTTTAATAAAAGCAAAAATATAATTGTACATAATTACATTTAAAATATTAATATTTTGAAGAGTTTCAAAATCGTTTCATTCTGGTTGGGTCTGAATTAGACCAGTAATCAGTCATCGTGAATTTACAATACAGAATTCCATTACTATTACCTTGTATGTAGAAACGAACATTTTTACTTCCTCGATACGGAGTAGAGAAAAAGTTATATGCTGCGCGAAAAAACGGCGAATTTTCGGCACAAAAACACTTACGGGACCCTAGTAACGGACAAACACATTTGCGAAATTTAGAAAAAATTCTCTATCTCGTGCTGTAAACAGTATCCATGTTTTGTGGATCCTTCACACAGAAAAATCGTATGACGGTAAAACGTTCGTTCGTTTATTCGTTCGTCCGTTCGTCGATTAACAACGCTAGCGGCTAAACCGTTCAGCCGATTTTACCTAAAATTGATATTCTTCAATCGATCTGGTTGACGTCGCGGCTCCTTGAATTTAAAACCGATATTTCAATTCTAGGGGACATTCTATATGAATTGCTTGAGACATTTTCCAGATTTTCAAAAAATATTTCCATCGTTTTCGATTATTTTTTCTGTTGTATAATGCGAAGGACGTTTAAGAAAATGGTACATGTATTACGTTCGTTTAAAAACCTAATTTTTCGAAAATTGCAAAAAATTAATTTTTTTCGGTGTTTACCTACAACTAAAATATTAAAGATAGAGATTTAGAGAGTTTAAGATAAGGTCATGCACAATTGTTCGAAAATTGGAGTACTTTTTGCGTTAATTCACATGAAAGTGCGAGCGAGAACGTACGTGCTGTTTCAACACCACTACATTTATGGTACCTATTAAAGACGCATGTTCAATAAAATTTATTTGCAGAATTTACCACACCTTGAATCTTCCCAGAAATTAATATCACTGAATTTAAGATACGGGTTTACTCTTTATATTACCTACAGCTTTTTAATAACATTTTTAGTGTACGACTGTGGTATTGAACATTTTTAGTGTACGACTACAGAATTGAATTTGTGTGATCCTAAGATGTCTTACATATTTATTATTTAATAGTTTGATGACTGGAAAACAACCAAAAACTTTTAGACTGTATATTTTGATCAAGATAAGGGACATCTTCATTTTCTTTTTATAAAAGTCATGTTACTAAATCATGTTACTGTTTGTGAAAATAGGAAATGCGATACACAAAAAAAGAACGTGTATTACAAGTAATATGATTTTATCCGTTATTGACCTCAGCAAATCGCTCTGGAAACACGAATTGTTTTAAATGGTGTGAATCGTTCACTATTTGTAACAATGCTTAAGGATATTTTCATTTTATTTTTATAACAATCAGTAAATCATGTTAATGTTTGTGGAAATTAAAAATACGATACAGAAGAAATATTACGAACACAATCACAAAAGAATGGATTGCTAACGAGTTGTATTTTCATTTACTTACTTTTACGGTAGCTTAATATAGTTTTGTAGTACGTTCTGAAATACAATTAATGATGAGTAATTAAGAACTTATTTCAGAAATAATAACCCTGTCAAACATTAATAGATGTGCCATTTCACATACTATAGTTATCGGCAAGTAAAGTGTTCTTCTTTTCTCAAATATATCACTGAAATTCTACCTCGTGTGATAAACGTAGACTACCATTAAAAAATCCTTACTACTAAAATCCCTACTTCTGCCGTGCTGCTAAATGTTAATTGTTCTACGATGTCTCCTCATTTGTATGAATTCCTACTGATGTACCATTTGAGTAGAAGCCATGGTGTCAGTGTAGTTCATTAGTAATATTCGTAGTGCGAAGAGGATTTGAGTCATGGCAAATAATTGCAACTTTTTACTACAAATTTAACCTAAAGTGAAGGTGTTTCGTCAATGCGTGTTGTTCACAAAAAATCGGTAGTTTATTATTTTATAAAGGTTTTATTTTGTTATTGTACGTGCGATTTCAAGTGTAGGGGATTGCGAACCGCGAACCCAAATAAGGTTCTACTGTCTCTAAATCAAATTAAGTTTTCTAGGAGGGTGTTAATAAAAAAACGCGAAAGACTGCCTAAGCCATATTAGAATACTAAAAGTATTGGATGAACGTGGGAAATTTTGGTATGTCCTCCTCCTCCCCGGAGACTCCCGTGACATCTAAAACTTACAATCAGGTTGTAACTAGAGAAAAAAATTTCTGCTCCTAATAACTGAAGAACAAGAATCCCAAATTGATATTAAACAGCATTAACAAAGATTAGGAAGGTGAGTGTGTTAATATTTCCAGTACAAGTAATAACTAGTTTCTTATTTTGTTTCGTAACTATTTTCTTTTAAATTAAGGCTTTAAAAGCGAGAAATCGCACCACAATTGCGACATTTTAAAGTTGGAGAATGTTTGAATGTTTCACTTAATTCTCACGAATATGTAATCATTTTAATATTATAATTAAATTAAATATAAATTTGTGTACTAATTAATATTTTGCTACTATGATTTAACAAATATCAGAATGTAGCTCTTCATGCCTTCGTGAGTGCCCACCTCTGTATTTAGGTAAAAGATTCGCGGGCATTTCATTCGCGGGTTTTGCATAGTCATTTTTCAATGCTCTCCCGATAATCAGTTGATTTCGTCACGTGGGGCACGAAAAGGATAAATAGCTGATTACATTTTGTAATCATCCAAAGACGAGACAAAAATGAAACTATTTTCCTCATATATGAAAAAACCCCCGTAATATGAAAAAAATGAAATTATTTTTCAAGTTAACTTAGTACTGTTCTTTCTAAGCGTTCTGTGCAAGCATTACACTTTCGAAGTTCCTTGATGTTGATACCTGCTAGTTGTTTTTGAGAATATTATTATTCAAGAAGATTACGAGAGGTTAAGCTAAGAAAAATAGTCTTTTTGTGCCGAACTTATTGCACTACTTTCCTGTGTTAATGTAAATGTAATGGGTGTAACATAATGTGGGACAGGAATTCCGAAGCCCGATGAACTGGTTGTCCTTCGTATATATTTGAGAGCATCACCGGCGAACAGTTTATTTATATGCAACAGCTCCAGATATTCTCTTAACTCACCCAGTAGTGTTTTAGGCGCGTAGGAGTTACAGAATCGTGTTAGTATGAAGAGCGTGAAACCCAGTTAAGGATAATTAAAACATGATTGTCAAATTTTTTGAAAAATTCCTGACAGTAAAATAGAAATTATTGAAATTTGTACGAATTTTGAAAATTATTCAAAAATTAAAATATTAGACTGGCCGATCGGGGTTGCCGAGATCGCTAAGGCAGTAGTGCTGTGGCGGTCGTACACCAAACGGTCGCAGGCTCGAGTACCGCCTCGGGTATGGTTGTGTTTGTGCGTGTCTTGTTTGTAATTATGTTTGTGATTGTCCGTTTCACACTTCATCATCATCATCATCATCATCATCATTTCACTTCCTCCCCCAGGTCTAACAACTGTGGGTGTGAAAACGGATACAGCATGAAAATGTTGATCCCTCCACAAATCACGTGCACCTACTCTCGATATACATTAAGGCCAACTGTAATTATGATAGAGGGAAGTATGTACGATTTTATTCAAGATATTTTCCTTAAGAGAGGGAGCAGCGGTTGAATGAAGTAAATCTAAACAAACACACACGAATGCTTTACTGACTTACTATAATTCATGATAGACATTAATCTGCAACCACTCATAGCTTGCCGTATTGATAAAAGTAATTCTCAAACTTATTTTTCTTTGTATCTCCATCTATTTCTCTTTGTTGTGTGTGCATATGATGGTTGATAATGATCTTGCATAAGTTAATACTAGAAAGAAAATTATAACACTTTATGTCAGTTAAATTACTTGATAGCTGACGTTAAATCATGGCTAGTCTATTGAACATACCTTTGGTTATGTAATGGTGTAAAAAGAACGCAGAGGATTTTGTACTGATCTTTAATCCAATTAAAAATTGGGTAGAGCTATTCTTGCTATCACATCATCTAAAGTGAAAACGCCATTAGATAGGAGCTTCGATATTTAAACATCAGTAGAAGATAAATAGTAGAGGTAGAGAATTCCTGAAGAGATGCAAGTTCAGTTAAATGATTTAGTTTGTAATTTAAGTTTTTTTTTGAAGACGTTGCAAAGATACTACGATCCAGACTAAAAGCGAACGAATTATTGCCTATGAATTCTACCTTCTTTTGGTAAAGGCACAAGAGTTTGGAGTGGTGAGCATGAATTAATTCCTTTTTGCCGATAAAGATCAGTAATCAGTCATACCATTTCGCACTGGATGATATCTACACATTACAAACAATTCTAAAAATGGTGTCTATTTGGGAAGTAATACTAACAAAAGATTTTTAAAATTTTCGTTATTTGTGATAAAGCCTCACGTATTACGAAGTTTTGAAAGTCTTTTCTCATTTCAGCGCAAAAACATCATTTTAGAATCATCTATTGGTTTGAAACGACAGAAAAAAGTCAGATTATTCATTCAGATTATTAATTTCATTATAAGGTATATTACAAAATAGTAATGAGGAAAATGTTTTCATTACCTAGATTAGTAATTCTGAATATACGTACAACTTGACATGAAACAACTAGCAGCTTCAGGTCATGTTTGAGGTGTCAATGGTTTTGTTAGACAACCAAGAAAAACTTTAAAAATACACTCACAATGAAATAGATTCGATTTTTACTAAAAAATGCTCAAGTTTGATTGTGTTAATCAGCATTTTTTCATACCTGATATTACGATGACTATATTCTCATACTCAGTACGTCAATAATTACGACAAGCTAAAAAAGAAACGTGAGTATTCAAGTATGCCGTTTCAGATCAGCCAACTTTTGATGCCCCAGTACTCCATTTTCCAGACACTCCGCAGCAGCATTTTGCTGCTGCAAGCCACTAGTAGTATCTAATTATCTGTGAACTCGAGTTTGTTCTAGTTCATACTTAGTGAGAGGTTTGATGGCATTAAGATAGTTGACAAGATTTATCAATGTCGAGAAAAATAATATCGTTTACTGAATACTTTGTGTTACTCAGAGTAATCTTCTTTTACGTACTGAAACGCCCTAGAGAATGCTTCTTCTTCTCGACTTGTTACACAAATGCTGATGTCACTGACTGACTGCAAGAAGCAGAAGATATGATGGTTGGTTTGGTAATTGCTAATAGGGAAGAATTCTTTGTCAGATGGAGATAAGTAATAGGCAAATATGCGAAAACGTACTTAGAATATATATTGGTTGTATGAATTTACTCAGAATTCGGCGTTTATTTTAAACTGATTGCTGCAAGTGGAAGAAAGAATGAGGAAACGTTTAGTATTGCGGAGCTATGCAAGGCATGCGTGCTTCTAATGCGTGCAGAGTGCAAGTTGTAAAACCGTTACAGTGATTCATTTTATATTCACCTGTATTCATTACGCTTCTCCTATGAGAGACGTGTCTTATTTTACTTTCATGAGATACTATAAAATGAGAATAGTTGTTTTGGTGATGTTTTCGTAGAAGCTTTATATATTTAGTGTATCAAAGAAACTTAATCTGTTGATCGTTATTCCAAAAATGTATTGTGATAATATTTTAAGAAACATGACAGACCTATTATTAAAAAATTAAATATAGTTACAAATTCCGTAATTTTATTAACACTTGGGTCTATGAGTGTACTTAAACTCATCTCCCTAGAGTCAAAATTGGAAGTATGATTTGTAATTACGTTACTCATTATTTCATACTAGTAGCTATAGCCTCGTAATATATATTTTAATTTCTGTAAACATGTTTATAGAAATATCTTGGAATACACATATGTAAATATCTACACACCAACGTTTTTGTTTCTTCTCATAATAATATTTTGCGTAAATTTATAAAATCTCCGGTTAATAATATTTTTCGTAATATTTACAATTAGTTTCATTCCCATTTACGGTTTCAAAGAGTAGGTCTGAACATATTTGGTAATTAATATTCCACTGCACTTTAAATAGTACGTTACTGTTTTGTGTTACCGTTTATAAAACACAGATTTTGAAAACAGATATTAAAAATAAATGGAAAATGAAAAAAAAGGAATTTTGAAAATTTAATTTTGTTCTACATTTCTATAATCTATACGTAAATGAGCAGTGTTAAATTATGTTCAGTAACAAAAAAGAATGTTGGAATGGAAAGATCCAATTAATTTAAGTATGGAATAATGAGAATAAACTCAACTCGGTAAAAACAGTATCAATCTAATTACATTTAGAAAATTTCTTAGTATAGATTAACGGCATTTAAAAATGAACGTGAACCTTTCGGTAATAAATGAAAAAAATGTTGTTTCTTGAAATTACAAGGACATTGAAATATTGAATATTAAAACATATCTTCTAGAAGGGATTGTATTTGATTAAATAATCAAAGTTTGGTTTTTATAAATTATCTTAGATCTCGTATCTGTTTCTGTTTGAAATGTTTAATTTATCAGCTGTAAATTAATGAATTAATAACATACTTTGCATTTTAAAAATTATAACTTAAAAAAACAAAAACTATCAGGTTCATCGAATTTTTAAAAAAAGCGCGCAAAGTGGGTTATTACGAATTCAAAAAATAGTTATTATATAAAAGAACTGGAGGGGGTGTTTTCATTTTATTATTTTATGGTAAAGAGTAGGCAGTTTGCTTTTCAAAAAAACCTGAAATTATGCTATGAATGTTATCCTCTATTTATTTGAACAGAAAGTTGCCAAACACACTCATTCACGTGTTTCGCATTTTGTCTAATCACCTAACGACACGCGCGTATTAAAATATCTCAGCCAGTGGATGGGACGAGGTGCGTTTGACTCACCCTGAAATCCATGGCAGGGCGCTGGCGAGGTCGGGCGCCGAGGAGCTGGTTGCTGCGTGGCCGCCGGCGTGTGGGGCGAGGTGTCGAGCACGGCGCTGCCTTCGGCTTCGGCTTGGACTGGGCGCAGAACCGATCGCTGCAGTGTCGCCCCGCGAATGCGGCGGCCGCGCGCCGCGCGCCTTTTAAAACCTGTTCCCGCTCGCGTCTCCTCGCGCTCGCCCGCCCGCCCGCCCGCCCGCGCGCTCCTCTCGGGTCAGGCCGCGCGCGCGGCGCGGGGGAGGCGAAGGACGGGGGGATGGCGCCCGAGGACCGCTCGGGGGAGGGTGGGTGGAGCGGTGGGTGGTCACGGTGACGGTGGTTGGGGGTGGAGAACGGTGACGCTGGGAGAGGTGGCAGCGACGCGGGGGAAAGGGAGGGGAGATGAACATTGTGGGGGCAGCTGGAGGGGCCAGGGGGTAGTAGGAGTAACAGTTGGAGTGGTGGTTAGTAGTGGTGGTGGAGGAGGAGGTGGTGGTTTGTGTGTTGACGTTCGTGGTCCTAGCGGAGGGCTCGTGGAGGGGAGTGGCGCCGGCGGGGGGGGGGCGGTCAGTGTGTGTGTGGGGGGGGAGGGGGAGAAGGCACCGTGAGAGAGTATGATGTGGGCGGACGGCGATCAATGATGGCTGGGCCGAGTGGCGCCTCTGACATTTTTACGCGAGTCACACGTAAGTGGTGGGGCGGAGACGGCAATTTGTTGTAGCGATGAAGTGAGCGGAAGAGTGGTGGGAGCAATGGCGGCGGTTGAGATAATTGCAACGAAAATGTAAAGGATATATGAAAAAGTAGTAAAGAGGATGACAAGGATGCAGGACATGAAGTACGTCTGTACATGGGGAAGATCTTCAGTTGAGTTGAAGTATATTTTCTAGCTCTGTCAGCATAATCATGTGATAAATGTGAGACGAAAATTAGCGGCGAGAGAGATGAGAGGAAAAGAATAAATTTAAAAAAAGGCGTAGAATGTCTGGTACAACTAATTAGAAAATGCTGAGAGACAGTGACAGACGCGGAGAGAGCATGTGAGACTTGAGAGAAATAGAACGAAGTAAGGGTATAGGTGAAAGAGAACGAGAGAACGCAGAGAAATTACGACGGAAAACCATACAAGTGCTGAAAACTATGTGGGTGACGAAAATAGCTATTCGCGTGAGTGGGGACTCCGATGCAGAAGACAATGACAGAGGCGGCGTCCCAGACGACGTAGAATGGAATGGCGTGGAGGGAGTGGGGGGACGGCAAATTGTCTCCGAGCCCCTCCCAAGACGCGCTGCGGTCCGCGGGTCCCTTCGCCCGAGGCCCGGCCCCGGCCAGTCAGGGGTGTCCTGTCGTCGTCGTCACCTGCTGGCCGATGTGCCAATTCGGCGGGTTAATGGATTCCCGTTTTGGCACTGGCTGTTGAGGGAGATTGAAATCTAAGCAGATTGTGGCAACGTTAGAGATTACTAATAAGCCCATCTTCCACGTTGATACGAAGGAATAAAACATGAATAAGGATATAAGTATTGTCGCTTCTCATGAATAGGAAGAGAAACGAGTCAATAAACAAGGGTAAAATTACATAATCGCTACCTGTCAACCCAATCGCTGCTAAGAGCTGTAGATTGACGTTTCGTAATTGTCGAAAATGAACGTTGCCAGAAGATTCCAATCCTCTCCCCTTACGGTTTGTCGTAAATATTCTGGCGTGAAGGTAACCGCAGTTGTATTTAACCTCTTATGGTGTGTCATATTTAAAAATTACTATAACTTCATAGCGTTTGTACAACTCTTCGAACATATTGTATTTGCGAGTGTATACCAAATAAGCTGAACATTATTCTTTGCTGACGTGTATTAAGTGGGAACTCCTCTTATTCGATATCTTGTTCTCTTCCTAAATATTTAATGAGAGATTTAAGGATGTATTAAACAACCATGTTATAATGTATGGTTAATACTAACACACATCCAATAATGATATTGCAAGATGAGCAAATTGCGTTAACAATCAATATCTTTGAGAGCGTACGCTTCCGCGGCCGGAGTCAGTATTTAATTGCCTGTCCGGGTGACGCCGCGTAATGGCCTGAGGAAGATCGTAGAATGGCGACCGAAACGTCGGCACCTTTGCCATGGATGTGGCGCCACCCGGACAGCCAATTAAATAAGTCACTATCTTTTTTTTCAAACCTCAGTGAACACAAGTGATTGAGAATTTTTTCGTTATTTCATTGACTTTTAATACAATTAATTGCGTGATTCAGTGATAGTTATTTCTGATTTCTCAACTCCAATACACCCCACAATACAATGTTCGGCGTATGATATCACGAATAATAATTTTGATAGTTGATGAATTGAATCATGATATGTTTGTAGAACAATCATATTAGGGAGTAATAATGAAATTGTTTGGAAGTTATTTCGTCAGAAAATATAAGATATTAGTATCGTAATATTAGTATTGCAATGGCGTGATTTAGAAGCTTTTTCGCCACTACGGCGTTGGCCATTCCGGAGTTAAAGATCGAAAAATTGATTTACCGATATTTTAAAAGCAATATTAATATTAAAATTATTATTGTTACTGATTGGTTCATTAAGCATGACGAAATTAATGGCTTCCGTGAGGCTCTATTCGGAACAGGCTTGCAGATCCATCTAATTTATCATCATCGTTATTGAAATTATTTTACGAATAAAAATTACTATTGAAAAAGTATTAGTTCTTGATAAGAAGCTCGCTAATTTACAGACATAACTTCATATCCAATTCACATTTCATATGAAATGTCACACTTTTTTGTTGTAGTCGCATTGCTTTATTTACTTTTTGAATGAAAATGAGACCATCAAATTGGTTCATGGGAGTCCCTCCTGCGGCAGAAGGAGACTGTTGGTAATTCAGTTGGTATGAAGAGTATTTTCGTCTGGTGAACCGATGGAATCGCGAGGGCATCTATCGGTCGGCGCAGTGCCTCCGAAGCGTCTGCTGTCCGTCACGCATCATTGCGCCGCGCCGCGCGTCGCGCGCCTGTCGCCTCGCGCGCACCCCTGACGCGTGACGTAAAAACGCGCTCCCACGTGCTGGGCGCGCGCCGAACTTGACACTGCCAGCAGCCTGATGTGTTATTCACCTCGCGGCGCCGTCGCCGCCCGCCGCCTCCCCGCCCGCCCTCGCCCTCGCCTTCGCCGCCGTTACCTCACTGGCGGCGGCGGCGGCGGCGGCGGCGGCGGCGGCATGCGCACCGCTTCGCAGCGGTCGACAGCAACGTTGCTCCGGCAACTCGTAGAGGCGCCGGTTCGCATCTTCGATTTTTAATTGTTTAGTGATTCCGGGTACGTCAACTAACAGGGTCATTTGTCCCATAAGTGTAATGTATGTTTTTTTCTTGGGAGTTGATCTTCCCCCGCTGTATGGTGAGATCCGGCGCCGACCTAACGTCGGCTAGAGGGATTTTCCCCGACCAGGTATCTCCCACCAACTGGGTACCGCCTCAGCCGGGGCAAGCTCTCAGCGCCTGACGGGGCTCCCAGCATGTGTGGTGGTGTAGTGAGGTTTAATGCAAGTGTGTATGTGTAAGGGGTGAGGATAGGACAAGGAAGAGAAAGGCGAGATCGCGCGTGGTCTGTGGCCTGTTTGGTAGAGTACTATTCCGGCATTCGCCTGGTGTAGATAGGAGAAACCGCGGAAATCTACAGATCAGAGCAGTCGGCCGCTGGAATTCTCTTTCAGACAGCGACTGAATTCCACCTAGCTTGTGTCGAAAATCCTGTCCCCGTCGGGACTGGAACCTAGGACCTCCCGGTCAGAGGCACTGCAGTCACATCAGTTAATGCCCTGAGCCATCTCTCCCGATTTCGCACCTTCGAAATGTTCCATATCGAGAAGAGTAACATATGTGAATTGACATTATGATTGGTTTAGATTCAATCAGAGACCGTAACCTCCCAAATAATGTTTGGTCGATTCTTTCGTGTTTCCGGGCGCGTCAACCGCTGTGGACATTAGTCCCATAAGTGAAGTGTGTCCTTTTCATCACGGGAGGTGGCGGTGTTCTTTGTGCGTTGGATGGCGACATCCCGCGCTGACCTACACGTCGGCTAGAGGGATTTCCTTCGGGTAATATGCCTCAGGTGCCCATCGGCGAGGTAGCGCCTCAGCCAGCACAAGATCCAAGTCCCCAAAGGGTCTCCCAACATACGTGGTATTGTGCGGCTTGTTATAGTGTAAGTAGGTCCTTGGACCGAGTTTTGGTGAACTGCTCCGGAATTCATCTGGGTTTGATCATAGAAACAATAGAAAAGTGCGGATGAGAGCAGCCAACCGCTAGAATTTGATCTAGCTGTGGAGATGCTCTCAAAAATCCTGGCATCGTCGGGACTCGAACCCTAGGACCGAGAGGTCAGAGGCTCTGCACTTTTATCTGTTGATGCCCTGGGGCACCAAAGCCGGTGCAAATAATGCTTAAAAATTAGAGTTGTGTATTGCTATCAATTATTCACATAACATGTTGGCATTGCGATCATTCATTCTATACCTCGCTGAGCTACTTGCGACCATACTGCTATCAGAATATGGAAACATGTAAACACATATTTCGCATATATGGTTTATAGCAAAAATGCAAGTATTGAAGAAAGGGATCTCTATATGCAAGCTTCATTGCACATCATACAAAGCAGAAGCAACAACACTCTGAATTTCCATTTTCCAGACCTAACGAAATTCAGGTTTGTGCTCTGTGTTCGAAAGGAATGGGAATTTGAAGTTTATTGACGTACCGTAGTTATTACATGAACGCCAACTATAAACGTGTCCAATATAACTCGCAACTATAATCAGCTCCCAAAAGCCTAAAGATTGTGCATCAAATAAGACGATTCACTACTCTTTGCTCAGTACGATTGGCGACGGTGACGGTGAGGGTGACGGTGACGGTGAGGGTGACGGTGAGGGTGACGGTGAGGGTGACGGTGAGGGTGACGGTGAGGGTGACGGTGAGGGTGACGGTGAGGGTGACGGTGAGGGTGACGGTGAGGGTGACGATGAGGGTGACGGTGAGGGTGACGGTGAGGGTGACGGTGAGGGTGAGGGTGAGGGTGACGGTGACGGTGACGGTGACGGTGACGGCTGCGTCCACGGCACCTTGTGTGAACATCGGGGCACACCCTACGCTTCAGCAAAGCTCCCGGAAGAGCGAGTCTGTTCCCGGATGACTTTGCATGTCTGAATAGCATCTAGACTTTACAATGCGATAGGTCATCTGACTTAGATTGTTTTCGTACCCACTGTCACTAGCGAATAGGGTCGTTCGAAAATGACAATACGTTTATAAAGACTGTATTCTTTCCTAATATTATCTTCTTTTCTATCGTGCAACAGAAAATAACGGTAACTACGTCTTCCGTGTGTGCCATCGAAACACGCAAGAGCTTCACATAGCTTGGCATTGCTTTGCCTCGCTCATTTCCCTTTTGTTTTCTCTTGTTTTGACCCTAGCTTGTTACAATGTGTTAGTACTCTTCTCTTTTGTTGTTACTGTAGTAGGCAGAATTGCGTAGGAAACGCTGTAATCTTAAGTGATCGCTTGCATTCTAATAATGTAATTGTAATAATCGCTTGCAATTTTTGGAGTTGATTTGTCATAGTATATTAAAAATAGTGAATTTAACTGGTTTAGATATTAATCGCATTGCATATTTGCCGAAAGTATACTGTTCAGAAACATATGGTCACTTTATTCATATTCATTTATATTAACTCCATTCGGCCAAATCAAAATTACCCTTGCAGTGATAATAAAATAGCCCTTCCCCATTCTCTCTTTCTTTCTTTCTAAACAAGTAAAGTTTTATCATTATTACATGTGTAAATTTTGATTAATTTTAATAGAATTAAAATATGCGTAAGAACGTTACAAATTCTATTTGATATTTAGGTTTTATAAACGTCTAAACCGTGAGAAATGAATTAGCTAACCCAGATTAAATTTATTTCTATCGTTTTATTTTTTTATAAATATCATTTGCCAGTGAAATGCATTTTTAAAATAAAAATTGTATCGTTTTTCATGATATACCTCTGTATTTTGCAAACTTTACCTATCGAATTTTCAATGATAAACAATTATGTAGGACTCTACGTTATTTTGTACATATTAATAAGTCTTATGAGCTTGGGATTTGAATGTACTACAAATAGTATTAAGTACAAACAAATTAACAAGTAATATATGTTAAAGGAGATATATTATAAATCATATTACTCAGTACTAAACTATTACTAAAATTAAGTTTTCCACTCATTCGTTGATTATTTGTGTATAACGAGGCATGGAAACTTGGCCTATTCGACTCGTATAGTAAGCAAATTACATTATTTACGTATGCTTGAAGAATAATGATGTTACGTAATATAAAATATTGTTTACACACACTCGAATATAGAAGCATCGATAGAAACCGGACATATTCTATTTTCGACTGCGTCGATGTCATTGCCCAATTCGCTTTTGCTGACCAGAAAATCCGCGCGCAAACGGTTCCAAGGCCGAGAAGTTTCGTTCGCCGCCGTTGACAGGGTGTTAGCGCCATCCGTCATATGCGTGCAGCCGCGCAGCCGCGCAGCGCTGAATGGCGCTCGCTTGTTATGTGCCGCGCGCAGCAGCGCCCCCAAAGGCGCCGGGGGCGCGCTCCGCTGAATGCGCGTCTGAGGAGCCCGTGCCGCCGCGCGGTGGGCCCAAATGAGGCGCGGGAGGAACATAAAACACCCATTTTCACGGAGTCTTTTTTTAAGGGAATTTTTGAAGCTTCGGTGATAGATTACTTATAAAATATTAAAATATTTGTACCTTTTGTGAATTGTATTGTGCCTTGTCACTGCTGTGGATGTGTTGACTGAGGTTTTTACTGTTCTACACTTTCCCTCGAGAAATTGTAGTTTCGGGTTGCTCCTAGCTACAAGAGAGATTGGCCATGGACGTGGGGAATATGGTCAGTATTTATTGTGAGAAAAGAGATATCTCGAAGAAAATTTTCCAAGTTGTATTGATGCTCGCTTTCATTCCTCTACTGTTCCATAAAAACACTCAGTGTCATCACCACCGTTTGTACTTTCGTCGAAAACCATATTCATCACAAGTATCATCCTTCGTTTTTCTCTTCTTCCTTACACTGCAATTTCCTGTGATGCACATGAGTGCGATGTTGTGACTCCTCCTTAAAAGTTGTTTACCTACACCTCCTAAATTGGTTAATTATTCAGAAAGTGAAAATGCACAGATTTGACAAATTTCCACGAAGAAAACAGTTATGCAAGCGCAAATTTTGCAAGCTCTGAAACAATAACGTAAATATTATAAAGGCAACTCTAAGAAAAAAGGGAATCACATACGGGGATTACAAAAAGGAATAAAAACTTGTGTTACGTACTCAATTCCGTATCTAGTAACATTCGCACATTTCATGAAAATAAATTTTGGCTGAAAGAAAACGTTTTGGAAAAGATAATGAAAATAGTGACCACTATATTATTTTACGCGAATTATAAGTTTTTATTTCGGTTAACGTGCATTTGATTAATTTTCACGTTTTCTCTAAATTACAATGTGTTGGTTGCAATGCTTGCTTGTAAAGCGTAGAACGTGTGCAGCGAATGCTCGAGATGTCTCTTCGTCCCACTGCGCGTCGCCCTCGTTCCCGAGGTCGCGCTGCTCCCGGACATCAGTATTCTGCAACCTCGGGCACGCGGCGCGGTTTGTATTCCGGAGGCCCCCCGTTCCACGCCCGGACAGGGCACTTCTGTTGCGGAACGCCCCGCCCCGCCCCGCCCCGCGATCTCGCCCAGGGGCTGTTCCCCCCGGCGCAGGATTTCCTGGAGGCCACATTTCTGGAGAGCCCGTGGCCGACGACATCCACCGAGCGTTGTGGTGTCATGTGGAGAGTTGTTCGCCGGTACCGACTGCGATAGCTCAGCGGGAACACCGTGCAAACCGGGAGATCACAGGGCTTCAAGTGCCGACGTCCATCATCCTTGTCCTCTCCTCTTCCTTTCTATACACACACAGTTTTACTTACTTCTGTATTTACCTGTCTGGAGAGAGCTTACACTTACACCTTTTCTCAGCTGTAGCCTCTCTGGGGAAGATACCCGGAGAGGGAAACCTGCAAACCGATGTGAAGGTCACTGCCATATTTCACGTTCCAGCGGGAAAGGAAAATCGCTACCTCTCGGGATATAAGTTGCACCAAACAAATGGCGCTAGAAATGGTCTATGTCGTTGACGCGCTCGGAATCAATAAATACTCGCTCACTCTTCGTTGAAAATAATAACTTAGACATGGACTTTGGGTGCGTCGAAAACTTCTTCAAACTTACTTTGACTTTAAACAAGGTACACAATTGTAATTCTGTCTTTAGAGGTTTCTCGAGTGTCAGTTCGGATAACGAAAAAAAGAAACAGATGAATTCAGATCAGCAATCATCATAATGGTTCTAAGTAGCAGATGACAATGTCACTTAGAAAAATTGGTGAAGATACTACAGCACGTACATTCTCGTGTTATAACAGTTATGTTATTACCTTTATAATTATATAATATAATTATAATATAATATATTATATACTATAAATATAATAGTACTCGGGTGTACATTTTATCGGTCCCTGCAGATTCGGGCCACGCCGCCCGGGGAGTCGAAGGCTCGCTCGCCCAGCGAACCGCCGACTCACCTCCCTTGCCGACATATGGGAACTAACGCTGCACTTACCTTAACTTAAAGATGATGCTGAATGAGGTGTCCTTCGGCTCGAATGCGTTCTTGGCACCTCCATATTCTGATGTATGCTTGGAAAATATTCTGATGTATGCTTGGAACATATTCTGAATTATGCTTGGACGTATGTCTGGAGGAATTGCAGCGATTTTCTCTTCAATAAAGCGCCGGAGCTCTTTCTCCGATCGTGGGTTTCGACGGGTATTTATCAATGAAAATTACATAAGTGCGAAGTTTTTTGATAACCTTGAAAATTGTCGACCGATGTGGAATATTCAGGCCCGGAAATTTTTTATTAAATCTCTTGCGGCACTCATTAGTAGACTGAAATCGAACGAAGGTGTCGTAACAAAATATTCTTTGCTGCGATGAAAATTTCATTATGCCCAGTTGAACGCCCTCGGGACACTGGTGCATTTATCGACCAGTAGCCCCGAATAACGAACGCGGCGGATGAGCGGGGGCCGTGTTGACAAGACCCCGGGGCGCCGAGGGCATCGCTCACTCAGGCAGGCGGCGCGACGTCTTCGGCGAAAGATAACATGCACACCCGGTGCTAGCTGGTCTCATGCGATGAAATTTCTCAAGATTAATTGTCAAGGTTTTTGCGGCCAGAGATCTATCCATTACTCTGCTGAGATCACACGACAGGGATAACGTTCCTACGAGATTTCAATATTTTTTATTTTTTAATAACTTTTTGACGGCTGTGCACACCTGGCAGCGATAGTGGGTACTTAGCGTTTAGGTTGACTGCACTGTTCCCGAAGAAAAAAATCTAGTAATTCCCCGGATTACATCCTTTGTAATCGTCTCATTAACTCAACCAATGCCTCTGTGGACATGTTCAACCCACAAAATTATTTGTCCGGGTTGAGATATGAACTGAAGCGCGTATGTTTTTGTGTCGAATGCTCTATCCGTTACCCAAGTTCAGTCATTCAAAAGTTGAGGAGCCATAGCACATATTCAATTATACTTGTGTTTCTAACATTTAAGATGCCTTTGAAAGTCTTGCAATTTGACTCACAAGTAAGTCAAAACTACTTCTTTTAAATTGTCCATTTTGTAGAAGGTGAAGTTCCAAAGTGTTACTGGTAAATGACGCTGTTGACTTTTCACACATGACACAATAAGAGAGAAAATTTGTCTGTCGAACGGTATTTTATGCAAAGGAGTTGAGTATATTGTTGTTATTAAATTAGTTTTAAATTAAATTATTAGTTTTTATGATGTAAAAGTCAACACTCTGCTCTCTTTTTCTCACAAAAGCCATTCATTCATCACAAGTTTCTAAAAGCCCTAATAGTCCTAATAGGTCAATGTGCAACTAATCTCTATGCAAATTTAGTCGCTTCTATGAACACATTGCTCTACACATCTGCCGATTTTTAAGGGATTACGACCATTTCGTCTGAGTATTGCATGATTCACGAACTGCAGTGTTCGGTGCGAATATTTCAACACCCTCGCATTTAATAAATACGTATAACTGTATTTCCTGCAATTTGTTGGAACCTAAATGATAAACAAATTCATGGATCAATATGAATAATCCAATACAATTCGTCGTGTGAAGAACATGCAGAAATACAGTAGGTAAACATTTTCCTGTTATTATCTTCAGTTAGTCGTTTAATAAAGAATTGAGATATATTTGTACTATATTATTCAATTCGTTTACGTTTTCTTGCACAGCTCCATAGAAATTTAGAAATGAAATATATTAGAGTGTTTACTTGAACCGCGCGTTTTAGGCACCGTATTTTCACAACACATATTTCATCATAAATAATAAAAAAATCAGAATGAATACAAGTAAACCAGTACAATTCGCGGTGTGAAGACCCAAATTGTCTCAATAAGGCCAAATTGCCTCAATAAATCTTGCAATCGTTTCCTCAATCTACAAGCAAGGTCCATCCGAATGTGAAGCCGTTGTGCAGGTGTCACTCGATCAATTGCCTGGTGAGCGCATCGACACATAAGGAGCCCCATTTCGACATAAATTCTTAACCGGTTGGTCGAATGCGAAGTGGGCGGTTCCCTATGGAATTGGTATGCATAGTTTGGAGAATTCAATCCTGTTCCGTGCTTGGCCCCAATGAAGCATCCATTTAACACATCGTTCCCCAGGGACTGAAGCAGGTGGGTTGGTGCTCTGCCAACTGCATCCGTTACAGGATACATTTGCAGGTAATGGAATTGTGTTCAGGTTTACGCTATGGTATCTGACGGTAACTGAGTATAGATTTGATGGTCGTAAAGAACACGTAGTTTAAAGGGCTTTGGCCCCGGTGCGATAGAAGGAAACCGGTTTATGCGTACTCGCCATATTTTGTACCAAAATATCTCTTAATAAGAGGCTGTTCGTCAAACTTCTGGTAATAGCCGTGAACTTTCGATTGATGAGAAAAATCCGCAGTAAAATGATACGCAAATTAAAAAAATGGTTTAGTAGATATAATTACTAGCAAAACCGTGCATACGTTCTCCTTTATATCTTCCTTTCTCTGTCTTCATCTCCTCCCTCTCTCTTCGAGAACCTATTTTTAGGGGATATAGATATTATTCAAGATACTAAACCTACTTGTGTTTGCTATATAATTTTATAAAAGGGGCCCGGATAATAGTTCTGCGGGCGGTCCCTGCACTAATTTCGTTACGCTACTGCCTAGAACGCTTCGTTTAGGAATTATTTAACGGTATAGATTCAAACAATCCTGCAGTGTGTGTTGCTGTTTGCTTGTGACATGGATATTCAGTTTCATTCTACAGTGCAATTAGAGATTTTTTCCGATATTTTAATAGTCATTGTACTATTCGGGGCGAAAATGAATCCAACAATAAGATATCATTAGAATTGATCCAACTGTTCTTGAGATATAAATGATGTAACTAACCCGACTTTGTTTTATATATGTATATATAGATAATAATTTTTAAATCCGAGTTTTCGAACTAGTTTTAAAAGTGAATTAGAGAAAACATTATGCACGAAAGTAAGGAACGTCAAAGTTCAAAGAATGAAAGACTGTTAAGACATTTTAATATTTGTGTATCATTCTATCTGTTGTGACAAATGTGATCATATAACTATTATATCAAGTTTTTCTTCCGACAGAATACGATTGTACATAGAACCATATGTTCACAAAATGTAAGTTGAATAACGTTGTAATAATGTAATGTATAACGTTGAATGCTCATGTTGACGTTCACGATTTGTATTATCTTAAATCTAAAAAATGCATGCATAAGCTGAACTATGAAATAATTATATGAGTCATTGCCAACCATATTGTTTTTTACAAGAGCAGCTTTCGATGGCTAAGCCATCATCATCAGTTTTCTGCTGTGTAGAAGCCGCAAAAAGAGTGGTCGTTTAGTGGTTTCCATACAGCAGAAAACAGATGATATTAGCTAAGCCATCGCAAACTGCTCTTGTAATTAACAATATGGTTGGCAATGCCTCATATAATTATTTAATTGAAAATGCCATCGAAAACTCATCACAATACCAATAATCTGAACTAACTAATATCGTGTCCTTAGCAAGTGTATATTGTTAGAATATTATGGATAAAATACATTTGTAATATTTTAAGACCTCCAATATAAAATTTTAAAAAGTGTTGTTCATCTTGGCATCCCTTAAAGTATGCTTTAGACTTTTTATTATTATTTTTCATCAAAAAAAAAACCTTTCGTGAAACTAAAGCAAAGCCATCCAAAAAAACATCTTGCGATCGTGCCTGTATTCGTTCCGAATACTTGCGCAGAAGTTCTTGACCTCCGCCAAGTTTAATGGCCTCATCAGGGCAGCGTGTAGGCCGACGCTAGCCGTCAAAAGCGCTAGGACGACTTTAAAGGAGGCGCAAGGGTCCCGACCGAGCCCACAGGGTCGGGTTGCCTGTCCCGTCTAAGTTTGGAGCCCAGCGACCGATGAACCCAAGAGGCGTAAAACCCGTTCCTTGTCGCCCGTACTCGGGTTAGCGTATTCTTTCTTGCGGTAGGCGGCCGGCCTCAGACTTCGGCGTCCACGGCGCCACCACCGCCCCACTGCCGCCACCGCCATCCCTACCACTACCACTCCCACTACCGCCTCCACCACCGCCATCACTGCCATTAGCGTTGTACCATTGATTCGTTAGATATATCATTTTGTCCAATCTAATGGAGATAATGTACTGAAAGCATTAACGTCGAGGATATTTCTGCAACAGATTAGGAGTATTTTAATAGTTTTCGTGTGATTGTGTGTGAATTCATAAACCGAGCGATCTAAGTAAAGAAAGTGAAAGTGAAAATTATACACCAAATGAAGGGGATCTATTGGGAGAATTACATACGTCCAAGGTCCGAAAATAATGCAACCCGCCCTACTCTTAAAACACTCATTCAAAAGTATTCAGTTTCAGAAATGAAGAAACACGTAATCTTGATTTAAAAAGTAATTCAAACGTTAAAATAATAGTCCCAGAAGTGAATAGAGTGTAATTTTTCCGAAAATGCGCAAAACCTGCGCAAAATATTAATTAAGTACTTTTCGGTGAGGTCGAATCGTGAGAAAAATAGGATATTTGAATTTTAAATACATATTGGATTAAATTTTAAACGTTGGATAACCTGTGTGATTATATTTATTGAAATTTGAAATTGAAAATTTTTAATTTTATGATAAAGTTTGTGTGTTTTATTTATATGTGTCTAACTCTAATTCGAAAATATTATATAATGTTGCATCTTCATCAAGAGTTATATTATTCAATTACTGCTTTTGTCTATTGTACGATTTGATTATATGTTCATCCTACAATTACGTACAAATAAATAACGTTCTGTCTCTGGTTACCCCTTTCATCCTTGAACTACTCTTCTCCCAAACTATTCACCCTTGCTTGCGTAATATGACATTGATCCGAGACAATTTTATTTTCTGATTTTCTTCAGTATATCTTTGGTAATGGACAATGAGTTTCTTAACGTGCGATCTCAGCATTATGACTGAATTATTGCGTTATTTAAGTTTTTTTTAACAGTAAAAAAGGACATTTTTGCGATAACTTCAACGCAATACGTTTCTTTTCTCTATTTGGAGAATAGTAGACGAGATGACCCTCGGCATCTGTTCTGAAGAGCACATCAAAGGGAATGCTCACGATGGCAACCAACTAAACAGAGTTCCGGCATGTTTGAAATTTTGCATGAAGCCGTTGCCTTGATGTAAACCTTTAATTAATTTAAAGGAAAGAGCCAATAACTTTAATTTAATGAGGCAAGTCTGTTAGAGAATTATTACATACTTTATCGTCATATTGCGAATTGATGTATAATGTTTCAAACATTCGAACATCTATCACCACTTTCTGCGACACCAGACCACAACCACCGCCATTGCTATTGCCACTGACACCACATCATCAAAACCTCCCGACTGCTGTTCTTCTCCGTGGCCCCTACTCCTAACCTCCGCCCACGTCCCCGCCCCGCCCACGCACCCGCCCCGCCCACGCACCCGCCCCGCCCACGCACCCGCCCCGCCCACGCACCTGCCCCGCCCACGCACCTGCCCCGCCCACGCACCCGCCCCGCCCACGCACCCGCCCCGCCCACGCACCCGCCCCGCCCACGCACCCGCCCCGCCCCGCACCCGCCCCGCCCCGCACCCGCCCCGCCCACGCACCCGCCCCGCCCCGCACCCGCCCCGCCCACGCACCCGCCCCTGCCCCCGCCCCCGCCCCTGCCCCCGCCCCTGCTCCCGCCCCTGCTCCCGCCCCTGCCCCCGCCCCTGCCCCCGCCCCTGCCCCCGCCCCTGCCCCCGCCCCCGCCCCCGCCCCTGCCCCCGCCCCCGCCCCCGCCCCTGCCCTTGCTCTCGCCACCGCCACTGCCACCGCTCACGTCATCGCCACTGCCACCGCCACCGCCTCCATCCCCGCCCCCACCGCACCCCAGTCCCGCCCCCACCTCATCTTTGCCCGCGACGGCCACCTCCCGCCCTTGCCCCGCTCCGCCGCCGCCCGCGCCTCCTCCTCCACCGCCGCCCGCGCCTTCCCCATCGCTCCCGCCCACCCCCGCGCCCGCCCCGTCACCGCCCCTGACCCTGCCCCGCCCCGCCCCCGCCCCCGCCCCCGCCCCCGCCCCCGCCCCCGCCCCCGCCACCGCCAACGCGCACCACGCCGTCGCCGCGCCCGAAGCGGATGTCGCCCACGGAGGCTCGCCGGCTGCAGGCCGCGCGTGTTGCCGCCTCCTGGGGATAACACGCTCGCTGCCGCTCCTGCGTTTCAATGGGAGTGTTGTGGAGGCTGAATGGTCGCTGTCGAATGGCACTCGCTGGGACAGACGACCACGTTCCTTTTGAACTGACAGAGAAATATGCAAAATGAATTCATAGTGAGCTGACAGTGTCAAGGATAAAATCGTGATGTTGGGGTGACATTTTTGAACACGTGTCACAAGATTCATAATTCATCTTGTACGTTAATAACTAGTTGCCTAATAACTGGTTGCCCAGCACTCTTTTATTAACACTACATAGATTTGACAAGCACTAAAGGACTCTTTTTTTATTACCATTTTGCAAAGTTGTATTTTCAGCGAAGGCTATAGGCAGATATTCATTATATGACTTGACTATATTTATACCGTAAATGAAGCAATTTTTCCTTCCATTTAAGCTTCTTTTTGAATGGACAAAAAACTGGGGATTACAGCTAAACCCCTCAAAATGCGAAAGCAAAATTTTTACCTTGCAAAGGACAATAATCCCTTTAAAAGTAAATAATTACCCCATTACATGGGCTCCTTTAAATAAATCAGTCAAATACCAAGACTTTTTTCTGGATACTCGTCTCACATGGAAACCACCTATTATTCATAGACCGAATAAAACTTACGGAGCCCTACTCAAATTATATCATCTTATTAACAAAAAGTGATATCTAAAAATTGAAAATTGACTGTTTCTTTACAAATCAGTCCTAAGACCCTCAATAATGTACGGAGCCCCAATCTGGGGAAGGGCCGCTTCTTCCTTACGAACCTTCCAAAACAAAATCCCTCGTACAATTACCAATGCCCCGGGGTATATAGCCAATAGACAACTACAGAACGAACTAGACATAGAACTAATTACAAATTACACTTCCTTACTGTCGTTAAAATTCTTTTCTAACCTCCAAACTGCCCCTTGAATCATCCACGTTAACCTCGGGAAAACCAGCGTTGCTCCTACAAATCAATCCCGTCTCACAAAATATGTGTTCCGTCCCTCATAATCTAGAGAAATGTTTGGTCCCTTCTCACTCTGTCTTGTTTACTTTCTTGTTACATTTAATTTCACGAAACTAACAACAATCGTTATAGAGGTACCAGTAGGTATGTGCTCTTAACAGCTAAACCGTTATTTCTTAACAGTTAACGTTTCTTACTTGTAACGCGAAATAAGTTATTTATTTTATCCTGTTATTATCTGTTATCGGTTGAAATGCATAGTATTGCAATCATAATGGGCCATATCTGAACCACTACAAGCTTTCGCGGCATCAATTTTGTTGCAGCTAATCAATCGTGATTAGCAAGTGTTCAAGTTATAAATTAATAAATGAATAATTCATCATTATTACACATCATGCGCCACAATCTTTTTTTATATTTTTGTTATAAACACTACAATAAGACGTTTGCCCTTTAAATTAAATCCCTCCAATATGTTTATTAACTTCTTTTTGTCCCATTGCTGCTTAGATGTGATCCACTAATATTTCTTTAAGTCCGATGAAATAAAATGAGTTACGGTCAAATAACTCGCATTTTAATATATGATACTCAACAGTCATTACTACTTTCGGTAAGCAAACACAGGTTCTCCTCATTATTTTTGGCACTTGTCACTTCACTATGGACAAGTTGCATATTCGAAAGAATATTTGCAATCGAATCACGAATCACTGTTATTTTAGTAATATTCTATACACATTTGATACTCATCGTATCAATTATTCTTCCTTGGCCGTTTATCCAGGATTGTTCATATCAGCTATTTCTCTGTCCACACATGTTTCGGGGAGTGGTGCAAACAAACTCTGTGAGCTAGCTGCACAAGCTTTGCGGCAACGTTTTTCGTTTTGCCTGATTTAATAGTCGCCTTAGCAGTCGCCACAACTGGATTAACTCTTTGCAGTGATCCACAATCAGACATGTTAGGTTGCTGACTGTGGCTGACATCGACCTGTTCCTTTTCAACTGCTATTACGAGTCGACTGTTATTGCGAAAACAGTTATTGAAGAAAAGCTTTTATGCCTATCGATATATGATAGTGCGCTAATTTAGAATTACTCGTAACTTTGAGCCACTAGTGAGTTTATTTCATACAGAAAAGCTAATACTAATCCGTAAAGTGGTAATTACACTGATCTGGCTAAATACATTAAAAAACTTTCATGTATTATTCCCAATGCATTGTTTTAAGAGTTTACACTTTTATGAGAGTTCCCTAGTGCTGAAATGATTTAAGTAACCTATTGTCATGGACAGATAATGGTAGAAGGACGAGTCTTAGAGATTTCGCATGTTTAACCAAAACAAATAAACCAATATATGGAATAAAGGAGAAATATTATTGCCAATTAATGTGAAAATTACAGAAATAGTTTGAGATCTACTGATTAGTCAAATTATTCTATTTATATACTGTTTTTTTTCTATTCCGACCTACCCAGAAACAGATTATATCAATCAGACTTCGTTTGTTGATCAGTGATTTCATTAACCAAATGTTCATCCCATGAAGAAAGAGGATAAATAATTTAATATTTTGAATCAAGTTTTCAGTCACCTAAAAATTATCAAGTCAATTGTTAAATTTGTTTACCACACTCGGATAGGTAAACAATGACCATTCAATCTGACAGGAGCGAGTGAGTGAACGATTTAGAGCGTTTTGTACGGCGCCCACATGCTGCTCTCCTGCCAGTACGGTTTCCATTGGGGTTCATGTTCCCGTGATATGGCTTTGACAGCATGTCATCCATGGTTTTCGTTTCGGACGAGATTGCCTGATCTTTTCGGCTCCAGGTTTTAAAAGCTCTCTTATTTTAAATAACGGCACTTCATGTTCCGAATTATTCCCAATGTTTCAGTTTAAGTAGGTTGAGGGTCCATAACAGTACAATATAATACATTATTTAAAAAAATGATAGAGTTAAACTTGAAATGCGAAAAGTATTTCTCACGAGTATAATCTATCCTATAAACGATAAAAAGAACATGCATTTCAAAATTTAAATACTTAAACATAACCATAATCGTGCATAGAGGAAAAGAAAATGACTATTCTCGGGTGAAGTACACTGATCACACTAGAGCGACTAGATGGTTTTCAGTCATCCTTTTGAAGAACAGTAGATAGAGATCTTGTGCATACTTCAATTTTCGAAAGGTTTTTTTCCTTATGGATTATCTCGAATGATGTAATAATTTCACTAACTTTCAAATATAAACTTTATTTTTCATCCACTAGGCTGCAATAACTTTCATGGTATTCATTAAAACACTCTAATATGAGCAATTCGTTAAATATTGATGGTCAAAATTTATCACTAACCTTGGAAACACAATAAGATTGATATTAGTTTTTCAGACAGTTACAAATTTCACCACCAAAATGTAAAAATTGGATTTGTCTTTCATTGAATTGTGTTCATTTGAAGGAAATACTCTTATAGGATTCATTGAATCTGTTCAAATGTTCGTCCATTAAGTTTTTGTCCAATTGTCATTTTGTCCTTAGCGCTCTTTTATCCTTCGGCCTTGGTTTGTAACTTCGTCCTTCATTAATTTTTGTCCAGATTTTCGCCCAGTCCTTTTTAATATTATATAAATTTAGTCGTTGATTCAGCTCAGAGTTTTTGTGAAATATTTGGAGCAACGCCGATAAATTACTTCGAAAATAAATTACGAACTAAAAGATAAACATGCCATATTACATTATATCGTATTATATCATATATTACATTTCAGAAGTCATTAGTCAAGGCTTTGTTTCAAAATGTGTAATTTCCTATAGCTCGATCTTAGTTTTCACGGTTTTGCGGGTGCATTTTGGGCGGAATGAAACTGCTCTCGAGTATTGCATTAGTTGTCCATTTTCTTTATATCTATTATAATGACTAACACGTTCTTAACGTCACGTTCGACACGTTCTTAATGTGAAACCTAATATTACGGGCCAACGAGGCAGAATATTACCTCACAGAATGGCTGACCCTGTGGTTTCAGCAGCCCTCTTTGTGGACGCTGTCAGAATTACGGGCCGCAATGTTCTCTGCAATCGCAACAGGTGCGGCAGGGTTCGGCATTTTATGCGTTGTTTGCTTGAACCAGGTATTATCTTTATGCTATTACATTTTTATTTAACTTTATTTTAATTATGTTAGTGACTAGATTACAGTGTAGATGATGTTTTCACGTTCTTCTGCGTATAACGTCGCCAAAGGGAGTAATGAAACTGCAATGCTGAGATTGACCCTTATTTTGCGTCTCGACATAAATGTAGGTTTACTATGTTTCTTTTGTTGAGTCCTCTTTTACTAGTTCGATTTGATTAGAGCCGAGGATGTCTCATGCTATTTAGTTTGCAACTATCAAATAAAGTCTTGTATAGTTCATTTACTAACACAACAACGTTTTCTTTTACTAGCGTTAGGAAATTTCTAGTTTTCAAATGCAACCTACCTCGCTCCGTTGGTTCTTTAATTCATTTTTCAATTATGTGCAGTAACTGCTTGGGGGTAGGGATTCTGGAGTTTAAAAAAACGTGCGCAGATTATTGGTATTGTGGTGAGTTTTCGTTGGCATTTCCAATGAAAAAATTATGAGTCGTCATTGCCAACAATATTATTTATTAACGGCTAAGCCATAGAAAGCTGGTATTTTAATAAATAATATTGTTGGCAATGACGAATCATATAATTATTTCGTGCGCAGATAATGCTTATTCCCCGTACCCCTGCACCTACACTTTTTACTGGCGTTTACTAAAATAAATCAAATGAAGTCGTAGTCTCTCAATTCGCTCTTCTTATTTATTGCAATTTTTGGTAGGAAATATTTAAACCACGATTGCGTTTAGAAAACGAAATGATCTTGTAAAACGGTCGTTCTCGTTCAGACATTTTTGGTACTGAAACAGGTGCGCATAGAAATGGACATCCTTTTTTCATCAATCCCCAAAAGTGACTGTGTAAAACGTGATTCAGATACGTTGACGTGTTCACACTCTTTAATAACAGCGTTCTGTGAAATGATTTTTACTTTCGGAAAGAGTACATCCAGCAGAAATATTATTTTGGATAAACAAAAAATACGACAATAGTTGAATTAACCGGGTAAACTTTCACAAGTGGATGAAAATGTTTAAAAGTGGCTTCAAGAGCATTGCTGACGAGCATTATTCTCGGTGTCCTGGAACGGAACCTCCGCATTACATCTCGAAATGATTCAAAAATCCGAGAAGACTGACGACTTACAGTTGAACAAATGTATGAAAATGTGGAATAAATGTTGAAACAACTCATTTATTTATTCGAAACAACTACCTAAGGACTTGTGCAAGGTGGTTTCCAATGGAGCTTCCAACGCATCACAAGCCCAAAAACTTCACAATAGTACCGAGCTCAAAAAAAAACTCATCGGCTGGTAAGATCATGTAACAATCTCTTACAAAGATGTTTGATTTTCGGTAAATCGGAAGATTACGATGCCCGTTTCTTTGACTCGAAATTATTTTTTCTATTATTATTATTATTATTATTATTATTATTATTATTGACTAACTGTCAACAGCATATAATTCGCATACAACACTGTTAACAATGTTAAGTTCGCGTTGAACAGGAAATATCCGGGATGGCGAGGGAAGGCGTGCTTCTTAAGGGCAACGCTCGACCTCATACGTTACAACTGACGTTGGAAACTACAGTAGAATCCCGGTAAACCGAACTAATTGTGGGTGTGGCCTGTTTGGATTCGGAATTGTTCGGATTATCCGAAAAATGTACAGTACATATAAATACATCTATGGGGTTACCAGACAATGCAACGTTGTGTGCGATGTGAGAATATTGCAACGCAACGTAGCGAACGCATAATCACATTATTGCATCGCTTCATCAAACAGATTCAGTTCCTTATGACAAAAGAAGATTACCGATTTTGATAAGTGAAAATTAGTGCTATATAAACATGTGATATACACCGTAGTTACCAGTGTAATACATGTTTCATTTCGACAACTTATGTTTCAATAATTAGTTGTTCAGTTCTGCAGTAATTATAAAATCCTTTCTTTACACTACAAATAAACATTTAATTTTCTTATTTTTTTCCATCCCGATTTTTGTTCGGATTATCCGAAATTTCGGATTTGCGGGGTTCGGATTAGTAACCTTCTTCTGTATAGCCAAAGTGGATTGGGATCCCCTACAATAACTTCCGTACAGTCCTGATATTGTCCGTTCAGATTTTTATCAGTATGATCTGATGAAAGGATATTTGTGTAGCATCAAGTTCAATGACAACGAAGAGGTAAAGATAAAGTTCAAAACTGGATTAGATATCAAGGTAAAGAATTCCTCGCTGAGATTGGTAAAACTCAGTACAAGTGCAGAGAAGTCGGTATGGATCATAAGAAAAGTAGATAAACAATTGTATCGATTTAATGAAATAATATTGCTTACAGCATTTATCTGTTTACTTAGTGTATAGAGTCTCTTATATTAAACTACTTTTCCTAGGATTTAAAAAATATCTGGACAAATTTTGCTGTTGATAAAATGCTACGGGCATACCATATTGAACTTCACTATCTGGCAATAGATATATTGAACCTATTTTTTGAGAACTACAAATCTCTTGACGAGATTTAGTTCTAGACGAAAATGCTGTATCACCTCTGGGCTTTGAGTGTAAGTGACAAATAAAGTGTCTAGGTAAAATAATTTTGGAGGAACATTCCTGAAGACTTATAAACATTTCGATTACATCGCAGAAAAGGAAGAGTACAAATGTTACAACGGAAAAGTGCTACATATGCACTTAGAGTGGAAATGGAAAATCTCAAATATATTGTTTCATATCGTTCTGTAGTTATTATCCAAAACTAATGAAATAAGGGAAGTTTACAAATTCTGGAACAATACAATCACTATTCACCGAGAAGAAAGTGTCAAATATATTTTGACAAGTGCTTACAATGTGTTATATTTTCCAAGATCTATACTTGTATTTTTGTAATGAACCATAGCAGGAAATCCTGCTGTCCATATTAATCAAAATACGTAATGCCTCACAACCAATTAGAAGCACTGGACATCCTTGGTAAAAGGCTTTGTGTATCAGACGATTGCTGGACGCGGCGTTTCTTCACATTCAATAATCTTTGCATTTAAAAACACTCAACCTTCGAACTTTAAAAAATTCTAAAGAGGAATTACTCCGAGAAGGAAGCAATTTGACAGGTCGGGTAACAAATGAACGGCATCCAGGGCGATGACATTGCATGAGATAGCGATGAAGCCATTTATAAATGAGCTAACTGTAAATCAAAGCACTGACAAAACGAATACCTAGACTAATTTGCAGTTATATTGCTAGCAGTGGACAAGCTGTAGCAGTGGACAAGCTGTAGCTGTCAAAGCGTTTCCTTCTTATAGTAATCGCTCTATATTGCTTTTTCGCTAACTATGGCAAATGCTGCTCGCGCGCCGAAATATCGTTTGCTTTTGATAGATCGATTGCAACTAACGCAACGGACTGGGATTTTGGAACCATCCCAGTATTCGCCTTGTGTCCGAAGGAAACCACGAAAACCCCAGTATGTACTATATATATATATATATATATATATATATATATATATATATATATATATATATATTCTGACAGGGGTATTTTCCTGGTACAATTTTATTTGATTATTCTACCTAATTTTTATATTCAATATGTCTATATGAATTTAATATGATATAACCCGGAAGATGTACCGAGGCTGACCCTTCATGATTTATTTGTGAGTCAAATAGATCGTCTTTACAGAGGCTTGGTTATGAATATTTATTTTATTATTTTTATTTCCTTCTCACGTGGGTTTGGGACTTTTTTTTACTAATATCTAGGAATAACAATACTTCAAGTTGAACATTGTAATCTATATTCTGTTGTGAACACAAACATTACATGCATACAAATCATTTTATAAGTACGACAACTCAAATAATGTTGCAATAAAACCCTTCTTATTATTATTTACTATTCTTCTTCTGAATACCTCCCCTTGTATGCTTGGCCATTACCCTTCTTTAAATCTTAATTTAGATCTAATTAATTTAATCGAAAATTTAATCTTCAAACATTTATAAAATTTAACATGTCCCCTGTTTAGTAACTTTCCATTGGTATTCCTCAACTCTCTTGAACGTCGATCCTCGTCCACTCAAAATTCCATTTTCGTTGAAATCTGGGCAAAAGCAAGGCATCTTCTCTCATACCCGCAATTATAGTTTTTCTTTCTACGTATAAGTTTTTCCTACTAAATAATAATGTACATAACACTACCAAATCGTAAACGCGTCTCTGTCATCCGAACGCCACTCATAACATATGCCTCCGCACCTCACCGCGTCGGAATACCATCTGCTCCTCTGTTATTTTAGGCGCTCTTCTTCTGTTTTCTTCTCTGCGCGGAATCGTATTTCGCGGTATACGGTCTACGTGAGTATTTATTTTCTCTTCCTTATATGCTTCGTTCCCTTACATACATGCACACACAGACACGTATTGACCCCAACTCGTTCGCGTACATGCATCAATCTACCACTCACGACTGTAGAGCCGTCGGAGCAGAGCTTATTCAGGCTGGGACGGAGACCTACTGGCGGAGTGGGCCGGAGAAAGAAATCCCCCGCAAGCAGACCCTTAGGTTGGCGTCGGACATCCCATTCTAGCGGGAGAGGACGCCGACACCTCTGGTGGCAAGCACCACAACTACGGAACTAATGAAGACACCAGCTGTCGCGCGCGGAAACAAAACACGCATGCAAGCAATCGTTCCCGCGCCCCCTGGCTGCGAACTGCGTCATTGGCTCATTTGGCAGGGACCCGCAGGCCGGTCGTCTGTCCGCTTCTCCCACGCGCGCGCCCGCAGCGAGGCGCAGGCAGCGGCGCGGCGCGCGGCCAGCGTTGCGCCAGGCGGGCCAGGGCGGCGCGGCGCGCCGAACCACTGCGCCCGCGCGCCGACGCGTCCAGCCCCGGGCCGATCTGCGAACGCGGCGGCGGCGGCGGCGGCGGCTGTTGCAACGCGAACCACGCGCGGAGCCCCAGCCACCCGCTGCAAATCCAGATGAATATTGTATTCTGCGTTCGGCGGTTGCGCGACGGAGGCTGCTGTGTGGGAGGCCGGGCCGACTGTGGCGCAGCGGCTTCCTTTGTGGAAACCGAAAAGGATGTGGCGACTGCGACTCTCATTATTCACTATTAACTGCAGCACAATTCTAACTCATGGCTTATTAGGATCATATATGGGACGTCAGCTATAATGTCTTGAACTCATCCTCGGGCGATTTCTCTAAAGCTTTTAGTTTTAAATAAAATATATTGGGGCCCTAGATATGCATAACTTGCTATTAACAGCAAATTAAGGGCCAAACATAGTCTGACTAATTTATAGTATAAACACTCAAGTAATGTCAATAAAATAATACGAATGTACTCTTATAATTCGACATACACGTATAATGGAAGTTTGCCTTATTTCAAAGCTTTTCTTTAATCAAGGAAATTGTTACTGATAATTTGGAGTAGATTCGAGAACGTCGACATATATTGATTGCATTTTTAAACGATTCATTTTAATGTCGTTGATTTTTTATTCTCACAAAATATTTTTTTTGTTCCGTCGCCACTTGAAGTACTTCTTACTTTCGTCCATAAAATTGAATTTTATGTTCGGGTCCTGTAAATCAGTAAGTAGCAACGAAAGAAAAGTAAACTTTAATTTATGTCGAAAGTCGAATGTGAGAAATATTTTTTTCAACTCTAATTTATGTCGAATGTTAATTTATCTCAGTAAAGTTTATTTGGAAATATGAAGCTTATATACGTTTCTTTAATATATGAAAAACGGCTGTGTGTTCTTTGATATTCCTGCGTTTCGACGATACAGCAACAAGCTTTGATGTTTCAGAGCCTTAATAAATGATGAGTTGCTATAAATGACGACTCGAGCTATAAATAACAGCAGCATTAGTATCAACTCTTACATTTGACTAAACATGATTATAATTTTAGAAATCATCAGTATTTGAACTTTTCTACTTAAGAGGCATGTATGTTGTTTGAGCCCCAGCGAAACAAGCGTTTTCCTAATTTGCATCACTCCTTCGAAAATATTTACTGTTCCGCTTTAAAAACGAAAAAATACTCTTATTTGCTCTTATAAAATGTTATTCATTGTGATTATATCTTCGTTTGAAGGAAAAGATATGTCAAATTAACAATATTGTAGGTTATAGGCGCAATATTGTAGGATAATAAATAACTCGCTTTTGAAGACTGATGAAATAATACATTTTCGTCTTACATGACAATTTATTTTTCTTTAACCCCTAGAATATTCGATAGGACAGATTTTCTCCTCTATGGTAATGTTTATTCATAGTTTATGCATTCTGCATGAATTCTGAGTTGTCAAGTTGTTCTCCACAACTACAAAGTAATAACGCGACGCAGCATGTGTCACATGTCTGCATGTAATATTCATACGGATATGCAGTGTTGAAAGGTAGACACGACGCAGAGCTTGTACCTGCAAAGAACCTATTAAAATGTTTGTAATTTTCAGAGGAAATCACGTGATACTACTTGGAAGATTGAAAGTTGTTTTTTTAACGCTTTACTATAAAATTACTGGTAAAATTGTTGATATATTACTCTCATTAATTTTTTGACTTACGCATTATAGTCCTTTAGAAGTATATTCAATTTCTTTGACAATTTACTTTCATTTCCATTTATGGAATTATTTTTGCTATTAAACTTATGTTTATGTATATCTAGTTTTGTTCCTATTGAATATTCATTATTTGCCATTATTTTCAGCTCAATTAAGTGATTACGCTTTGTTGAAGTTTTATATGACGTTTTATTTATTTATTTAAATTTTTAATTATTTTGTTTCAATTAAAAAACAATTTAGGGAATTTTACTGTGCTTAGCCAATTTTGTTAAAGAGAATAATTCTACGAGTTTAGACCTTTATGCAATGTTTGGCAATACTGTGGAAGAAAGGGTGGAGAGGAATAAGACAGGGAACATGCTTAACTGGTCAAACGAACAGCTTACAGATACGAATCTGATACTTCCATTCCTCAGTATACAAGAACTAATGTTGTTTCAGTACATTGCATTCATGTTTACGTCTTCAACTGCTGGTACGTCTTAAAACAGCATTCCGTCTGTCGCCACTGTGCAAGGGATCCTCTGCTCAAACGCGTCGAGCGGGATATTTAAGGTCAGGGTCAATCGCGACTTTTTAGAGGAACACTCGCTCAGCTGCTGTTACCTCATCTGCATAATTCAGGATTTGGAAAGAATAATTTACGTGAAGATGGCTATTCTCGTGTTTTTATCGTTCGAGCAATAAAACATCAAACAAATGACAAGAAAAAACTGGTAGACCTAATCAACCCCATCTAGTTACGAATCCAGAACGTTCGTGATAATTCCGAAATATAAGAAAAGACGATCATAGAAGACGTGTTGGTTTCGTCGCTAGTAATGTAGGAGGCTTCCACAGCAGACACAACTTGATCAGCATTCTATGCGCGGCTGCTGCACGATCGAACCAGTCCAGCGGCGTGTTTAAGGCCACGGTCGCACGTCGCTCTTCCCAACGGGGCCCAATCGCCCGCCCACACGCCCACACGCCCACACGCCCCCACGCCCACACGCCCACTCGCCTGCTCTGCTCCCGGCGGCGCTGCCGGTTGGCCAACCTCCAGGACATCTGTATCAGACGTTACGAAATCCCAGAGAGCGTCTACACTTCTGGAGCTGGAGGCCAAGGCTTTTCGTTCGTCCAATCACCTGTGAGAGATCTTCTGGAATGGCTTGTTAGCATCCCGAGCCTTTGTGTATTTCCGCGTTGTTTCGTTGAAGCCTATGCTGTCTTGGAGATTTACAGTGGATGCTGGGTGGCCCGTAGGTAGCAAATGCAGCAGTAGGTAATAAATGCTTTTGAAAATATAGTGTATGTGCTGTCTGCTTTTGTAGAGTTTATGGTAGATGAAGATTGATTTACTACAAAACGTTTTGCATGAGATGGGCACATGATCTCTAAAAGGCATAAGGCAAGCATTTATTCTGCTTTACTTTGTCTAAATGGTGAGGCAGGTTGTAAGGTGGAAGAGTGAAATGACTAACGTGATATTCAGTGCCTAAGCATTACACAAAAGAAACGCCATATATATTATCATTTAGGTTCCAATCATGAGTTCCTACATAATCATGTTTTAAATACCGGTTGGGGGTGGGGGTCTCATTGTGAAAAGTGTAACCACTGATGCACACTGTAAATTTGTAGGAGGTACATGAACAGTTTGCAACAATTTAAGAAGCAATTAGCTTAAAATTTCGAGTAAACTTTATTCTGAATTTACAATTACGCAAGAAACTGAATTCCCAGTTTTACTCGAACACCAGAATAGTTTCGCAATACTGCAAAAAAGCTTGATGTGCAGCCGAAAAACTGCTTGTAAATTTAAATGAAAAAACAGACATCATAAAACTGTGTAAAGTAGTGCAAATCCATGATCACTAAGTTATAGAGTTAAAACTGTTCAGTATTACTTAAATGTACGCACACACACATGTACTCAATTGAGTTATATATCAACGCCGATCCAAAACAACGAAGTTAGATACGTGAAAAATAGTTTAGTGGTTCCTATTACGCTGTACGGAACAATAAGACAAAACAGTCAGAATGTTATTATCTGAAGGGGTGATATAGGCCTTTACAGGGTAATGCCATGGGGTACGTCTCATCAACCAAACTGACTGGCTTACTGCCTGAGGCAAACAGATATATTGACGTTTTGCCGCAAACGATTTTTTTTATTTTAAGTACCTATAAAAAGGGGATTCTGAACACTCAACGCAATAGAGGAAGTAATTTACTACATAGTCGTATAGGAAGAAGTTTCCATTTTTTGGTATCGGAAACATGCAATACGATTTTTTCTGTAAAAAATCACCGTTGTTTGCTGCAGCATTAAAATGCTTCCTTTACAGTACGTAAGTATTAGTAAGAGAGAAAATAAAATGCAGTACTACTGAAATGAATTAAATGTATTGTTGCCACTTGACTAAGAAAATGAACTTCATCTGAAAGTACATTTAATTGAGTTACAAATAATTTTACAAATTATAAGTAATATCTTATTAATTAAATTTTCTAAACCTGTTCTGTGAATAAAACACAATATATCCAATTAGACTGTGGGGGCAAAAATTTCAAATAAAATAGTTTCAGTGAAGTACCAACCATATTAAACATAACTTGTTTTAGGAACGGAACTGCTGTTAATGTACTGTTAAATTACTGCTACATTTGCTCCCGTAAACTTTTTGAAACTTTGAATGATTGTTCAGTGTTCCTGGTATTGATCTTGATAAAAATATAGCTGGTGCTCCTCAATGTAATAAACAGATCAGAGGTATTTTTGCGAGTAAGAACAATGAAATTTTAAGGTTAAATGATGCGTTGAACAAGAATCTTTAATGAGATCTGTGTGATAAAATTACATTCTTGGAACATTCCATTGTGCTATTGTAAAGAGTTTTTAACGCAATTAGTGCGATAACACGTTTTCTAGAAACTGTATTCTGTTAAAGATAAATTTGTATTTATTGTACTGTAAAATAAGAAGACATATGACTGAGATATGCTCTCTCAAGTTCTTTTTGCCAAACTGCTAATATCTTACTTTCTGATATTCGTAAAGCAAATTCTTGGGAAAATCCTTCGACTTGAAATTAGTAAAAACATCTATATTAATCCAAATTTAATCAATTGCTAAGAAATGTTATCCAATTCATTTTTTAGCATATTTATTTGTAAGGTCCATGAAGTAGGAATTGCTTGATGTGAAAATTGTTAAGAGTATGGTTTCGACATCCTCACAAAAATTATTGAGAATATCATCGAGCAATTAATGAAAGCGTTGTAATTGTCATTAACTGCGTGGTTAGATTAGTCATGGTAATTTGTCAGGTAACTAAAAGCTGACGTACGACTCGAAAAACAATTTATCAGTTCGCAATATTTCAGTGTTCAAATACAACTTCAGATTCGTGAGCGCTGTTTCTGAATATTCGTAGGAGTTTCGCCTGGAAGTACTATATTTGATATAAAATATTTTCATTATTACACGATCTACAGATACACACACTGAATTAGAAATTTTATCAGAAAATCAGTGTGAAGAACTTAGGATATAACACGAATGATATAATAGGAGGAAGTAATATGGAGAGAAAGATGGTGAACAAAACCAACTAATACGCGCACAAGGATAGAAACATCTAGTGCTACAACAGCAAATACTTTATGGAATTATTTGTAACTATGGACATTTTCAAAAATTCACGGAGTACAACGAAAACGAGAGCTGCGCCATTTTAGGGTTTTATTTAAATCTTAAAATTTTTACCTTTTTTAACTTCACAATGCTTTCAATACTTCTCTTTAATACGTCATAACATGAAAGTCAATTACTGGTGCTACAACAGCACATACTTTCTTGCATAATTTTAAACTTACGCAATTTTCGAAAATCCATGGGGTTCAAAAAATGTGACCTGCGCCATTTGGTATGAGACCTTTGCTCTTTTCAAAGCAAAAAAATCAAGAAAAAATTAGAAGCCGTTTTTGTGAACAATATTTTTGAATATTGCCATTACTTTCAGCAAAAATTAGGCAAAAACTACTTGTTTTTTAAAAAAAATATTTTATTTAAAGATATATTCTTTTAGAACATATCTCATTTTACAAAAAAAGTCTATAAATATCGGCCTTTCACTCTGAATATTTTGCAATTTTCGAAAATACAGAGAGTGTGCCAAAAGTGGGATTTTTACCATCCCCTGTTATATACGAGTAAAAAATGTAAAGAAAAAATGGGAGTCTTTTGGTGAAAATGATTGTTTAAAAATGCCTATATTTCTCGTAAAATTACGCTAAAACTCGTCTTATTTTTGAAAAATTGAACATGACTTTGTATCAAAATCCGTCTTTGAACAACAGATTCCATGAAAAATCTTGACATTCAATATTGTAGTATTTATAGGAAGTCGCGGGAAAAAGTTTTGTAATTTTCGAAAATTCAGAAATTGTTTTAACAAACGGATGCATAATTGGATTCCCCACGTCTAGTTGATGTAATTGGAACCGTTGAGCTGGTGGGTGATGGGTAGGGGAGTCGCCAGGTTGGAAGCTGTGAAGCTGTGACCAACAGATCAGTTAGAACGACTCCCGTCAGACCCCTATTCCCAGCACTGCTTGAGGTTGCTATTTTCAATTCAATTTGACGAAGCAAAAACTTCGTACGCTCTTTGTCTGGTCGTCTGTCCGTCTCCCGTAGATGCTGGTTGGACCAAGTACTGACGTAAGGATGCAGAGGAAGACCGAGAAGAAAGAAACGTTGACCTCAATGGTTTCTTAAATAGAGACTTTGATAAGCCGACTAAGCTGCGTTTTATGATAATCGAGTATGGTCAAAAAAGGCATGCTTTTAAAGGTTTAAGTTTCCCCGAGACATCCACAATTGATTTGGAAAGTTTTCGGCAGTCTTGTCAGAGAAATGGTATTATTCTCTTCAAGGTCCGTACTGACAGCCTAATTAAGAAACTTCTTAAAACTAAAAATATTAGCGACATCCGGGTTAAAATACCACCTTAGACTCAATTTTACCAAGGGAATTATCAATCACGAAGTATGCGATAGAAAATGAAGATCTGGTGAACGTCTTGATGGAACAAAATGTTATAGATAATATGCCCACAATCAAGCTGAAAGAAAATAAGGAAACACATTCTGATCCCTACTTTTGGCTGCCCTTTGCTTCCAGAAAGAATCTCTTACGGTTTTTATAATCTTCGGGTGCGCTACTAGCGTCGAACCTTCTGCGCTGTTAGAAATACCGTTCAGCGTTGCATGTCAGTCAACTACGTATTCGTGAAATGCACGAAGAAACAGCCTGCTCGTCACCACCACATGCCGTTAACTGCAAAGGAGATCGTGTGGCAAATTCAAACCAGTGCCCAGTTATCAAGGCGACGAAATACAAAAAAAAAATGATTGTCAAGATTTCGCTTCTGGAAGCACGAACGTAATTACAGGGAAGCATCCGCTGGATATGAGATAAACCTTTTCTATTGTGCTAAATCAACCCAAGATGGCAGTGATCATGCTGCTGCTCCTTAAATAGCTAACGCCTAGTGCCAGGTTGTGCAAACTAGTGATGTTCAGTATGGCACAGTAAGACACAGAGGTCTTGTAGTAGTTTTCTATTTTCTTTGGACTGAGCTTGCTATTCGGATTTGGCTCATACTTTTGCATTCTGCTATCTATCGCCGCCCAAGAACATTTTTTTTCAATTCTTCAATTTCCTAATGACAGAACCGAAATGTTTCTTAAAGAATATTAAAGAAGAGTAAAACGTCGTCCTAAATGGCAATTTTCATTGAAATTCGGGACCGTTTTTTTGAAAAAACTTCAACTTCTTAATAAATTGCATCAACTTAGCAAGATAAGGGTTTCAATTATTCCATGAAAAAAGTGTAGCATGTATTCTGTAAAGTATCGCATTTAACTGCATTTAACTGCAAAGGAGATCGTGTGGCAAATTCAAACCAGTGCCCAGTTATCAAGGCGACGAAATACAAAAAAAAATGATTGTCAAGATTTCGCTTCTGGAAGCACGAACGTAATTACAGGGAAGCATCCGCTGGATATGAGATAAACCTTTTCTATTGTGCTAAATCAACCCAAGATGGCAGTGATCATGCTGCTGCTCCTTAAATAGCTAACGCCTAGTGCCAGGTTGTGCAAACTAGTGATGTTCAGTATGGCACAGTAAGACACAGAGGTCTTGTAGTAGTTTTCTATTTTCTTTGGACTGAGCTTGCTATTCGGATTTGGCTCATACTTTTGCATTCTGCTATCTATCGCCGCCCAAGAACATTTTTTTTCAATTCTTCAATTTCCTAATGACAGAACCGAAATGTTTCTTAAAGAATATTAAAGAAGAGTAAAACGTCGTCCTAAATGGCAATTTTCATTGAAATTCGGGACCGTTTTTTTGAAAAAACTTCAACTTCTTAATAAATTGCATCAACTTAGCAAGATAAGGGTTTCAATTATTCCATGAAAAAAGTGTAGCATGTATTCTGTAAAGTATCGCATCCGTAATAATTATGAGGTTTTTCCAAAGGTTTCATCAACTTTCCTTCGTTGATAACGCGAGTTTATTGGTACTTCTTCACTTTTGACTAATTCCTCACATGGTGCAACCATATCTGTAGATATCAGGTAGATGTTAAGGGGAGCAGTCGACTTTGTCTTCTGCGGTAATACAGAACACTCGTTGACTCTGAATTGGACTACGGTAATTCAATTTATGGTTCATCATCCGTATCAACCATTCGCCCTTTAAATACCATCGAGTGCATCTTGGCAGACGCTGACAAACCATATTTGAGTATTCTGCTTATATATTATGAAGCGAAACTCTCTGGCCTACTGCATCCATCAGTGATTCAGTCGGATCATACTTGTCCTTTCTATTGAAGAACGACGAATTCACCCATTCAGAAGCGTATTTCCTGCCGAGACGTGTGCTGTGCTCCAGGCTTGAAATACATCAAATCGGGCTCATCATGACGAGTAGTTGCATGCAATGAGTCCCATAGTGCTTCCGGCTCTCTTAACACTTTCCCCCTCGGACCTCTTTGACGACAACAATACCGCCCCTGATTCATCGTTTGTCTCGCAACTATGATAAGTGCTTAATTGGATCCCGGGCCATGTGGAAATCGCAGGCAATGATTTAGCTAACGAGGCTGCAAAATGAACGGCTCGTGGCACTAACATTCTCATTGCGCCTGCAGCGTATTTAAAGGCATTTCTAAAACGCTTGTAGAAGGCAACTCAGTGCATAGCAGATCGAGTGTCATTATGCCATTTTTAATCTATTTCTTAATATTATACATTAGAGGGATAGAGTAGTAGGGTAGAAATTGTATCATTATAATATTACTTAACCCTTATCATTTATACGAGAAAGAATGTGATGTCGTTTCACCACTAGTTTCATTTTTATATTTTCTATGGCGAACGATGAACATTCTACTTCTGATGTCCGCAAAAAAAAAAAAAAAAAATAATGCGTTAAACTATGCTTCATTGTAGCTAAAAAAAGAAGGCAATTCTGTATTTTTTATTAACTTCATTTTATTTAATTTTAAATGGTCATAATTTATTGTTATACGTTTTTGCAAAAATTAACCTTTTCACACCATTCGGGAATTAACCCAGTACTTAAATTTAAGCCGCGTATCATCCGTACATGCTCCTCCAGAATATCAAAATGTGTTTTCAACTCTTCATATACTATTACAAGAGCAAGGATTCTCTCTTTTCTGTTGCTGTGAGCATCGGCGCGTGCACAGTCAATGAACGTGAAGAGTCCTCCGCCGCCGCGGCCGTGCGTACGCTGGCGCTGGCAGGCGGGGCGGCGCGGCGCTCGGCGGCGCTCGGCCCGGGCCAGGGCGGCCGTTCCCAATACGCGATGAGGGGAAAGCGTGGGCGTTGCGCAAGTGCTGCTACACTTGTCGCGACGCTCTGCGATCGCCGCCGCCCCTTCCGTCACTTGCGCCACGGGGGCGGCGAACGACGTCGCCAGTGCTTTGGCTGCAGCTCGCTTGCATGCCGACGTCCTGTTTAAGTGATTGCGCTCTTGGCTTATAACTCGGAAGTACTTCATTCCTGGAGGCGTCGTAAAAGTTTACCTGTGGGTTTCTATGAGAATGTTGATTGGTGTTTCCAGTAAAGAATTATATATCTCAGATCGTGCTGTGCTGCATTTGAGTAACGAAAAGACGAACTTAACAATGAGTGTTTGTAAATTGGAAACCTGATAAAGACGTGTAATGTCAATGGAGAAACATCTTTGCTGAATTGAAGGGGAAGAAAAAGATAAAAGGGTTAGATATGAAAAATCGCCAATCTTTTCCTTTTTTTGTATTTGAGTGTTTTGAGACAAATGAGAAAGGTTTTTAACACTTTAAAATTTCTTTAATTGTGATGTCAATAATTGATATATGACGCTCATCTCTTAAATATTTAATATTCAATATTTAACTAACTGAAATAGCTTAGGTTAACTGTCTTAAACATTTGGTAATTATCAATATTTGAGGGCCTTAAAACACAAGTCATGGAACTCAAATTTTTGTCGATTCGAGATGTTTTACTAGTGTTATAAAAATTTCAGCAATTCATTATTTAATTTTTTATATACGTTTATTTAGAAAATGTTGAACTCATTTAAAAAAATACCCTTTGGCAACTCATCCTGACAATTCTTTGAAAATAATTGTGAATAATTTACTCGTTTAGCGCCGATTGGATATTCACAGCGAACTGAAAAAAAACAATTCACCGATAAAATGGTTGAAATACCAACTACATCCCTCTACCTCTTACCATACGGATTTCTACGATGACAGCATAAACGTGTTCCTACTTAAACTATTGCTAAGTAACGTACATCTACACCCGTTTATTAGAATGCCACTTGCTGAGCATGATTATCGACCTTTTTTTTAAAATATATAAAAATGGAATTCTTTCACGTGAGCCTTAACAACTTTTTAAAAAAATTCTCTGTGTGTACAATTAAAATACTTGCAATTTTATTAATAAGTTTGTGATGCTGACATAATTTCATACTGGTATCTATGTTTAAATCATCGAAATTTTTAAATATCATGTCATATTCTCGAATTAAAATCTCGCCCATGTTGCCCATTACTGTTCCACCAGAAGAGAGACTTCTGGCAGAGGTCTTCGAAAAGGCAGTGTCAAACCCTGTGGTAATTTCGAGGCAAGGGTAGACTTCCTGTCGTGACCAAGCCAGCGACGCCAATATGACCACGTACGGCGAAGACCTGACGTACCGCCGAGCCGTTTGACCCTCCCGAGCACGTAGCCGCACGTCCGCCCCGAACGCTCCGTCCACAAGTCGTGATTGCGCGGCGACGGCGTCCTCAACCACTTACAGTGGGTCGAATCATCGGTGAAATCACCCGGAGAAAGTTTTTTTAAGAGCCCAAAGCAGTCATTTCGAACGGTGACCCGAACACGACCCGAAACAGTCAACAAAAATCAGCCCAGCACGATAAGCGTAGACGAAAGTGCTCATGCGCCCTGACTGGGTTGAAAAGTTAGTGGTTTATGGGGGAGCTTCGTACTGGGCTATTTTTCTTTTTGAACCCGGAGAACCCCTACAACTCCTCTTGCTCTGGATTTTAATCCGGGTCTCAACGAGTAAGGTGTCTGAGGGGATCAGCTGGGTGTTTGCAGAGCCTCTGATCGGGAGATCCCACGGTTTGAGTCCCGACGGTGGCAGGATTTTCAGCAGTCGCTAGGTTGCTAGATCAAATTCCGCCGCTGCCTCGATGAGAATTATAGCATCTGGTTGATTAGATCGGTAGTTTTCCGTGGTTTCTCTGATCAACACCAGGCGAATGACGGGACAGTACCCTTACTTCTAGGCTGTCCGGGTGACGCCGCGTCGTTGGCAGATAGGCCGACGTTTCCCCCGTCCTGTTGCAGGCTTCTTCAGGGTAGTGACACAATAAAGTTCCTCCTCAGGTGTTGTATCTTTTTCACTACCCTGAAGAAGCCTGCAACAGGACGGGCGAAACGTCGGCCTATCTGCCAACGACGCGGCGTCACCCGGACAGCCTAGAAGTAATGGACTCGAGCCGCGGAAGCCTACGTGTACATGGGACAGTACCCTAACAAACGGACGGCGGACCGCGGACCGCGTGCGATCAATCCTTCCTCTTCCTTGTCCTGTGCACACCCCTTATTTACATCGCACTTTCGCTTATATGCACTACACTACCGCACGTCGGGAGACCAGTTGGAAGCCTAGAGCTTGTCCTGGCTGGAGCGGAGATGGGAGAGATCAGGTTGGGGGAAGCCCACGTGTAAGTCGGCGACGCATCTCACTGTTCGTCGGGGTAATATCACCGCCACCTACCGTGATAAAAATATACATCACACTTACGGGACAAACCAGTTGACGTGCCAGGAAACACGATATAATGAATCATTGAACTCGGTCCAAGAGGAGGAGTCGAGCTGTCTCCCCACTCGCCCGTAAGCTGCTGAAATGGCGAAAAATACAAACAAATGTTTGACAATGTGACATATCGAATTCAAAAGTGTTGGCTTAGATGTTTGTACATCTAAGCCATCATGCTTGAATTCGATATGTCACATTGTCAAACGTTTTCCATACCGACGGAGTAATTAAACAATAATTATGTCAAAAGTAGTCTAATAGTTGTTTCACTATTAGTTTGTTATTTTTTAATTTTTCAATACTGATGATCAATTTCAACACTTAAGAGATGAAACAGAGTTAAAAGATGGTTAAATAAATGTGCACAAACATTACTGAACAAATATGACTATAACAACTACATATAAATTTACAGTGCACGTCTACTACATTTAAGGCTTGATTTAGCAGAAAGGCAGAGTAAATCGTCGAATATTCAATATTTTTCATAAAAGTTCTGCAGCTGTGTGCTTACTTTTAAAGTTTATTTTTAAACTGAGAAATATCGGAGTGCCTTTTAAAAAACTTTATTGATTATATAGGGTGTAATACAATGAATTATTCATTCATTCATTCATTCATTCATTATAAATCATCTTTCATTAAAATTGCCCTTGCTTTTCTTTGTCAGTGCTTCCATTTTCCTGCTTTCGAAAAGCTATGAAACACTCTTTCACAAATTATTTGGTGACTACATCATTTTTACAAAAGAAATTTATCTTTTGTCGGATTTTTCAAAACATGACAGGGAGATTTTTACGTACAAATGGAAACATTTTTTAGTAAACACGACGCGTTTTCAGATAGCCAACATAGGTTTCGAAAACCCAAATCAACGGAAACAGACATAATTTCTTTTCTTAAAGTTGTCGCCACATCCATAGATCAAAACGAAGTTCCTATTGGAATATTTTTAGATCTTTCAAAAGGTTTTGATGTCATTAATCTTAACATTTTACTTTCAAAATTACTTTCGTATGAAATTCGTTGTATTGCTCTAGACGTACCATGTTCGTACCTTAAACAACGATTTTGGAGAGTAGAAATAGATTACTGAAATAATGGAACATTATGTAAACACCTTTCCGATTCTTTGCCAATTGCATATTGAGTCACGCAGGGATCGATTTTAGGCCATATTCTATTCCTACTATACGTAAACGATATACCTTCGTCGATTAGAAATGGAAGAACAGTTCTCTCTGCGGATGATAGAATATTCTTTGCAATAAAGAAACCGTAAATACTACAATATCATATATTTCAAATTGGTTCCGTAATAAAAAATTAATAGAAAATGAAAAGAAAACGGTTTCAATGCAGTTTTCCGTTTCAAATAAACAGCTCTGCACTCCATTGAAAATGAAGGGTGTGCCATTGACTGATGTTAGGATAACAAAATTTTTAAGCCTTTCAATTCAATCAAACCTTAAATGGAACGCCCATTTTAATGAATTGAACACTAAATTAAGTTCTTTATGCTACGCTTTCAGAATTCTTTCAAATTCAGTCAGCCTCCACAATGCTCGTTGTGTATATTTCGCGAATGTCTACTCCCGCCTGAGATATGGCATAATATTATGGGGAAATACATCTCATAGCTCTTAGACTTTTAGATTACAAAAAAACTGTACGAATAACCAGAAAATCCCACCCACGTGATTCTTGAAAGCCTTTATTAATCTAGGTATCTTACCATTACCTTGTCTCTTGATATATGAATCAGGGGTTTTTGTCAAAAATGACTTACTGAAGGGCGGGAATATATTTTCAGCAAACTCCTTTGGCTATAACTAGAACACTCGAGATGACAGTATCAACAGATCACGAAAAAAAAAATCACATACAAAACATGTACATTATTTTACATCTTGCCAGATGACATTAAACGATTAAATTCGATACAAAATGTACGCCCCAAGTAAAATCTTTTCTGCTGTACAACTGCTTCTATACAGTTAGAGGCTACACCGAGCATCGAAAAGGAAAGTAATATAAATTTTAACAACGACGTTTAGTGTATTATATACCATTTGGATTGTATAATACTAAAGAACCTGTAACAAGTATTGCACTTCAGCTTCTGGGTCAATGACCCCCATCTCGATCAGGTTTTTGTCCAGTTTCCCTGATTCTTGAGCAAATTCTGATAGGGCCCCTTGTTTTGCTTCTGGACATAAATGTAACTTCAAATTTAGTTCTCCCCATAGAACGTTACTCAGAGTTTTTAACTGTTTCTGATATAAATAAATAAATTTAAATAATTAAATTTAAATAAATAAATTAATTTAAATGAATGAATTTAATAAATAAATTTAAATAAGTGCATATAAAAATTATACAATTTTATGTGTTATTATCAGCATCTCATTCTCACAAATACTCATTCTCTTTCTCTCTTAATTTGGAGGTAATTGACTAAGAAGAACATCGCTGGCTGTGTTGGCCCGCTGGGGCCCGCGTGCGCCGTGGACGATGAGCACGCCGTCGGTGGCAGCGGAGCTGGCGGACGCGACATGTCGCCATCGAGGCTCTGGATCGGTGTCCATTGCGTTGCGTCAGCGCGGGAGCCGCGAAGTATTCCGGTCACTCGGGGGCCGTGCCCAGCGCCTTCCTGGTGAGCGGCGCGGCTGGATGACAGACGGCCGCTGCGGCCCATCGCTCTTGGGGGTTCTTCGCGGGCTGCGGCCTCGTCACGTGCGGGGGCGCGCCTGGGCTCCTCGTTTCCTGATTGGTGTTGGATGGAGTAGCCCGTGATTCGCGTCCAATGTTTGGAGAGATGTGGTTTCGGCGCGAGTGATTGTCTTGCGAGCAGCCGAATGTCTTTAAACGTTTTTAAAATGCGTCTATTCCGAATTAATTGCGTTTAAAATAAGCTTCATTGTTGTCAAATTATTTTTGAACACTTTTCGTCAGTTGTAATTAAGATTTAATTTTTCTTAGAATGAGTTCTTTCAGATTTCTTTGCCTTTCTGTTTGTTCTTGTTCTTTGGGAATTTGTTTTAAGACAGATATGTCTTAATATCAGAAATAATTGATGTTTGTTGACCATTTATGTCGTTCAATTTCGTTCACGAGAGAAATATCATTGCAAGTTACAAAATTCTAGGAGGTGCTTTTATTGACGCTTCCCTTTAGTTTTTCCTCCGAAGGCGCGTTTAGCAACTTAATTGCGGAAGACTTCTTCGTTCTTCTGTTCGTTGTTGGTTCGTAACAATAACGGTTATAAATAGCAGTATTCCAAGCCGTATTCAAATACTACCTTGAACAACTGACATTAATTAAATTCACAATTAATCATAGAATACAATAAATATTCAAAAACTAAACGAAAGCGAGAAAACTCTACAAGAAGTAGAGCTAATGATGTTTCTCGTTCACGGTGATGAAGTTGGTATAATTCTAATTTAAGTACAGAAATTATAAAAAAATAATGTCGATATTTAATATGTTTCTCCTCTTATGCATTAAGAACACAAAATAATTTATTTTTGCTTGGAATCAACCCACCAAATATGATTTTGAATATTTGTGAGAAATGGGCGTATTTGTACTTTAAGAACTATTGTGGCATATTTAAGTACGTTTAATATTTTTAAAAACTTTTCTTCCGTACAATGTAAACTGCGAGATCACTTTTAAGTTGCTTCCTTTGTAGTTGAATTGCATGTTGTACGTTTCATGAGACGGCACTTAGCGACCTCGGCCACCGGATCGGCTAATTAATGCATTGTTTATATTTCAAAATGTAAATGTAGCTTAATGGTGTAAAATAAAAGGTACATTTTATTCTATGATGCTCATATTTTTCCTTCTACGTGCATATTTTACTAATGTCGTAACACATTCAGATGCATATTTTCATGATTTTTAATGTAAATAAATCGGTACCATAAATATAATAAGTCATATTGCACCACTGATTCCTGTCCTGAATCACAACGCTATAGGCCAACTGTAGGTTAAAGTGTAGGCAAACGAAAGAAATGAAGGGATCAAATAACATTCTCTCCTTTACAAAATATTTCACGTTGTAATAATTTATTGTTAATAAGGAATAAAGACTGTTCGGTGCAACTGAATAATGGCGTGCACTCAGAAGGTTACTCCAGTCCACATTTCGAGCGTTACCTGTTCGATTTAATCCGAGCGTACCCGCTCAATGGCGAGTGTCATACTTTACCCGTTCGGTTTGTAACGGACGGGCGCAGATTGAGGAAAATGGCTATGTAAACACACCGTTGCTGCCCACGCGTCTCCCGCGGCCGCCTTCGCAGAAGGGGCCGGCCGGGGTTTCCCGCAGCCAAGGCTGTTTAGGCTCTTCGCGGGAGCGTTCGATGGAGCCGTCCGCCTCACCGCTCGCGCGTTCAGCGAGCGGGTCGCGGTTTATCTGCGAAGAGTTCCAGAATGAAAACGTAAAGTCCCTTTACTTCCAAGAATGCATGTTGCGTTGCATGAACACTTAGCGGGACATCGAAGTTTATGAGTATTCTCAGCACCATATCAGGAAGGAGTCGGTACATTATTTCCGGATTAAGAAATGTTAAAGTGTTTGAAGACTTTACGCAAAGAAATATCAGCTCAATAGTATGTCATCTAGGTCAATAGGTAGAGATATAAAGGATGCATTGTAAAAAAAAAACAATAAAATGTTAGAAAATTAACAAATTTAAAATTGGGAATTTTTTACATGCAGGATACGTTGTAATAACTATGAGACGAAATTCAATGTAAGTTTATAGTCGTCTACCAAAAGAACAACACTGTGATATTTGAAGTGAAAAGTCAAAAAACATTTAAGAACATTCACGATAATTTCACAAAAATATAATTCTTTTTGTAAGAATATTTTTAAAGTAATACGTTTTTTGAGTAGCGATATTTGCAGAAGAATAATTTCAAGCTAAAACCAAATACAATTTTAATTTACGGTATACTAACGAGCTATACTAAATTACTATACTTAACGAGCATTGTTAAAAGCTCGAGTATGAAAGCTTAATTTTATCAATTTAGTTGCTGATCATGTCCACTAGATGGCTTTACATTATTTGACTACGAGCCAGCTAAAAATGTATATTGTCGCAATCAGAAGACCCATTACTGATGCTCGTCTTGGCAAACGAGAGAAATATTCTTCAGAATTCACTATGCTCTACATTTAGCTATTTCCTAATCGTCCTTGAAGAATTTCGTTAAATACCAAATAAAACTGATTTCAGTATTTGAAGCATAGAAACCTGTTCCTTGTAAAGGTTGGGGTAGTTTCCCCATAGGTCATTATTTCGATGTTTTCTTTTTAACAATGCGTTTGCGTGGTAGGGTGAAGGATCAGTTCTCTCATTAATCATCAGAAATATTCATGATCCCTGAGTTATTTTCCCTCTGCGGTTTTCCTCGTATTCAACTGGAAAGGTCACCCTATACTGGGCTAATTATTTCAAAGCTTGACCTTGGAAATGCCTCCAAATCTTTTGTCAGTTTATTTCCTTCCCCTTGCATGGACATATTCTATTCTTATACTATTTCGCATTACTTTATATGAAGATAAAGTATTGTAATCGTGCGCCGGAAAACTCCGAATAAAGTCAGAAAAACACTTATTGCTGGTACTGGTAACGTAAAAGGGGATAAATCGATTTATAGTAAATTGCTTCCTCTAACGCGTCATGTAGTCAGAATCCGTGTTTTTAGGACTAAGATACCGAAAAATCGATTGATAGCAAAACCTCGGTCTGTCCGTCTGTGGTCAACCGTAGCACCTAAACCACTGAGACGATTTTCTCAAAAAAATGATTATCATAGATATATTTGAAGGAACGCAAGATCATGGGAGTTTGTAATGGATATTATGATTTTTTGGGATGCTTTAAATGAAGTCTTAACATTATTTTCTCGGTGTGAGCCTATTTACTGCTGGTTTTTGAGGTCGCAGCTGATAATCCTTCAAATAAATCAACGACTTAATGTGTCCACAAACGATTTGTACAATAACTGCGGACGTGGGATTTATGAATTTTCTATAGATATAGGTACCTCAGAAGCTCCAAGGGAACGATTAGAAGGCAAGTTAAAGAGCAACGCGTATTCAACAGAACTGTGTATAAATTAGAATTTTACAAAAATGTTGCTTGTGAAGTTGTCAAACCATCAGGGACAAATATCATTAATGTAACTTAGTGATTTGAAATTTCCGACCACATGTTCATTGGCAAAAAGTGTGTCTTCGACCCCTCCACATAACCCAGAATTGTGTAACACTGAGTCATCTGTGCAAAATACTACATTGAGAAGGGTTGTGAACATTTGGTAACAAGAAACTCACCCGAGTAACAGAAACTATTTGTACGGACAATCGACCTACAGATTTCCGAGTAGTCTCCGCTGCCCGGGTGATGTATGTCTCTGACCGCGGAGACCTTATGCACCACCGAGCTGCAGATTTGATGTCATAGTATCGCCGACAAAATAAATACTTCATCCCCCCCTCTCGCTTCTAGCGTAATGAGATATCAGGAACACGCGAATATAGTATGCACCTCACTTGTTTACCAACCGTTGTCCCCTTCTTCCGGCTGGGCTCGCACCGCGGCCAGCGGCCAACGGAGCGCAGAGCGCCTGAGTGGTTCAGGAAATGCCGCCCGCGCCTCCTCCTACCCCCACAGCGGCACCGTGGGGAGGTGGAGGAGCACCCGCCATCTCCTTTCCCCTCCTCTCCCTCCCACACCCCTGCCCGCCGCCGGCCGGGCCCGGGCCCTGGCTCGTTATTTATTTATTGCGGTGTCGCGCGCGACCGCAAAGGTGGCTGGGTGACCTTGGTTAGGTGCTTCACCCCGCGCCGCCGCCGCCGCCGCCGCCGCCGCCGCTGCTGCTGCTGCTGCTGCTGCTGCTGCTGCTGCCGCCGCCGCCGCCGCCGCCGCCGCCTCTGCTGAACCGCCTCTGCCCCGCCCCGCCCCACTCAGCCTCGCCCCGCCCCGCTGGGCGGGCGTCGCAGTGGCAGCCGGATATCGCTGAGTGTCATCGCCTCTGGCGGTGCCCGCTATGCGACGCCCTATCCGTCCACTCCGTCTAAGCGCTCTTAGCATCTGCTTCTCGTCTGCTTCTCTCTAATCGGTTCACTCTTTTCTCTCTGCGGTACTCTTTTACTCCTCCTGTCCTCGTCTTTTCTTGGTTTTCCATTTCTTCTTTACAGTTTCATGTTTTTCATTTGTATATCTCGTTCTGTATTCTCTCTATTTCTGTATATCCGAGTTTTCTTTTGTGTATATCTGTTTTATTATCTATTATCTTTTATCCCAATATACCCTTGGGTATTTCATTTGAATTTGAGTGTTCTTTCTACTACTGAAGTCTAATTGAGATTAATACCTAAACAAACATAATACTGACTACTCTTTTAGTTTGTAGTCAACATCTAGGCATTAAAATTTTCAATTACTATTTCAGATATCACTATGTTACATAATGAGAAAATAAACTAGTTTCTTCTCGATTATTGTTTTTTCGTGGTTTCACTAAAATCCCCAATTAGGGAGTTCGGTACATCTATGTATTTATTTTGCCTTGAAATGTCAGTTTCTGTTTGCTGTGTATGGTTTTTTTAATTAATTTTTGCAGATCGTTCTCCAGGCCATGCTTTCTTCATACTTTGTTCTTCAGTATCTACGCAGATAAGTTATTTAGTACATTCTTGTTACTTTTGAAAGCCTCGTGCTCTGCTAGAACAGTCTTCATCTTTCCTTTTTGCCGCCACACTCGTCACACGACTTTGAGAGCACATATGATATCCTAGCTTGATGGTATTTCATTACTTATCATCTCGGTGTCTACGACGATTAAGCCATCAATCCGAAGAGAATTGTCGAAAATGATGTGCTGACTCTTTCTTCAATGGCGTATTCCCTCAGCCCCAATCGAAAATGAAATAAAAATTATTCGCGGATCCTGAAAATTCTTAATCTTATTGAAATTCGAGATTCTGAGGTGAGTTACTTTTGAATGAAAGTTGTATTTCGTATATTCACTATAGCCGATATGGTGAGTCCAATACTACCGAATAGTTGTCTAGAGTTTATTTATACTATTTGTGTATCAGTTTCTGTGCCTTTAGATCAATATAACAGAAAGTTTACTTTATCCGAGTTCAGTGTATTCAGAGCCCAGAGGAGTTGACAAATACAAGACGCGTTTACATTATGCTTAAGGTGCTGCATCACGAAACCCTTACACTTGTTTTGACCTTCAATTGCTTGTGTTGGTCAAACATTATGCGGAGCTATCTCGACTCGCAAAATTGCGCGAGTGAGCCTTATTGTTATTTCACGCTAATTCAATTATTACACTTCTTTAAAGAAAATTGTAAGTTAGATGAAAATAATTTTTACAACAATAAACAAGGTTTAGTAGTGCTGACATCAACCTGGACGTAGGGTCTTTTGTCTCTGTTGAAATAGCACAAAACGAATGAGGAGTCGAGACATAAAAGAAGTCTTTTGAAACTATTTATAGATCTTGCGTTGGTATGAAGCAGTGAGTTATTTATGTTTGTGTTGGAGCGCACATACTCTCTAAACGATGTTGCTACCTCAAGAATCTTAAAATATATTGCATCTTACATTATGGGCTTTGCAGCTATATTGCCCCTTCACTATTACTTTCTTCAATGGAAGAAAAAATAAATTCAAATGAATATGTCATTAAGAATAGTATCGTGTAAGCTATAATAATTTGTTGATTATATGTGTAGACGTTATTATCAAGTAGATGTTTTCATATTATCTCGCAAATGAGAGAGAAAGTGTCATAAAAGTTTGAAAATAAGATGTAATTTGTAAATTTAGGCACGGAAACGTAAGTTTTTAATCATCTGTTGTACAACAGGATATATAATAACCCTCAATGTGTTCAATGTTTCAAAAAGCGATTTGCTAGTGACATTCAAGGTATTTAATTCCATAGTTCTTTGCTGATTAAATGCAACATACAACATACAATTTATTAAGGCGCTCTAACATTTTCATGACTCCTAACCCCTTTTGATTTCTACCCAAGAATGTCTGGTCACATTAAGTAGCAATAGATGAGGTGTTCTCACACATATAATCTTCTTAATAAAAAAAGTAAAATAGCGTAGAAAAGTCCTCTTTATTTTCACATTTTTCGAGTTTTCATTGCCCTGATAGAAATTATGGGCACAAATAGCATACGAGTCATCGTAGTTGTCGCATTTCTCTGCGCTCCTGGCGACTCTCACAGCCTTTGCCGCATTCATATTCGGACTGGCTGACGTCCTTTACGTTCCAGCCACTAAAGCGGCTGCGGCGGTCAGAAGGCGGCCGTCCTTCATAAAGTCTCGAGGCGAAAAACGTCAGCGGTAGCTACTTTTGCGAGACAGCTTGACGCTTCTTCGGTTCATGTTTTTTCATTTCTTCTCTGATTATTGCTTATGATATTATTGGAGACTCAGGACTCGACAAATTATTGTATTTCATGTATTCGTTGTTATTTTTCAGAGATGACAAGACGAAAATGTAATAAAATGATATACTCAAAGCAAGATTTCTTTCCTTCAGAAATTGCCTTCGAGAAACATAATTGGATTTGGCTGTCGCAAAGTAGATATTTGTAAACGATTCTTAAGTCAACGTGTACTCGTACAACTAATCTTTATCTTTTAACAGCACGAGCACATTTTAAAGCTCGTCTCTCTGCACAGCAAACATGTAAATATAACATAGCAAGAGAAACGTGAGTTGCAAAATTACGAGAGACTATTAAGATGACAGATTCAAGCACTGTGAGATAATAAACTATAAGACGGAAGACTCTCGGGGAATGCACGTTCCATGAGATTCTCTGCTTTTTACGTCGGGAGTGGGTTTCTTTCTTCCTTTTCCACGTGGAATGATGAAGTTCGTGAAGAATTCAGTTTAGGTAGAAAGATACATTACACATACTAACATACTGAAGGATAGTTTCATTGAGGGTATTAATTTGCAAAATCGCTTGATGTTTAATAATTTTCTTTGGAATTAGAAACTGACATTATGATAGAGGAAAATTAGAATATCAGTGATATAAACGATCCAGTTTCATTCCCAGCACTTCCCATTCTTCAGTGCTATCTGCCACTTTAGGATATACGTAGTTCTCAGTGTTTCGGTTTCGCTGTCACATCAATAATTCACACATTTTTCGAATACTTTTAGATAACTGTTTGCGCAGAATAGAATTGTAGTGATGCCACCGTAAAATCTATATTATTATCGTCAATAATAAATATAACTGTATTATATAGTAAATGCGTCACGAAAAGCAGGCAATACTCCGTAGTGATCCTCCAATTTAAACAACTGCTGCTGGAAACGGGTTACATTCATCTCGCACGGCGGAAGTCCGTCAACTGATTTCACGTTGTTCTCAGTGCTAATAGACACTAACATATCCATCTGTTGTTGTGAACCCACATTAAAATTATATTTCTTTCACGCCACAAATAAAATTGTGTCATCCGATAACATTTCTTTTAGAAAAAAAAAGCAGTTGCCATTGCTTCTGACCCACCCTCGTTTATATGTAATCTTATCTCATTCATTTTCCCGTCTTTGGTCTATTGACATTCTATTGCTCAGATAATTAGATTAATGCGTATTTTCTGTTAAATTCGTATACATATTTATTTTTGTGTATGTTTTATTTATTTTGAACTTTAAAACACTATGTAGTGATAGACCAGAATATTCTCCAATTTTGTAAATTTACTTCATCATAAAGTAAAAATATACGCCTGAAATAATTAGTGGTTCCTCGACTTAAAGGCACTACATTTTTAAGCCACCGGTGATAAAAAAGTTATAGATATAACGTGTGTGCAGGAATGTTGGTTCCAAGATCCTAAGACGAGCATTGACATGAGCGTTGGTGACGCCATCGGCGTCGATGGCAGTGGCGTCGGTGTCCTTGCGAGGTCGGTTCGTGTCCCCCGAGGCGTCTGCTCGACGGCTCGTTCGTTGCCTCGATGCGCCTCTTGGGGGCTTCGCCATTTCAGCCTCTCGTCTGCGTGATGTCCAGTTCATAACGCCATAACGACCGCCTCGCTCACTTACCCACCGGACAGGGTGCAAGGGGCGGCACGAGGCCAGAACCTTTTCGCAGTGCGATGAGAAAGAAAACCGGACAAAATAACGGGGGCGCGTAAGCGAAGATACGAAGCCATGTTGGCCGACGCAGAATCGAATCGAGGCGTCCCGTATGCGGTGGCAACGGCGAGTTGGCGTCACGTTGGGGTGCGGGAAAATAAGGCACGAAGAGGAACTGCGAAAAGAGGCGTGGATTGGGAAAAAAGAGAAAACAATATGAAGTAATACATAACAATGGGCAGTGAAAAATGAAAAAAAAAATAGATGACATACTAACTACACGAACATGATAGAAAGTGTATATGAAGAAGTCAGAGGTTTTTAAGTCACATTCCTAATTTATTCTAGTTAAACACACGATAATGCTGCTTTTAATATTATACGATTACGATTTGTAACATGCGTTATATTAGTAACTATGTATTATTCATTTTATTCCATTTAAGAGAGGAGAATAGTAATACGTACTTGAATTTCTTCGCTATCCACTGTTTTACACGCGTCCACATCAACTGAAAATTCCATTTGTTCAAAGCCACAAATGTACATATTGATTTTGGACACGGCCACTATTTAAGTAATTTTATTGTCTAGTAAGTGTAGTGCATGTTATGTCCAGGGAGGTGTCCGTGCACCACTTCGGCTTACGAGGTTTTTTCCCTTCATGTTTATCTCCCCAGCGGATAACCACCCCAGTCGGGTTCCACCCCTTCCTGATCTCACACCATCCTGATCCCCCCACCCCATCCTGGTCCCACTCCAGCCGGGTCCCACCTCAGCCGGGACAAGCTCACAAATACGATATATATATACGATATTCTACGATTACGATTCTACTATATACGATATAATACGATATTCTCGATTAGTCTCCCGACATGTTGTGATAATGTCGTGCAAGTATCAGTGTGTGTATGTGTATGTGTGTATGTATGTGTATGTGTATGTGTGTGTATGTGTGTGTATGTGTGTGTATGTGTGTGTATGTGTGTGTATGTGTGTGTATGTGTGTGTGTATGTGTGTGTATGTGTGTGTATGTGTGTGTATGTGTGTGTATGTGTGTGTATGTGTGTGTATGTGTGTGTATGTGTGTGTGTATGTGTGTGTATGTGTGTGTATGTGTCTATGTGTCTATGTGTCTATGTGTGTATGTGTGTATGTGTGTATGTGTCTATGTGTGTATGTGTCTATGTGTCTATGTGTCTATGTGTCTATGTGTGTATGTGTCTATGTGTGTATGTGTCTATGTGTGTGTATGTGTATGTGTCTATGTGTGTAAGGGAGAAGTGGAAACAAGGAACAAGGAAAAGATCGTGCGCGGTCAGTGGCCCGTGTATTGAGGTACTGATCAGTTGTCGCCTGCTGTTGATGGAAGAAACTACAGATCAGAACAACCGGCTGCTATAATTCTCCTTCAGTCTGTGGATGCATTTGAATCTGACAGTTTATAAGGTGCGAGGTGGCCCAGGGGCAGCGTTGTGGCGTGAGGAGGGGGCGACGTGGTGTGGCGCGAGGCACCTGAGGTGGGTTGGTGTGGCTCAAGAAGACGTTCGCGTGCCAAGCGGCGTGTTTTGCTGTGGCTTCCACTCTGAGCGTGTGCACGGCGAGGCACTTATTGGCTGCTTGTACATGGCTCATGTCTGCGATGTTAATATCGTGCTGGCGCCTGCTCAGTAAATACAAGCCGTGCTTCTCGCTGCGGGAAGGAGTTTTGCACGAAAGTTCCAGCTCCTCATTTTGAGAGCCCACTAAGAATACACAAGTACTGTTTTTGCTTGAAGAAAAACTGCAAAATTTCATAAATTTCTTGTTTTGAAATACTGCCTAAGTTTGAGGTAGTCTATTTACTTTATGAATCATATTAATTACTCGTTACATACATGCTTTTAAAGTAATATAGAAATAGTATGCTATTCTTTCATTTGTACGAAAATGTTCTTGAATGTACATGTGACGTAGTAGGTACTCTATGCCTTAAAAGGAAGTAATTAATTTTCTTTCAAATGCAGAAGATGACAGTGAGTGATTGCACGCCGTGTTTACATCTTAAAGATTAGGATACGAAAAGGTCCTGTGTCCCGTTTCAGCATGTGCAGCGCGATTGTTGTCGGATAAGCCCCCCACTGGAGCTTATTTGTCACCTTTCGATGTCGCGTGTCCTGTGACCACGCACACAGCTTAGTCTACCCCCGACATGGCCCGTTTTTGCTGCCTCGACGCCCCGCCAATTTTAGTCATCCTCGTTTACCAGGGCGTTTCCTGTTTGCTTCACCGTAAGTAAATCGTTTGTTGTCTTGATTTCGGATTACTTTGTTCCTCTTTTCACAATATTGATTTTCATTGGTCTATTTTTGAGAAACTTCTTATGTAGGGATCTGTGAGAAATAATTATAAGCCACATAAATGTAATTTTCAGTTGATGTGGACGCGTGTAAATCAATGGATAGCGAAGAAAATCAAGTAGGCATTACTATTCTCCTATCTTAAATGGAATGAAATGAATAATACATAGTTATTAATATAAGCATGTTACAAATCGTAATCATATAATATTAAAAGGAGCATCATCGTGTGTTTAACTGGAATAAATTAGGAATGTGACTCAAAAACCTCTGACTCCTTCATATACACTTTCTATCATGTTCGTGTAGTTAGTATGTCATCTATCTAATTTTTTTTTCATTTTTCACTGCCCATTGTTATGTATTACTTCATATTGTTTTCTCTTTTTTCCAATCTTTTCGCAGTTCCTCTTCGTGCCTTATTTTCCCGCACCCCAACGTGACGCCAACTCGCCGTTGCCACCGCATACGGGACGGCTCGATTCGATTCTGCGTCGGCGGTTACAAATCGTAATCATATATTGAAAGGAGCATCATCGCGTGTTTAACAGAAATAAATTAGGGATGTACATTCTTGGCTATCCGGGATGAGCCGCGTCTCAGTCAATTGAACGGAAGTTTCCGTTGGGGTGGGGGGAGGTGAGAGGGGGCGGAATGGGTAGATAATAGAAAACTGAAAGAACTGACGAACGCAAATTAGGAATGTGACTCGAAAATCTCTGTTTCCTTTATATACACTTTCTATTACGTTTTTGTAGACAGTATGTTATCTTTTTTAATTTTTTAAAAATTGTATATCGCTCATAATTCATCTTCAATAAAAGTGCTGTATTCTACTTTCAACAATTCTGTTGCTTTCCTGTCGCAGTTAATGAGACTTTTCTGTTTGCATGCCTCATATTGTTTCTCGTACTGAAAATTACGCTTCTATGAAAGCTTTTTTAGTCATTCATGTGCCTTACGTTTATCATTTTCTTTCTAAATTTTTCCCATTAGTCTAAACTTGTTCTTCCTTGTGACACTGGATGCATCTTAGTCGATTTTCTTATCACTTTTATTCCTCTTTTAGCAAAAACTACCATCCTGATGGTATTCACTCTCCGGTCTTCCCCTTCCCTCCCCATCAGGATGTCCATTCAACTGCCGTCTCATCTGACATCACGCTACATCACCTTTTGGTTCGCTGAGTTACGAAGCATCGTCTTTCCGTGTTCGCGAGATCGCACGAAAGGCGCCGTTGCGTCGTGTGCGCACGTGACCGCCTGCCGTTTCGCACGGCCACGTCGACATCAAATGCCCCCCCCCCCCCCCGCGCGAAACGTCACGCATGTGCAGTCGGATGATAAATGTATTCTTAACATCCACGAATTTGAGGAAGATATATACTCGCACGTGGAACACGATTACGTCATAAATCGAAATATTGAGATATTGACCCTTCCCAAATGTTTTCATTGAATAAATAAGATGAAATTAATTTTCTAAATTAGACAAAATTTAAAAGGGAAACGAACATGTCATGTATGGTATGGGTATGTTAGCGGTCGATAAATACACATTTTTATTATTTACCTGGTAATTAAGCATCAATTTACGTATATCTGGTAAATTAAGGAAAAATAGTTTTTGTCTGAGCGTTGTTTTATGATAACTTTTCACATGTAGTACACATTTTCAACTTTTTCTTTATTCTTTGCAATTTCATCCAACATTTCTTTTTTGGTTGGTTTTACGTACATTATCACATTTCTTTGATTTATTAACCATAAACATAAGTTTGAGCCTTGAAGTTAGGAATGTACGTTCACAAAGGGTGACATTAGAAAAAAAAACCCTCTGATTTTCAGTGTTTAAGCAAACGTAATAACGTGACTCTATTGACTATGAAATAGAAAAATGTATATTGAACAGCTGTTACTTGATGGCATAGTTCACTTATTCACCATTAGTAGCTAATTGTTTTCTGAAGGCATACGAGTGAGGCGGCCTCTTTCATAAAATTTCAACCTTAATAGGGTGTTCCTCGCAAAAACATGAATTACATGTGAATATCATTGCTTACTTGATTGTATACCCTACTCCAATCATTGCACGAGAAATATACATGAACATATCGGGTCTCAGTGGCGCAAGGGTTTTCGGTAATCACGCCTATACGCGTACCTAAAATCTCCGGATTCTGGACTTGATATGGCAGGGTTGTTTTCATGGCGTTTCCAATCAATAATTATGTTTCCCTGTGATTCAGAGGTGGTTAGCTGCTTATGGTGGCGACGCGTCCCCTGTATTAACACCCTGATATTAATTAATTATCATCATTATCCCTCGTGATCACCCTTCACTCTCTCACTCAGAGGAAGGAAGCAGCTAACTTCCATTTTCGTTAGCAGTCTAGAGAAGGGATGGACAGAGGCGTAAGCTGAACTTAATAATAATAATATTCGAGCCAAGTGTCTCAGTGAGTAGCGCGCTGACTTCTCAGTCGGGAGGCCCGGGTTCGATACCCCGGTCGGCCATCCTGACCGTAGTTTTCCTCGGTCTTACAGGCGAATACTGGGATTGTTAAATACGTCCACGATCACCTCTCATCATCACCCTATCACCTTTTTCATTCAAGGCTTAAGAATTTTGTTCTACCTAGGGCTATAGCCGAAAAGCTGATCCCTATAATGGCATACATTATAGTGTCGCATATCTCTTCCGGATAGAATATTACTAAGCCTCAGAAGAGAACGTGCTTGGTCAAAAATGGCCGATATACAAAATAATAATAATAATAATAATAATAATAATAATAATAATAATAATAACAATAACAATAACAATAAACTTCTTTTTATTCCCATATTTCTTCTCTCATATCCCAAATCTTCCTCCCTTTCAATGCAACTATGTTCTTTGCCATTGTTGAAACACTTTCCGATCCATCTTTTCCTCATACCTCAACAACCGTTCCCTCCGATGTTCGCTGGCTCGATCTCCTCCCCCCAACCGTCGCCGCGCCGTCATCCCGTGCGACCCCCTTGGCCCCGTCGCGGGTGGGCGGGAGGTGCGCGGGCGTTCACACCTCCACTCGCCCACCACGCTCATTACGCGCCGAGCGGGGCAAAAACTGCCCGGCTGCCCCGCGCGCACGAACGCCCCACCAGGAAGGGCCCCGGGCGCCGCCCCGCGCCGCGCCGCGCCGCGCCGCGCCGCGCCGCGTCGTTAAGGTCTAATTGCCCCCGCGCCGCACATCTCAAAGCCGCCTCCCGCGCAGAACGGCCTTTGCAAATCGGTAACTCACCGACGATTGGGCGCCGCATCTTTTTTCACTGACTTCGCTGCGTGATGCTAGGGTTAGGGTTCGTTACATGAATGGTAATGGACTAGAAAATATAAAGAGCAGTGAACAGAACGATTCAATATTCGCTTGTCACAACCTTCTCGCCTTTGTGGTGATTCCACTGCGTCGAGAATTCTTGGTAATTTATATTCTACCTGTGTCAACGGTCCTGTGTACTTCGCGATTTGTGTTCTGTTTATAATTCGGGAGAAAAAATCGTTCTAAGCGTTAAACTTCCTGACCGAGAATCGGAAGTAAGTCCCGTAGACGCTCTTGATTTGTCAAGATTTTGAATAAAAAATCTCACAGTGGGTTATAGTCCCATGAATCTAGGTGGAACATCGGTGCTATCAATAGCTTAGTGTTCCAAGCTGCCAGGCATAAACCCGTCTTCGATTTCTGAATGGGGTGACTAATATTTAGAACTTTTTACTAATATATATTAGAATAAATTAACATTGATAAAATCGACTTTTGAAAACGGAATTTCCGTCCGAGTTGGCTCTTTATATATGTTCTTTATTGTTTTTTAAGAGTAATGTTAAAGGCTAAAGTTTAGTAGTCTCTAAAACGGATTAGTAGCGCACTTGAGTAAACTAGGAGCAATAATCGTAGATTACTAATCTGAAAATTGTGAAACCTAAATTAATTGTGAATAATGATTCCAATAAATGTTATTATAAACTTACTTAAACAAAATAACAATATTTTTGTTAATTGACTTGGTAAAGCGAGAAAAATGTAATGTTACAGAGTTCACAGACAGCGGATTTCTTTTTGTCACGGTACAGTAAATGAACTTTCCAATATCACACATTTTCATATATATCGTATTGCGTTTAATTTCATCTTACCTGTGGTACAAGATAAATGAAGTCAGTTATAACTTCAATGAAATGTTATAAGAAATAGCATTGAATATCATATATAAAAGAAAGAACAGAGCATCTTCGAGTTTGCCGCTCCAGTTTGTTGATTGCTTGAGAGGTTTCCTCTAGAGATGTGAGCCGTTTGTATAGTAGAGTGTACGAGCATACGGGCTTCATCCTTCCGCCCGTGCAAGTACGACAAATTGCTCGAATGTAAGAAGATCGACTTAGGTGTCTTTTGGCATCTCGATCTCACTGCAGTGCCTCTGATCGGGAGGTCTTGCGTTCGGACTCCACCGGTGCCAGGATTCTCGACACTAGCTCGGTTCCTAGGTCGAGTTCAGCCGCTGACTGGGGGAGAATCCTGGCGGCCGGCTGCTCTGATCAGTTTTCCGTGGTTTCACTGATCAGCACCTGACGAATACTGTAGGAGTACCCTAACGCGGCGGCGATGGTGTAACGGTTAGCGTTTCGGACTGTTGTACCCAAGTTGGCGGGTTCAAACCCGATCGAAGCCGTGGATTTTTCAGGGCGAAAAAATCCTTCGTACGCCTTCCTTCGGAGGGGAAGTAAAGCCGGCTGTCCCATGTTAGTAGATTTACTTGCATGTAAAAGATCCTCAAGCCTAAATGACGCCTCTGAGCTAAATTCAAATCGCCTGTTTCTCACCCAAGAAATACCTCCTTTCTCTGCTAGTTGGAGAAAGGAGCGTAGCGAAATTTGCGTGGTCAGACGGAAGAGCAGGCCTCATGGCCTGAGTCTCGCCACGTAAAATAAGGCATTAATTCAATTCAATTCAACTAATGGACGCGATCTTTCCTTCCTCTTCCTTGTCATATCCTCACTTCTTACTTTCATGCACTTACATGCACTTCGCTACCAATCATGTGGGGAATCCACTTGGGAGCTTAGAGCTTTTCCCAGTTGGCGCGGTGCCCTGCTATTGGGAGACATGTAGGTCAGTGCCTGATTCACCATCCAGCTAGGCAAGGTCACTGCCACCTCCCACGATAAAAACGTGCACTACATTTACAGGACTAATGACCTTAGCAGTTGTCGTGCCAGGCAACATTAATCAATTGGACGTAGTCGAACGTAAGGGACTCTACTACTCAATGCCAAATTTCGCCACACAACCGCCATTCGCTTTCCTTTCGTAGAAGTGCATTAGGATTATTTGTGTTGCGTGTTGCCTACATTGCTTATGTGCAAGCTGTTTCCCACATCGACTCGGATAACGCCTCTGATTACAAACGTCAATTGTGTCAGTTTTTTCTCTTTATCAATCTCAACAGGTTATCGCAATGTACTGATATGTTAATAAACTTTAAGCTCGCCGTCGTTTACAAATGCTCTTTAGAATAGTAAGCTTTAATTTATTTATCAAATAATCTTAGAATATAAGTACTAAACGATGATGTCACTATTGTGGGGAAGGTATTCATAAATTATGAGAAGTAATTTATCTTTGAACTATTAGAAACTGCTTAATTTTATATTTATTATGTCTGAATTTATAATTTGTTTCTGAATTATATTTCAAAAAGTATTATTGAGGTCACATTAATTTATTACGCATTTTATGCAATACCGAAAGTTAAAAAAAACTACAGCGTCGTGTAGATGTAATGCAGTGATTGCCACACCGTCGATGGCGAGCTACTAGTAGCTCGCGGGGGAATTTTCGGTAGATTGCAGTCAGAGCTCGGAAACATTTTCTTGTCGCGCAGTGATTTACCCGTTGTTATTAAACTAGATTTGTGGTAATAATGAAAAGTTCAAGCAGCGATAGCTGGCAGCAGAGAAACGCTGTTTGTAGTCTACTCTTTTGGCTATGCTTCATAGTTAGCCACTAAGATAGAATTGACTTCTGATTTGCGTTCTTGCGATGTTCCGCGGTTCTTCAGTAAAATGACGAAGTGTAAACAAAACTGGATTTCACAGAACTTTTTAGTTGCCTTTAAGGCAATGACTCATATTTCTAGACATCGTTGATTATATGTCTCACTTTGTTTTCAGAAGAAATATTTTATGAAAAAGTAACATATTTCACTGAAATTATTTTTTTTAAATTTCTTACGCATTTGAAGGAAATACGGAAGAAAATTTATTTAGTTATTTTAAATAATTTGTTTTTTCTGTTTAGAAAGTTACTATTCTCAACTAAATAAATCTGCTTATCGACGATTGAAATGACCATTAAGAGTGTTGTAGATTACAGTACTACTTAACAAGAACGTGTCAAATGAATCGCCACATACGGTATATTGTGGCATAACCCGTATCTACAAGGGAATTGCAATATTGTAGACAGTTTTAAAAAACTGGAATTCGACTCCCAAATGTCGACTTTAAACCCCAATATCAACAAAATTTTTGGATATTTATCTGAAATATCTGAAATATTTTGTTGGTTACATTTACAGTAATTTTACCGTTCGCCGATGAGGAAATATGATATACTCCCTGCTAAAATGTTTGCAATGTTGAGTCGTTAAGGTATTTTACTTAGTAGGTTTGATTTTCATACCATATCTTACACTTTTGATGAGTAATGCATAATTTATTGAAAATAGGCAAACGTTAACGATCGGATAACGTTGTGTTTCTTTGGTCATGATCCACACAGCTTTCATTAGCTTTGAACTAAGGAAGTTTGCATTTATATTGTTCTGTCAAGCAACAATTGAGCGTCAGCCAAAAATAATCATTAATCAGCTAAACGGCAGCAAAATCTTACAAATTGCTCTGGTCAAACCATTTCTCCCAATGTGCACAGCAGTGTTATGCACAATTTGCTTCTTACAGATCAACTAAGTCGTATTCGAGTGTAGTTGTTGTGCCCTGTGGCGCTGCTATTAAGTCCTCTCTAATTGGCGTTGCGTGCCTTTGTGTTTTACAATAGTCACTGGCGGAAGACGTTAGTGCCAAGAGCATTGCTCGCTCGTACTCGCGCCTCCGTACCGTTTCCTTTCCTGGCCACTTGCTAAATAGTTGGGATCAGGGAACTGCAGCTTTATGATTACTATAGCATGAAATTGAAGAAGAAGCAAATTTATGGTACCTCTTAGTAGCGAGCTGTTTTTCTGGTTTTTGCCGAGTTGGGCAACCTGTTTATCTTCCTACGAAGCTTAAACGTCGTCCACCCATAGAGGCCTGGCACACGTGAAAATGACTTTTCGCGGAAATGCCACCAGCCCACGCCATCAACGCTGAGTGAGCACGCGATGTGGTTGGCGAGGGGTAAACGACGCTCATTCATCTAGTATCATCAACCGCGTAGGTTTTATCGGTGGCTGAGAACCACGTCCTTGTACAGTGTGTTCTCTTAAGTGAAGTATATTTTTTCTTTTTCCTTTTTATTTGAACTTTGTTCATTTCTCCTTCACCATTCTTGCTAGAATTATTGTCAAACCTCAAAAAACTCACAAAGATGATAATTATTATTTAGATAGATAAAATAGATACGAAAGCCAAACAGTCTTCTTCAAATGTACCACTGATAGGTTTCTGAGACAAATTGTATTTTCGCTGCTTCCGTATTAATGTAAAATAAAAAAGAAGTAACCTACCTTAGATTGTGTTCCATTCGAGTGTAGACTATTTCAAAATGTAGTGCAGATATTCCCATAAAAAATTATGAAATTAAACTGTTGTGTGAATTTCTTACGAAATGGACACTTTTGTGCAGAAACTCGTTCATTTTAACCACAGAAAAATTGTTTTCTTATTATAAAGTTTACCACTGCATTATTGGGGATTAGTGAGGTGCATTGCTTGCTGCACTGCTTGAGAATCAGTGTCTGTTTTGGGTATTGTAAAGATGATACGTTAAGTATTGTTGGTCTACCTGGCCTCATGAGTCCTCGCACGTTTCGTGCAGTGGAACATGTGCATTTTACATGTACACTCTACTTACGAAGTGAAGTGAATACCGATTTAGCATGAAATTATTTCTTGAATGACTGATCATCAGTAACTGATGGAATTACTGAATAATAAAGAAATTGTACAATCACCATTCTATTAATTTCTTGCCTGCCGACCGGTGACCTCACAATCCCACCACCTGCACTGTACCATAAACGGCCATAAATACTGCTGTGTAAGAAGTCCACTAAAGAACGTACGATGGCGTGTTGCAGTGCGGTAAAACACGTTAGGAGTATTCAGCTAGACGTGAATGAATGTCTCTCTAGATCGCTTCCAGTTCTTCAGACCGATAATCCTTAAGACACGACTCTGTGACTTACACGGTCGCTTTCCATTGTCAACTCAAAGCGACGCCGCTTTTTCCATCCGGAGGAACGCCACGGTTCCTTAACGCATTCGCTCTTTTCTGAGATCAATTCAGAGCGAACTTTACGGCGATTTGGGGGATTTCACGGTCGGAGGCGCGCGTTGCTCGGGGGAGAAGTTAGAACTGCGCTCGCCACGCGCACCTGACGAACAGAAACAAAACTCCGCGGGAAATTCGCAAACCGCAAGTCGACGTGACTCACCCTTTTCTCGCGCTGCCTCCAAACAGTGGTTCAGAATGAAATGTAAAGGAAAAAATATCGCGAAAATATTAGTTTAATGAGCTTTTAATATTTTTTAATGTTTTTGTGGATTTCTAAGTTCAAAATTTGTATTACAATTTCAAAGTTTAAAATAGAGGGCTTACATAAAATATGTATTTCAATTGAGATAAGGGGATTGGTGTTTCTGTGAGCCCAGAGTTCTATTATTACATACACTGGTTTATTTTCTTCTGAAAAATTTTTGATCAAAAACCTGAAAATTGACATCGTTGGATTATTATCAGTTTTTTTACTTAATGACCGTACATTTCTTCAAAAAATGTTATTTCTCATGCTTGTTTCTTGGTGGCTCGCCTACACCACGAATTAAATTAAGATTTTAAAGGCTTCAGGCACTTAGACTTCGGCCATGTGAGAAACCATATAAGACGATAGTGAGAAGAAATTGCTAAAGAAAACTTGCTTATTTTACATGAACGGACCATGAAGAGAAGTGACTAATTCGTTGTTAGGGGAGAAACTCATTTACTCCTCGGCAAAAAAAAAAATTGATCTGACTGCACTAGAAGCATTGCAAACCAAAGAGTATCGGCTACAGTCTGCTTCATAATATGAAAGATCTTTTTATCGGCTGATTTTTCATTTTCAAGCCCTCTTGTACAGGATCAATGAGTTATATTAAAAACATCTTAAAAAATACTTTCGTTTCAACAATATTTCTTCAACACGCGTTTTTAAAGCAAAACTGGGGGCAGAACCATTTACAACCATCGGAGACAAATAGTATTCATAGAAACCGAATGAAAATCAAGCTAGTTTCAGAATCAACTGGTAATATTTCTTTTTTGACTTTTGTTTTTAATTTTGCGTGACTTTTATTTGTGATTTATTTATTTATTATTTATTTTTATTTTTATTTGTACTACTTTCTCTTACGAAGGTACTTTGTAAAAAGAGAAAGTTATGTAATAGTGCGCTGGAAAACGGGAAATTTCCGGTAGAAAATCTCTTCTTTCGGGGCCGTAGTATCGAAGAAGTGGATAAATCCAGTTTCTAAATACAGAAAAACTCCTCTAACACGTGGAGTAGCCAGAATCCATGTGTTGGGGGTCCTTTCTACTGAAAAATACATTGAAAGCAAAACGTCCGTCTGTCCGTCTGTGATCAACGCTGACGCCTAAACCGTTGAGCCGACTTTCTCCAAAATTGACATTCCTCGATCGTTATGAGGGAACTCGAAGCTTTGCGAGTTTAAACGGATATTTTGATTTTTTTGGAGGGTGTATACTGAAACCGAGCATTTACGTTTTTAACATTTTTAAGTTGGATTCATACGGCGCTTCTTTGGCATAGTGGTATTGACGGCGAGTCAACTCAGGATCTGAGTTCGAGTCTGGGAGCGGAAAAAAATTTCGCTGATTAAAACACTTTTGCTTGTGTATGTAGTATAATATCGGGAACAGAAATAATGCGAGAAAGTATGACCTTACCACTAATCTATTATTTCTAACTTTTAAAACAATATTTGGTTGAATTTGCAGTTATTGTGGTTATTATGCGGATATAGTAATTAATTAATTAATTAATTTATTTTTGGTTTTTAATTGTCTGCAGGGCTATGATGTGTCTCTACTCTGCCTCGTTTGGAACCATTGTATGCTGCCACCGCCGCCGCCGCCGTGCCGCTCCTCGAGTGTCTCCGGTGAGTCACGGGCGCGGCGCGTCGCGGCGCGGGCGGGGCGCCGGCCACACCTCATGCTTATTCCGGCGACTGTAAATGGCCGCGGCCCGCGACGCCGCACGAGAGCGGCTTATGCTTTAATTTCGGCTCCCCTTAACTGGCCATTTATCGAGCTGATTCATTGCGCGGCAGATGGCGATAACACAGGTGTGTAAAATGGTGTTCGAGTCGGTCGGTAAATAACCTGCATCAAGGTGACCGAAGAATTATAATTAGTCATGAGAAGAGAAACAAAAAGGGCGAAACGAAGATCTTAATAATTAATTTGTCGCGTTTTGCAGATTGCAAAAAAAGGTTTATTTTCAGATCGAGTATTAATAGATGGAAGTAGCCACTTTTTGCCTTCCATGAAGCTCTACGGTTTATTAAGGAGAGTGGCGAACACTTGTTTAGCAAAGAATACGCAATTCGCTACATTTGACAAGCAGCACGGTTAATGCACGGAAAGGAATTTATAATGCGATGTAGTTTGGAAGTTCCTGATTGGGAGAACAATAGGCTCGTATATCTGTTTCTAGATGAGAGAAGCAATCTTCACTCAAAGGTCTTACTTACAAAAGTGATACAAAGTGCGAGGAAAATTTTATGACCGTGAACAAAGTTTTGAATACCTGCATGAATAGAGTTTCCGGGAGAAGCGCAACACGGTAATATGTTGCAGGCAAATTAAAGTTTTTCTTATCTTGAGAGTTTAAAGAAAAATATATGAGATATATTCACTGGATTTTATAACTCGTTTCGCATGTTTAAGGATCTGAATTATCATGAAATATGATAGAGCTGGCATTTTTTATATTTTATTTAAATTTATGGGATGTACTTGGTGTGTGATGTGTTAATTTTCACACATTACCTCTTGACTCATGCAAATGAATGAAGAACTTGGTTTAAAACTCTTCTTATTTACACATTTCTGGTCTTTTATTATCTAGTTTATTTCCAAAAAAATTTAAAGAATAACAATATTTTAAGCAAGCATTCTCATCTAAAACTTCATGATGATTTGAATGCTTCTTGCTGAAAATTGTAACTAATCAAATTTACCAAAGACTACTTTTGAAACAAGTATTTTTCCCTTTGGGGTCATTCAACGTAAAGTCAGCAAGACACTCTACCTGACCAATTTAAATTTTTCATGAAAATACCTAAGCTAAAAGTTTCCTTTATTTATTGAAAAAATTAATAAATTTTACTTTTCTATTTCGAAATTTAGTACTGGTTCTTAGAAAGTGACGTTAATAAACAATTTTGCGCATGTATATAGTTAAGTTTTGGTTATCAATTAACGTAGATCTGTCTTCTTAAACATTAATAATACTACTTTTCAATTCGTAGTAAAAATGTAGGACATTTTATATTTGACGATAGATAATATCTAGAACTTGGAATGATTAGAACAATAACTAAAATGAAATTACGAAAAAATGTATTTTGTTTAATAAATATATTTTAAACATTATTTCATAAAATAAACGTATGCCAAATTCCAAACTGGAACACTTAATTTGAAACGTTGTCATGTGTATGGGTTGAAGTTCCGCATAAGACATGAGTGTTTTGAAAATGTATTTGTGGAGTGGTATCTCATACCACTATGTATCCCACCTGAAAATCTCATTTATAATCTAAACATTAAACCATTATCGGGCACCACTCACACGATCACCCTGTCATTCTACACACAGTGAACGCAAGGGCAAACCGCCACTGTGATCTCTTATCCGGGAAATGGGACGACTTAGAAACTTCGATTAACACCTACGCTTAGAAAGTAATAAGTAAATTATATGATTTTATAGTATGGTTTGTTTTTTCGTTAGTCATCTATATAAGTAAAATAGAGAGATAGGAAGTCTCGAGCTGAAGATAACGAGTGGAGACTGTACTTTCCCTAAATATACACTTTTTACTGATTTTTGACGGTAAATAAATAAAAATATCCTGGCTGAGGTGGCTCATGGTATGAACGAATATAACTTCACTGCTTCTGCCTTAGGGTTTGAGTCCCGACGGAAGCAGGATTTTCAACACTGGCTCCATAGCTAGGTCTGAAACAGCCACTGTTTGGAGGAGAACTCTCGCGGCAGGCTGCTCTGATCGGTAGTTTTGCGTGGTTTCTCCAATCAACATCTGGCGAATGCCGGAGCAGTAACCCGACAAACGGTCCACAAATCGCGCGCGGTCTTTCCTTTTCCTTTGTCCTCTTCCTTTTTCATGTATTTTCCCCTTACTTATACACCCTTATTCTTACAAGCGCTACCCTACAACATAGGTCGTATCGGGAGCTCAGAGCTTGTGGCGGCTTGGGCGGTCCCCCCTGGTGGGAGATACAGGGATGGCATCCGGCAAAGAGACGTGTTGTTTGGGTTGGATCTCACCATTTAGTTGCGAAAGACCACCGCCTCCTCCCGTGACTAAAACCTGCACCGACCTTATGGGACTAATGACCATAGCAGTTGGCGCGTTAGAGAAATAAATAATAATTCGTAAATATAGAAATAAATAAGAAGTAAAAAAATCTCCGAGAACGATCGTTTGTGACAGAGCACCGTCCAATTAACCTGCGGATGCACCTGCGCGGCAGGCGGAGGAAACCACGCGCGGCGACCGGTTCCTCCCCCGCGGGCGCGGAAATCCTTCCAGTCCGCCTTTCTACGATCGCGCGATCACGAATCTCCGATCACTCGCGGCGCATCGCACCCTCCTTCCAGACGCCGATCCATTCTAGCGGTCCCTCTCACAGGGAGGTCCTAGGTTCCAGTCCCGGCGATTGCGGGATTTTCGACACTGGCTTGTCAGCTACGTCGAATTCAGTCGCTGTCTGGAGGGGAATTTTAGAGACCGGCTGCTCCGATCGGTAGTTTTCCGTGGTTTCTCCGATCAACACCAGGTGAATGCCGGAGCAGTTCCCTAACAAACAGGCCACGGACCCCGCGCGTTCTTTCCTTCCTCTTCCTTGTCCTACCCTCACCACTTACACACATTACACTTACATGCACTACACTACCACACATGCCGGGAGGCCCGTCAGGAGCTAAGAGCTTGTCCCGGCTGGGAAAATCTATTTAGCCCACCGTAGGTCCGCGCCGGATCTCGCCATACAGCGGGGGAAAGTTTACAGCCACCTCCCGAGCAAATACTTGACACTTACTTACTTACATGACTTCAGTAGTTGACGTACCCAGAAACAGTCAATCAAAAAAATGTTGCATTGTACATTGCTTTCAGATTCAATGCGTTCGGTTGTAGTGGTGAATGAAGAAAATAGGGATTCGACTTAGCAACACGGATTAATCAATCAGTTAAAAAGACTACAACTTTGATAATAATGTGTTGAATAACTGATTCATACCTGTATTTAATTTAATATTACTTCATGTATCAAGTAAAATACGCAAGCAACTGATATTGTTGTTTTGATAATACGATTTAAAATGAATAACTTTGATTAAGAAAACGCGTCTTGTGATACACTGACGCTCAAAACCACACGAAAACATGGTTGGCATGTGGGTTACTCATCATATAAACAGTGGTTCGAGCGCCCTCTGTTCAAATTGTAATTGTCTGGTACACCATAGATGCGGTACCTCCTCTATATTTCATATTGACAAGTACTCTACAAGAATATTGTTGAGACAGTAATAGCAGCCGTTTTAGCATCTGTCGCTTAAAATATTTTGTTGCTTTCATCATAAACTCTGTTCATAGTCATCAGAAGAATAACTAATTTGATTTGCCTTTTCAGGATGTTAGAAACAAAATTAATACGGAAACGCAATTAATGCACATAATAGTGCCGGCGTGTTGCTACCGAAACATTCGAAAATTTCACTCGACAGTATACGTTGTTCCATTCTCCTGTATTCAGTTCATACATGAGTATTTAGTTATCTCTTTGCATACAACAGTAATCTTTCGAAATAAAAAGATGATTCACAGCCGCGTTATATCTCTCCAGCCTTTTTAGGTTTTGCTTGTATGTGGATGTTGCGGTTTGCAATCGGATCACGTTAAAAAATACAATCTAACAAATATATGGAAGAAATATAGAGAGGAAGAGAGCCCTTTGTTTTCCGCGTAGTACAATAGTAAAATGTATGGGAATGTTACAGTCTACCTCTTTAACGGTACCCCAGTTGTTTGCTTGTTTAATTCCTGTCTTTGTTGTAAGGCCTAATTAGCCCGCTTCTCAAACGGGGCATGGAAACGCCTACTAGAAATCTTGTAGCACCATAAACGACCTCAATGTGGTTCTGAGAAAAAAAGAACGGATTTTTTGTTTAGTAATTCCTTCTCACAATCAGATGAAACGTGTAATGACTTCCGTCACGGTTGAAAAATAGAGTGGTTATTTTATCCTTGTGACTTCTTAGATTGTTTCTATGTGTGTGGTGGTTGGAGCGAGTGTTAGATCACTTCACGAATACGTGTACTCCCCACAATATGAAGATCTTTTTCTCACCATACATCCTCTCATTAGACAATATTAACCAATTTTGGATCGGTTATTAGCAAAAAATAATAAGCACAAGTTTGATTTTCTATGGGATTGTTACAATTGATTTTTTAAATTTGTTATTTGTTTTGTTGTAATTTTTCTTGATGTCAGAGAAAATAAAAATAAAACAATCAGTGGTGAAAAATTACTTTTTGTGATCACGTTAGAGATATCACAGTAATTAGTAGAAAGAAAATTGACAATGGAATGAGGGGCATCTCTTCATTTTCAGATATATCTGCACCAAAATTGTCAGATGCTTGCAAAAAATGATACTTACTTTATCTTGAAGCATCGTGAAAAATTTGTTTTTGAACAAAGTTGAGATACTATCGTTTGTAAATTGTTTAACTGATATCAAAGAACATTTTTTACTGTGATGCATCTTAATTCAGATGATAATTTCTTATGTAGAGAACAACACAAAATAAAGTGCAAGTTTCCTTTGCTTAATAATTAAGATCGAATCTTGAATATCAATTACGAACTCATTTAAATTTCAAATGAAATTAATGTATAATACAATACCAATGTTACGTTTCGTATGATAGAAAGCATAAAAGCCAACATCGAAAGTTATTTTTCCAAGAAAACCTGCATTAGATTGAGCTTATAAGAATATAAAGAATTCATTATCTTAAGAGAGATTGAAATGTGTCTCGCCTTACATAATTCATCATCTCCGATAACTCAATATCTGTGATCCTTTACTGCATTACATGACTTCTACAGAAGCATTATTTAATTTTTGCATTTAGATGGTCAAACTACTGATTTCTTGTATTATTTTTATACGCGGAGGAATCAGAGCACTTCAATGAATAATTTTATAAGTAACAACTTTATAGCTTGCGTTCTACTTGTAAGCGGATCAAAATAGAGTGCTTTATTTTGAAATGACAAATTTTGAAGTGATGACTCTCAAGCATAACTTGCATTGTGGAAAATTGCATTGTGAAATCCTCTCGTAGTAGATACGAAAGCTCTAAATGTGAGATTGCTACCTTTTCCTCAAACGAGACGAAGAGAAGATTAGAGAAAATGGGCCATCGCCTTGACGACCATGTGCACTCGCGTGCCATTGGAGTGGCCAGCCGACGCATCGAGGCGCGAAGGCCTTCGGGAGCATATCGCTACCTCGCGATCCGATAAGCGGCGCGGAGCAGCTGCGAGGCGGCGGGTCGCCGCTCGACACCCGGGAGGGCGGCGTGCCGTGCCGTGCGGGGCGGAGCCAGATGGGTGGGGTGGGGAAGGGTGGGGTGGGGAAGGGTGGGGTGGGGAAGACGGGCGCCCTGGGCGGCGAGCAACGTCCGCGCCAAGGTCACGGACGCGACCGCCCAACCGCCCGCCCGTTCGCCCGCCGCCGCCAATCCATTCGCCGCGCCCGCGCTCCCGCGGCCGCCTGCGGGGCGAAGGGCGACCGGCAACGGCCCCCGGAGGATGGTGGTGGTGAGGGGCGGGGAGGACACCTTACATACTACACTTTAATGCCAACTTAAATCTGCAAAAAAAATGTCTGTTCAATGAAATATGCATGAAATAGAAAAATTAATGTTTTATACGATAAAAAACACGTGATTTATTTTTATTTTCTTATTCTGCCGAAAACATCCACTAAAACACAAGACAACTACGAACTCCGTTCCTGATAAGACATGAAGAATACATTTCACTCTAGTGAGTGAAATGAATTCTTAATCTGTAACGGACCCCTAAAACAATGGGACTCAGTTGTGTTCTACATTGAGAAATTACGCAAAAATAACAGGAAATAACAAACATGTGCTAATTATTTTTTCGTAATGTTTGGTTTGATAACGTGTGGGATAGGTCATTAGAGGGCCAAATTAAAATAAATAATATGTTTTATTAAAATGGGTTCAATGACATCAATGGGAATCACCAGCATACGAAATATATAATTATAAATATATTATTAAATATATAATTAAACAACGGGTCTTTAAGGGAAGTAGCGAACAATCAATAAAGGAAAACAACGTGTTAAAGTCTGTTTTAGTAATAAATTTATAATGGACACGCGAGGAAATTCCATGAAATTAATTAAAATCAGAAGATTATAGGGAAATCGAATGTCAAGGAGTAAACTTTGTTAGGCGCCGATGCGCTGGTATCTAATCAGAAGAGAGGTACGCAGAGAGAGAAGGAGATCGACGCAGAAGTACGAACAAGAAGCGATATGTGAACTAATATTTCGCATCGGGAAGAAACAGGTGAGCGGCGCGTTTTATGAACTGCCGGGACAGGAGCTCTCGACCGGGGGTGGCGGTCGAATTGTGGTGCCGATAAAAGTAGCCTACGAGAATTGCTCTAACTTTGGGTGCGAGAAGAGCTAAAACAAAGTAATCAAATATAAATTTGCAGTTATCTATAAAGAAACGTAAGTGTTAACTGTCGAAAGAAGTTTTGAATAAAGGCGAAGTGAGCGATACAAACTGGAATGGAGCGAATCTGACGATGTTGGATTGATGACTATTGGAGGATGCTGCTGACAACCGGATAACAACGTACAAGCACGCAGGAAAGCGAGAAAGGAAGCGAACTATAGACAATAATTATTCATACGTGTAGGAAGACCAAGTATTGGCCTTAAATTAAAATTTTTAAAGCCAGCATATTAAGATAATATGATCATGAGTGAACGGGGAAACAAAGAGTGTGTGTGCATGTAAATTGAGTATAAATGGGGAAGCTGATTGGGAAACATTTTTTGATGTACTTGTAAATTGAGTATAATGGGGAAGCTGATTGGGAAACATTTTTTGATGTTCTTGTAAATTGAGTATAAATGGGGAAGCTGATTGGGAAACATTTTTTGATGTTCTTGCAAATTGAGTATAAATGGGGAAGCTGATTGAGAAACATTTTTTGATGTTCTTGTTCATTGTTTTTTATTGTTGTGAAACGAATTGCATGTTCATATTTTTTGTAAGCCAAGAAAGAGATGCTAGATTATAAACGTATGTGTTTCAAGGGTGAATATGTTTAATTTCATAAAGGTAGATAGAATTCCTATTGTTCAAAATTTCTTAAGATAAGTATTTTTTACGTCGAGTTCAATAGGATTACGTGTGGTATCAAAGTAAAAGTAAAAACAAATTTCGTAGTGTTAGCACATCAGAGCGGCATGCCCAGCGGGAGGCCAAGTGATGATATTGAAGTAAAAATAATATTAGATGTCTGTAAATAAATAAAACCCATTTCTTAATGAATAAAAACCCTTTACACATGCCAATTTACTAATTCGCGCTACACTTATTGAAAGCCTTTTAAAATCGTTAATTAATGATGTCTGTCGATAAACAGTATCAAAATGACATTTACGCAAGAAATGTTCCTTAAATTCGAAAGATCCAGTAAATGTCGTTTTCTCGCCAGAATAAAATGTTTGCATGTTGTTATAAAAAACTAATTTACATATGATATCAATAGCCCTAATAATACAACTACGTACTTTTTTTTAACAATTCCAGAAAATTGAGGCACATCTGTTATGCATAGACCTAAAGAAAATTGTTTTTATTTCTAAAATTTTTGTTCACATTATAATTCAATTGGCAAACAAAACGAACAGCTCCATAAATCAGAGCAGTTGTCCAGGAGACAAGTGACGACAGTGTTTTTGCCACTAACATCTGTATTGGATTCTAGCGGAGCAATGAAAAAGCAGAGAACCTTTAGATAAACGTAATGCATAATGAGCAGTATTTTCAAGGAATATAAGTTTATAATTAGTAATAATTATAATATGGCCAATTATTTCATATTCTTTAAATCAAGTTGATTCTTACCGTGCTATCTAATGTGACAATATCTGGTATAATAGTAATAAACATTAATTAAAGAGCAATTGATATGCACGGAAGTCGTCTTGTGTCCAGAAATAAAAGTAAAGTTATTGTGAAAAAGCAACTGGACAATACTTTCAAAAAGATAATTTCGCATGCATGTCGCAACCATTAATTGAGAGACAGGGCAAGTTAATGGTGTTTAGGTATAATGACTTTTTTTGTATTCATTATATGGAAATCGAAAAAGAATATCAGAACCCGTGACGTCGTGAAACTCATTAACTGAAGTGAAAAACAAGAGGAGACGAAGCAAGTGATGTCTGAATAGAAGGACGGGAGAAAGACATCCACCAAATAAAGTACCAAGTGAAGTGATTTACTATGATAAAGTAAGGTTTTTAAATAACTAGCATGGTACAAAATTCACCCAACATTTTGAATACCACCAACGTAAGTTGGCTATGTGCAAAAACTGCCGCAAGCATTAATTTATTGCATACCACGACGTATATAGTTCATGCGAAGAAACGTTTATCCAGGTATTGTTGCGGGTTTTTGCATTCATTGCACTCAAAGAGAAAATAATATAAATACCAAAACCAAGAAGACAAAAAATGCAGCTGTGTTCCTTAATTCACCTGTTGTATCAGGTATCAAATTAAAGGCGATTTTGTGCCTGTCAGAGGTATCTCTATTGGTGGAAGCGCGCAGAGTGACAGTAAAACAGAGAACTTTGAAAAAAAGTGTTATACTTCTGAAATACTTTCAAACATCAGTAGAAATTTTTCAAAATAGTTCTTTAACATGGACATTTTTAATTTCTTCCATACTGCAAAATTTGTTTGGTATGGTTATTGCCTCTTTTATTGCCGAATTTACAAATGCCTGATTTAATATTTATTTTCAACGATACACATAATTGAGTAACTTACACGCACTACATAACTAAGACTGTATACCTAAGTTTCTTATATTAGAAATTCTTGTTCTCACACAAGTTTCTTTCTAATATCTTTGGACTAGGCTACCTTTTCTGTGTGTTCTGTGTTTCTGCCCCCCCCCTCTTCCCAGATGTGACATACTCCCCCCTAAAGGAGATTTTCACATTTTTTAAATTGTTTGATCCCCTAATAGTAGAATTAAAATAAGACTTTTTTATTCAAATTTCCGTTGAAAAATTAGGAGCAGTTCTTGAGAATATGTTTGTTCCTGAAAATGGGCAGTTTTGAGCTAATAACTGTGACTACTTTTCACAATATTTCTTTACCGATTTCGAGAACTGACATAAGAAATCATTTAAACCACGAGCAATAATGTACAAAAATGCCCGTAATGCACATATTAACAACCTAAGAGCTATATAAAATATTTTTTTTCAAAACACAATTTTGTAATTTTTGAAAAGTTAAAAGAATACATCAAAACGTTGTATACGTCATGATATCAACTGCATTATTCTCTAACTGTACAACAAGTCTTAAGAAGAAAATTGGACCCCTTTTTGAGAAAATTATGTTTATAAGACTACCTTTATTTCATGCAAAATTAAACGAAAACTACTAATATTTAAAAAAGTGTACATGGTCTTCTTTAAAGATCGACTTTTGAAGGACAGATTTTATTCGGAAGAAAAATCTCCATCTTCTATACTGTAGTTGTAGGAAGACGCTGAAAAAATTTAACTTTCGCAAATTACAAAAATTTGGAGAATTCATTGAAAATCTTACTTACACCATTTTTATTTGGTACTTTTCTCTATCCGATAAGAAATACTAATCCGAATATTTGCTGCAATTTTTTGAAAAAAAAGAAAATATCTTTCAGGCTGCATGTAGAGTACCTTTCAAAGTTAAAATACTGATTTCAATTTCGAGAGTTTACATTCTGAGCATCAAGAATCTACAATATGAATTTTTTCGTCGAAAAATCGCCTTTTTTGCCGCAGCATTTTATAACGTTATCTAAAAACAACTGTCCATGTTAAGAAAAGCTTGCCAGCTCCATTGCTACGCCTAAAGTGAATGATGCTGAAATTTTCCCACCATTTTGTTATTCATTATATGCAAATATACAAAACAAAAAAGCAGACACACGTCGTACGTCTTCATAAATCCGCGCCGAGGCACGGGGCCCAAAAGGCGATGAGTGGCGGGGCACGGGCATCCGTGTTGGGAGAGGGCGCGGGCGGGCGAGCGGCGCGGCGGCGCTCTGGGCGACGTGGTGGGCGGCGCAATGCGTTTCACGGTTGTTCCGCTGCGACCCTGCCCGTCGCGCCCCGCCCCGCCGCTCCGCTCCGCTCCGCTCTGCTCCACGCCTGTGCCAGCGCCGGACAACATGAAACCGGACCGCTCCGCTCCGCATTTGTCAGCTCCATTACCTGCGGCGCGGCGCGGCATGGATGGGGTGGGGTGGGGTGGGTGGCGGCGGAGCAGGACGGGACGAGGCAGAGGTGGAGCAGGGGTGGTGCGGGGCTGGACGAGGCGGGACAGGGAGAGGCAGAGGTGGAGCAGGAGCAAGTTAGGACGGGGCGTAGCGGGGCGTGGCGGGGCGTGGCGGGGCGTGGCGTGGCGGGGCGTGGCGGGGCGTGGCGTGGCGGGGCGTAGCGGGGCGGGGCGTAGCGGGGCGGGGCGTAGCGGGGCGGGGCGTAGCGGGGCGGGGCGTAGCGGGGCGGGGCGTAGCGGGGCGGGGCGTAGCGGGGCGGGGCGTAGCGGGGCGGGGCGTAGCGGGGCGGGGCGTAGCGGGGCGGGGCGTAGCGGGGCGGGACGAAGCGGGGCGGGGCGAAGCGGGGCGGGGAGAAGCGAGGCGGGGCGACGCGTAGCGGGGCGGCGCGTAGCGGGGCGGCGCGTAGCGGGGCGGCGCGTAGCGGGGCGGGGCGAAGCGAGGCGGGGCGAAGCGGGGCGGGGCGAAGCGGGGCGGGGCGAAGCGAGGCGAGGCGAAGCGGGGCGGGGCGAAGCGGGGCGGGGCGAAGCGGGGCGGGGCGAAGCGGGGGGGGGCGGGCGGAGCGGAGCGGAGCGTGGCGGGGCTGGGCGGGGCTGGGCGGGGCGGGGCGGAACGTGGCGGAACGGGGCGGGGCGGAACGGGGAAGGGGGGCCGGGGCGGGGTGAAGCGAGGAGGGGCGGAGCGACGAGGCGAGGCGCCCCTCCGACGTCGAAGTCGACGTTTTGAAGCCCTCGCTTAGTCCAGGTCGGTGGAGTCGGATTCTTATCGGGGAAACGCGAGCAGATTTTGATCACGTCATTACTGTGGATTTACTCAGCGTTTAACTCAACTGGCGTGTAATGCGAGTCTTGGGTGGTAAACAAGAGAGAAGCTGAGAGAATTGTAGCATTATTAATTAGTTTAGGCGAACTGTAATTAATTATTTGGAGGAAGATAAATTGAATGCGACGTTTGAGAGAAGCGTAGGTCGGGTGTGCGTGGTTAAGAAGTGTGTGCGCGGAGCAGATGGTGATTCATGATGCTTCTTCTTTTTATTTTGTTGGTAACTTTTATTCTATGCAAAAAAAAATGTGATGCAATTTCTGTAAGCAACTTCTTTCTTGATAGCTCAAGTTGAATCAAATGTACACTATCAGATATTAAATTATTTATTATGAGTGATTGAATTATTTATTATGAATTTATGGAACGCAGTTCTAGTTACATTACTAATATTCCTTCAAATTGGAGGAAAACGGAGAGGATGAGATCACTTGTATTGTGCATTCTAAATATGTTAATGTTTCTGTAAAAACGTGCTTCAATGTATGAATAATCGTATTAAGGATCTGATATTAGAATAAATATTTTTTCAGCGTGCTACTTGTGATACACACGTTTTTCTAAAAACATTTCAAATAGTATTAAGCACGTTCAACATAAACTGTAATAAACATCTCCTCCCCCTATACAATTAGTTTTCTATAATTAACAACAGAAAAGTCTGATGAATTTAAGAAATGTTACTGTGAAATAGAAAACTATCGACTTCTTTTAATAGTGAATAACAAGGAAGCGCGGCGAGAGGCTTCGAGTCGCGAGATGCCGCGCGTGACGGGCGTCCTAGAGCTTCGGTGTTCGAGTGGCGCATGCGAATTTCGACTCCGCCGCTGGCGCGCTGACGTTGTCCATTGCAGTCACGTTCGCACCCCCTCGTGGGAGGCTTTTCGGCCTGAGCGCCGCGGCAGGATTAGCTCATCTGAGCCGCGCGGGGAGATGGGATTGTTTTCGTGACGCTTTGCTGTACATTGGAATATTATGAAATCTTCTTCGTTGAATTTCAACGAAGCATTCCCAAGTGAATAATGTAATGAACAGGCTAAAAAGAAGTCTGAGTTGGTGTTTATATTCCAACTCGACAGATGGGTTGCAAGAATGAAGATGAAAAGGGAAAGGTACAATGTTTTCTAATCAGAATTATAGTAATGCATGGTAAGTAGAGGAATATTGCATTTTAATTATGAATGAAAAACGAGAAATTAAATCTTCACATCAAAGGATACTGCCGAAATATATGGAGAAATTAGCCCCCAAACCAAATCGATAATCACGATGTTCATATGAAAGAGAATACAAAATTATGTAAATTGCCAAAAAATCAACCTTTTAGTGTCTTCTGTTGCAGAGATACAACGAAAAACGTGTTTTTCGTGTTTTGTTTTTTTCTCAGCTTCTATTGCATATGTCAGGCTGAAACAAATTGCAGAGACGTAGAAAAGTAGTTGAATGTGAAGGAATTTCAGCCAACCAATTTGGACGCCAAATTCAAATTTTAAAAAATAAAATTGATTTTCAATGTGATAACGGTTGAGTACTGTATTCGGTTTTTCCCCTTGAATGTGTACCATAACATTCTATGACGTATATTTTTTCATCTTTTTAAATAATGTGGACGATAGTGTAAAAAATAATTTTATCAGTTCCCAATTTTGAAATTTGCGCCAAAATGTGATTGGATTTCTTTCGCCAATGTAACTGATAACTGTATCTGATGACTGATAACTAATTACTGTAACAGTAACTTTTAACTGATAATTTTGTCATTTTAAATTCATGCTACCCGTGACGCAAATTGGCGCTTGAAGTTCATTAACTGAAGTCGGGCGCGCAAGAGCACACTCATCTCTTTTCAACATGGATATTCCGATTGAGTTTGGTACTACATAAACGATGCAACATCTATAAGATTTCGAATTAAAATGTGATTGAATCTGTCTTATAATGTTGGTGAAAACTTGTTTTTTAATCACATTTTGGGACGAAATTCAAATATTTGAACTGATAAAATTGGTTTTAAATTTTTACATCATCGTCCACATTGTTTTTTTTTAATATATGTTATATAATGTTACAAGAAACAATCTAGGGGGAAAACTGAGACAGTACTCTAACGTTATCACGTCGAAATTTATTTTCAAAAAAGTATGTTTTCTATTTGAATTTGATGTCAAAATTGATTGACAAAAATACGTTCACATTCAATAACTTTTGCCGGTCTCAACTATTTTTTTCCAGCGTGGTATATGCAATGTAATCTAAAGGGGAAAAATAAAACACGAAAAATACGTTTCTCCCAGTATCTCTGCAACAGATAGCCCTAGGAAGGTGATTTTTTGGCAATCTACGGAATTTTGTATTCTCACTCACATGAGCATCGCGATGATTGATTTGGTTTGCGGGCACTTTTCACCACTTTTTTTGGCTATATCTTTTCATATTAATTATTTGAATCGTTTTTTGTTAAAAGTACAAACTCAATATCGCATTAACAAACAGACTTAGGTGAGTCACTATAGTGTCTCTGTTAATTGATTGATTATTGAGTTAATTTATGTCACTGCAGTGTCTCTGACCGCGAGATCGTAGGTTTCGAATCCCGATGGTAGCAGAACTTTTGAGGCTAGCCTCAAAGCTAGGTTCAATTCAGCTGCCGTTTGGGGGAGAATTCTAGCGGCCGGTTACTCTTATCGGTAGTTCTTCGTGGTTTCTCCTATCAATACCGTGCGAATGCCGAAGCAGTACCCTAACAAGCGGGCCACGGACCGCGCGCAATCTTTCCTTTCTTTTCCTTGTCCTATCTTTACCCCTTACTGACACTCACACGTACATGCTCTACACAAGCACACGTGCTGGGAATGTGTTCGGGAACGTGTCCCGGCTGGAGCAGTGCCCCGCACCTGGAAGATACTTGGTGGGGGAAAGCCCGCATGCCGACGGGGTGGATCGGCGTCGGCTCTTCCCATCAGCGGAGAAAGATCACCGCCATCTTCCGCGATAAAAACTTACACTACCCTTACGGGACTAACGACCTTGGCAGTTGACGCGGCCGGAATCTCAAATCAATCACTCGATCGCATTAGCAATAACTTCACACTTAGCCCAAACTTTGTTGGCTGCTGGCAATTATTACCTTACGTCTTTTAGTTTGCGGAATTCATTGGAATGATCTGGTTATTGAAGTTGTTTTCTCTAACAGTAATGCATTTCTTTAAGTAAAATACATCTACTTCTTGTCAGGAAGACATACATTAGAAATTATTAAAATGATAAATGATCGAAAACTAATGCACACTTGGAATTTGTTTGATAAGGATTTGCTACATTATGATAAAATGAATAAAATGTGACGCCTTTCTATCAATTTATTATAAAATGATTGTTTATGATAAAGATTATATTTATTTTATCGAAATTACTACAATTTTCAAGGTAAAATATTAATTTCGTAGAATTACATCTACGAAATTACAGTTTTAAAAATCACGGCGAATAATTAAGCTCTAATTCGATGTCAGAAACAATAGTTCCAGTTCCTCACTTTCATTATATTTCGTATTATCTCGTCAACATAAATTAGTTATTGTAAGACATCCCAACAATTTTTAAAATTCAGCACAAGTATTTCTTTTTAAACATCCAACGAAGATTGTGTAGTCTTACCATTACCATCATCTTCCTCTAGTTCCACAAGTGAGCATTTTCGGTCGACGGGCAGAACGTATGGATTACACTCAGGGCTTTTCCTGTCAATAAGCCATCCCAACAATTTTTAAAAATTCGACACAAATGTTTCTTTTCAGACACGCACCGAAGATAGCGTATTGTTCCTATTACAATTATCCTCCAGGCGTTCCCCAAGGGAGCACTTTCGGTCCGGGTGCGCGGGACTCTATTATCCTCTCGGCCGTGAGTTGTAATTTCGCCGGCCCACTCGCCGCCGGGAGGGGGGGGGGGCGCTGGAATGCGAGTGGATGCCGGCGCTGAGCCCTTGTGGGAGCCACAAAGGCCTGACGCCTTGCGCTGCTCGCTTTGGCGCGCCCCGTCTGACGAGCGGACAACGAACTCGCACCCCCTTGTCTCGTGCGCGACCCCTCCCCGGGCCCCGCGCGCGCGGAGACGCCGAGCTGTGTCCCGTTGCAGCCGACTGACTTATTCAGGGGTCGGCAAACACTTCGTAAAGCGACAAATTGCAGCCTAGATAAGCATGTTTCCGCGGAAGAACATGCAAATTCCAGGTTATCTGCGTAAGAAATCCTTAAATAAAGGGTAAAAACATGTTTTCACAAGTGAATTCTAAATGTATAAAAATATTTGAATTACATTTATAAATAGTGATAGCAATATTTATGTAACAAATACGGAGGATGAGTATATTAATTTAAAATTTTTAATATTCGGCATTATCAGGCAGGCTTTAATTATTTTACTATTGTGCACTTTCTCATTCGTTTTTTAAATGCGTTTGTAACAAAAAACCAAAATTCAATAGAAAACAAAGTGCAAACACGATTGCTTTCCAATTCTTATATTACCGGGTAATGACGATGAAACAATTTAGATGAATTGTAGAAGATAAACATTAAATTTTTGACGTGATTTTATTGTGTATTCTACCCTTTACAAAAAAGAAGTGAATAACTCTCTAAAATACACTGGGATGATACAAAAACTCATTCTATGGGAGAATGAGTCTTTGGCGTAGGATTGAAATATTTCCGGACGAGGTGACAATAAGGAGTTTGAAATTAGAATGCCAAACACACCTTTGGATGAGAGGCGTACATTATGGTCAATATGCAAGTAAATATTCTTATAATCATTCTCGGTATGCGATATGACTGCCATTTGATGGCATAAGACGAGATTTTTGCAGACGAGTCGCAAAATCGAGGCGGGGCAGGTCTGATATGGCCTGCGAGTCCAACTGTGTCGACCCCTGCGCTAATCGATACACATCGTCGCCACACCTTCCGCGTGGCGCAGCAGCGCCGTTTCCTGACAGCGCGTGAAAAACGACGGGGGGCGACGCGCTCGCATCTGGAGCGGCGTGGCGGTGGGTGGGTGACGCCGACGCGAGGCCGCATTCGGAAGATCCGGGTCTCGAAGCGGGGACCTGTGAGCCGCTGGCGAGGTGTTTATTTCGCGTTTACTTTCTGCCACCCGTACGCGTCAGGTCATTAAGCGAGTTCTACCACTCGCTGCTTTATGGATCCATATTTCTCCTTCTTGGCTCGCTCGTCTGGCGGCGCAGTCTGCGGTGGGCGGGAGCCGTTTGCCTTGTCTTCAAGACGTTTGAGGTTCGAATTCAGGGTGGACAGCTGGCTTGGCAAGCGTCAACTATCTTGTTATTCCAAATCATGATTCAAGGAAATTGAATACCCGCGAAGATATAAATTGAAGCGTTTGGGTGGAACTAATAACATTTGTGATTTCCTACGAAAATGTAAAGCGATACCCTGAATGGAAGAAACGAACACCACATGCCATAAGGTAGAGGAAATTGTTATTGGCATTTTTTGTCTATTTTTGAATTTCTTTGGAATTGGCTTGCTCTTCTCATAAAATGATAATTACAATTTCGTTCAAAATGTCCGATACCGTTATTTACACACAAATTCCTCAATTAATATCTTAAATATCATACTAGAAAGTTTTAAATGTAACCATATTTTTAATCATATTAATAATCATCTGATTTTTTTTCAACCTGACAGAACATTCTTAAATGATATAAACCCGAATTAGTTTGTACCATTGTCTATTAAATTAATTGCTCAATGCAACCCTGTGTTGTTTCTGTCTCATGCGTCTTTCATCAGACGAAATTATACTATGTAGCGCAATAGATCCCTGTTGTACTTGAATTGTTTGCCCAAAGTTAGATCTATGCTCTAGTGCTATCAGAGAAAAAGATAATCTGTTCTTTAGTGTTTGTAATGTGAAGGTAAATAAATGATCAGCGTTTTGTTACATACCCTTAATTTGACTATGTGTTTCACATTAATCATTCTATATAACACATTTATTTAATACTTGCTATGTAGTGTAATGTAAAATCACGTATTACATTTACATATACAAATAATACGGGGAGCTGGTGACAGTTTACCAACTATGGACCTTTATGGACAAGTGTGATCATAAACATTTCACACTGTATAGCAGCCTTTTATAATCAGTTACAGCTGAAGCTTGACAGTTCTCAGACATGAGAATACAAAAAGGTACTGTTGCAATGAGAATAGTATATACATGTATGTCCAATATTTTGGCAGTTACCGAAAATTAATTACTTAAAAGTGTGTAGTTCGTAAAGGAATGTTAACTATATACAATTGCTGCAAAAGGAAAATTCTGTTTTTTATTAGAGGATGATATATTTGACCATTTTTTTAAACACAAGCAAAACATTCCATGCGCCAAAACTAGCAAACTTTAACACCACTATCAGCAAGGTATGTTTGGGATTCAAAAAATTGTCATTAATATAGCTATTTAATCGTTAACAAATTTTACAATAATACTCATCATACTCGAGACTGTGACAAATACTCCATGTTTAACATTTTAGTTTAAAATAGCAAAATAAATAGATGTGCACACATTAGTGCACGCAAGAAACCTCGCGCAATTTTAGATGTCTAATTTATCTCATGTATTGGGACTATTTTGTTGTTGGCTCTGCATTTCGCCTACGTCTTGTTTGAAAAATTTTAGATATTATTGAGTTCGATCCATTTCTGAAAACAAATTTCAGAAGGTCACATCTTCGACAATAAAGCCATAAATCAGCGTGCGCTGTGCAATGTTTTTTACATTCTGTTTTGTTCATTTCTTGCAACTAACACATTAAAACTTTTCTTCTTTACCTTGCAGGATTTTGAAACTTGCGTGAGAACATTCAACATTAATTCATCTCCTTAAAAATAGTTGGAATGTAAATTAGTGATGATCAATAAAATATATCTTCAGTGTACGTTGAGAAAACGCTCAGATATTTCAACATGTTTTATCACATGTGTCTGTTGCAACATATGCACATTTTGGATTATCTTTATATATAAAAGTAATTTAGACATTATAAAAGAAGATGAGCGTTTAATTTCTTAAGAGGTAATCTGTCAAATTAGGTACCCGTCCTGTATCTACGAAAGAAAATCCATTTCCACTTAATGAGGAAGAATTACGAAATATCTATTATTATAATAATAATAATAATAATAATAATAATAATAATAATTATTATTATTATTATTATTATTATTATTATTTTTTCGTTGATCGGCCAACTAGGACCACGCAGGCAAGCACTCTGCCTTTACCGTGGCCCAGTTTTTATTCATTCTCACGGAGGCAGGTGCTTGCGACAATTCTTTGGGGGGACCAGCATTTAAGCTGGATCCGGTTTTTATCCCCCAAGGTTGTTAGCCCTGGGGGTATGGAAGATGAAATGATGATATGATGATGATGGGGGTGAAAGGACAATACATACAGACATACACAAATACACAAATACATCCATGCCCGAGGCGGGACTCGAACCCGCGATCTTCTGGTCCGAAACCAATCCGGCACTACTGCCTTAGCGATCTCGGCCATCTGATCGGCCATTATTATTATTATTATTATTATTATTATTATTATTATTATTATTATTATTATTATTATTATTATTATTATTATTATTATTAAATCTAATACATTCCTGTCCAGAACAAAAGCCTCCCACTTTATGGCCTGGTAGCTCACATAAAAAGATCTTACTATGTGAGGTAAAACCTGGCGAAGTGTTAAGCCTTATATTCCTCCCCAAATTACTACAACCATTCCTCGAAAGAAAACCTTACAGGCTGGATTAAAACATAAATAACCTTTACGTGTCTCCGTATTTCTTTCGTATTTCGCGGGGAAAAAAAGAAAAGAAAAGAAAGGAAGAAAGGCAGTTGGTGGTAGCCAGCGATGGCTGCGGCGCAGGTGGTTTACGGGGGCCTCGTGGCGCTCGCCCTTTCGCGCACTCTCTCTGGCGCTCGGGCGCGTCGCCAAACGCGCCGGGCGACCCGCGCGCGCCGCTCCCAGACCCAAATTTTATTTCCGCCGACGCAGCCCGTGCGTCTGATGCCGAGGAGAAATCCTCTGGTTCGTAGTTGTCCCATCGCGAGTTTGATCACTGATGGAAACGCTTCGATGTTCTTTGACGATTGGATGTGTCTCTGATAGCAATCTAGTGATACGAGTGCAGCTTTCTTTTGGAAGCATTTGAAGTAATCGTCGTGATTAGACTGCCTTATTCAAGAAATTTACATGTAGGCTCTGTGAATGTGAATATTGACGCATGGCGGTCTCATTTCCTGCGGCTCTGAAATTGTACCCTTAATGCTGTGCCACGGATCAAGAACACATTTTAAAAAAATATTGTCACTTAGGGTTTGTGTATATGCTGTCCAAAAAGATGTTTTGGATAGGACCTCTCCACAAGAAGTAAAATATTAAAAACAGGCAGGTTCGCTGTGCAATGTTTTGCTTTGATAACTATATATATATATATATATATATATATATATATATATATATATATATATATATATATATATATATATATATATCAGCCCAACTTGTTAATTTTTGCTGCGCGCAATCTAGTTTTGCCGTTTGAGTGCGGAGTTACATAGTCATGAGAACTGAATTTGTAAAATACAGCACAACCCGTGCATGCTAAATGGAATTGATGTGGTGCCTCATAGTTTTGTATGGCATCTCGGGACCAAAATATTACAATAATTTCAATTAGAATTCTTGAAAGTTATATTAGGTTTACTCGAGTTTTAAAAAATTGAGAGAACTTCGAACTGTTAATAAATGTTAGTTATACTTTCAAAATCCCGTCTTCATGAAGAGAAGATATAAATGTCATCGATGATACTGGAAAGCTTCAATATTGTGAATTCAAGTCACAGTAGTATAAAAATCTAATAATTCAACATGTCAAATGCTTGAGCGGAAGGGGTTGGAAGAAGTGAATGAGGCGGAAAAGAGATAAACTTATTAGAAAACGTATTTTTGTTCAATGCGAATCGTGAGTTCCCTTTAGACCTGGAATTAAAATCAGAGTATGGTACTAAAACTACCTTAATGTACCTCGTTTTCTGTAAGTGAGCTTTGCCCTCTGCTTCAGATAGGAACCTTACCTTACACACAGTGCCAGAAAACGACTCTTCTTACTACCCTCACACACAATACTCTTATTTTTATTGGTTCTGTGCTTACTTTTTGCTTTAGACCGCGACCTTGCAGATGTTTGGGACTGGTTTGAAAATAAATATCTATAATGTAAACTCATTTCGTGGGATTAGATTTGAAGAGAGAGAACTAGGTCGCGAAAACATTCTTGGTGTACTAAACAACTGGTTATGAGTAGTATCTGTATTAGTATTTACCAGTTTATTATCTGCAACTTATTAAATTGACGAAATAAGCTAATTATTTTCAGGTTCTATTCAGAGATTCCTCTGTTATATTGATGTTCATTACTCTTTTGAAATTCTATACGTGTTCCAATAGCGTTATATACACAAATTATTTTTTATTATATTTGGAGAAAATTACGAATTATTACAAATGCAAATGTGAGTATATAGATTTTGTCTTTTGTAGCTTCTTGTTTAAAGCTATACTAGAATTTCCAAATATCTTTAGTTGAGAAATTATTTTTGCTAAGCAGATTTCGCGTCGTACATATTGTCACTTACAAAATTGACATTCTCTTTTTGTACTGATTTTACATTTACACTTGTTACACACAGTAGGTTCTGTGTATGATGGGATTTTGAAGTATAAAACAAAATTATTATTGCTGCCAAATTATGGAACTAACCCTGCCCTGAAACAGTGCAAAGAAATCCAAATAAAATAAATAACTTGAATTGTAGAAACATTATAATTGTATATCATATAAAGAACCCTACAATTATACCAAATTGAAACAGACGATCACAACTTTAAAAAATACATCTAATTTAATTCGAAAATTTAATAACTACTTTTTCTGTATTTATGGTGCTAATATTGCAGAATTATGCTATAACCACTAAATATACGTTTTATATGTGATAAAACTGCGTTGTTCCGTGGTAGTGTTATGAGCAATTAATTGCGAACGAACCCCATGAGCAATTTATGAGCAAAATTCTCGGAAACTGAGTCCGCTGGCAGCGCTCCAACCACGTGCGCCGGAGCGCCGGACTTCCTAGTGTTCTGCTGTCGGCGACAGGTGTCTGCCCCGCGCTGCCGTCTCGTTGTTATGCTGGGTCGCAGCTTACGCCTAGCGCGAGTCCGTGACTCACAAAGGCCTGCCTTGCAGATGCTCCTCATGCATTCACGCGCGCAAGTTCAGGAATTTTTGCCGGCGGCCCCGCGGATACAGCGCTAGCATTTCTGTGCGGGGAGGCATTGCACTGCAACGTTGCGGTAAGATTTTTGCGGATTGACGGGACGTTCCGTTTGCTTCTTTCTTCTGAAGAATTTGACACTAAGTAATGTTTATCGTAATTAGAGTTCATCTTAAGAGTAATCATATCGATCCAGTATTCATCGAATTAAATCTATTTAATTGTTTCAGTAACTCAGTCTGTGTCAAAATGTCAGTAGTTTTGTAACAAAGTATTTACGTAATGAATGCTAGTATTTTCGTTGCTGCCATAGAACGTATTAATTTATTTTAATTAAACGGTGTTACCTGAACCCTGTTATACCCGATCGCTATTATATTTAACTGCACTATACGAAAAATGGGTAGTGCTTACGGATACGTGTGGTAAACTCTGTAGAATATGTTTTTTATTATTTTGTTGTATTGCGAGAAGAGAGGCAGTGTTGAAGGTATGGGTGATAAATTGTAAACTCTATGTATTTATTCAGCATTAGCAAATGCGGTACTTTAACTCCGTACATCGTAAGGCTCCATAAAATTTTGCAAAAAATAACAGTTTGTTAAATGAACATTAAAATAACCGGTAAGAAGAAAATGCAAAACTTATTGTCATTCTTGTTTATAGGAATTATTTCCTTCCACATACGTACCACACGCAACCACTTTTTGATCTTCATTTGTTGTTGTTTATTGATTCCGAGCGCGTGTCAACGGCCAACGACTTTTGTCCCATAAGCGCAGTACATGTTTGTATCGCTGGAGGTGGTGGTGAATTTCCCCCGCTGAATGGCGAAATCCGGCACCCGACCTACGTCGGCATGACAAGATTTTCCCCAACCTGTTATCTCCTACCAGCGGGGCACCGCTCTAGCGCGGACATGCTCTATGTTCCTGACTAGCCACCCGACAAGTGTGGCAGTGTAGTCGTAGGCTTCCGCGGCCAGAGTCATGTGGGTCATCTGGGCTGTCCGGGTGACGCCGCGTCACCCTGAGGAAGACCACGACAGGATGGTCGAAACGTCGGCAACACAGCCTTCGACGCGGCGTCACCCGGACAGCCCAGATCATCCATGTGGAAGTGTAGTGCACACAAGTGTGTATGTAAGTAAGGGGCGAGGAAGGGGAAGGAAGGAACGCGCGAGGTCCGCGGCCCATTTGTAAGGGTAATGCTCCTGCATTCGTCTCGAGAAACCACGGATAACTACCAATCAGAATAGCCAGTCACCAGAATTCTCCTCCAGACAACTACTGAATTCAACCTGACAAGCTAAAGTCGACAACCCAGCCACCATCAAGACTCGAATCCTAGCACTTCCCGTCAGAGACACTGCAGGGAGATCAGTTGATGCCCTGAGCCACCTTTGCCGGTCAACCACTTTTAGAAGTAATTACGGTATTCTGCTAGGCGTACCCCACAGAACCCTATTTTATTTAGAATCTGAAACAATTTCAGTTCATTACAGAATACTTGTCTGCAAGCTATATAGATATTAAAGGTATATTTCAATTATAAATATTAAAATATTGGAGTGATGACATACTTTGATATATTCTGCGGAGCAGCTGTATTTGAATAGCACGCAAATGTGAATGCCCAAATTGCGGGGCTCGTGCAAACGGAAGAGTGGGATTACGCAGGCTGCAGTCGCCGCTGGCGAGAGGACCGGGCCGCTGCGCGGTGAGTCACAGCCGCCGCCTCGGGTGACGGGCGCCCGGGCATAAGGCCCGAGGCTGGGGTTTGGATGGCGCGGGCCCAAACGACTCGGGCAGACACGCATTACGCGCGAAGAACACACACGTCGGGACGGGGCCTTTCACTGATTGTTACAGTGGCTCCCCCAGACTCATTTTTTTATACGTACTATAAACACTTCACTACATTCGCATCGATTTCCTTTTAATACCAAGATATCGGGTCATATTTCTTGATTTACTCCAGTATTTTGACGTTCAGAAAAATCTACGTATTAATAGACGAAGACAAAACTTTGTTCTCCTTTTGAAGTATATTGCACGTATGAATGAGTGCGACATTTGGCATAGTTAAAGTGAATATAGAGAAAGGAAAAATGCATAAAGCAAAAATGTATGTTATGATATATGTCTCAAATATATTAAATTAAATAATATAGAGTGCATATGCATCGTGCAACACCATACTGCTATCGTATGACGTTCATAACTCGAAAAATAAGTGTTTTATAGACTTAGAAGTGTTTTATAGATTTTTGTGTCCCTCGGGGGTCACAAGTTTTATTTTTTATGCCATAATCTACAAAATGATAAAGTTTTACACGTTATTTCAATCTTAGCGTTTGGGAGTGAAATACTTCTCTCCATATTTACATTTGTATACGAAAAAAGCATAATAATAGTAATAATAATAATTTTTGCACGTAAATGATATACGTTTTCGCAAAACTTCATAGTGATGTTATTTTTTCACTTAACGTAACATTATACTTACACAAAGGGTACTATATTTGACTTCCGTAGGACTTTGCTCTGTTTTCAGTTAAGGTCACGAGACCAATTTCCACTGCATTTGTCTGCCATGCGGTGGGAGGAGTGAGAAGTCCAGTGATACTTCTGTTTTAGTAGGTTTTTGTAGGTTTCAAATTTCATTGGTATTGCTAAGAATTAATTCAAACAATACACGCTTATGCCGTCTTTGTGCATGCTCGCAGATGTCCTTGTAGAACAAATTTAAAAAATATATATTTAATCATTATACAGGTATACTCTTCGACAAAATAACCTGAATGACATTAAAAATAAAAAAAATAATGAATTGCGGTCAAAATTCGACCACTGAGACACCACTAGTACTTAAACGTATTGATGAAATTTATATATTATATAACGATGTAAAGATAATAAAATAGTGTAAGAAAATTGAACTAGAGGTTGATGCTATAAACGAAGAAAGCAGCGAAAATTTTAAAATTATTTTAAAATAAGATCATGTTCAATATATGGTGATAAAAAGTTTGTTCAGAAACTCTTTCGAGTCAGGGACTAAAGATTAAAGTAACGTAGTTGAAGTGCCTAGTGGGAGGGAGAAGATCTGTCTGAAGCTAGAAATTATATCTAATTTTAAGCAATATCCAATGAGGAGATAATGTGATATGAAACGGTAGAAAATATAAGTGTGTAAAACTGAAGACGCGAGCTAGAAATACTTGACTACTATAAGACGGCAACGCTGAAACAATAGAAGTAATGCAGAAAATAATAGATTCGTTGCAAAAGGAACTGCAAAGCAACTTTGGAACGAAGTAAAAGATCGTGAGGGAGAAAGCCCATTTCAACAACGATCGGAAAGGTGCTGCTATGAAAATTCATCCACTTCTAAAAAAAAATATGAACAGAACAAACGTCGAAACAATGAATCTGAAAATACGAGAATTGCAGTGAGTTGGCAACAGAAGAGGTAGCGCTGCCGATCAAGATACCTTCACCGCGAGGGAAATCTCCCGCCCGAGCCCACGATATTGGTACACGAGATCGCATCGCGCGGTCGGAGGACGTCGCGCGCCAGGCGAGAGAACCGTAACGCGGCGCCTGGCGCTGGCACAGGCACCGCCGCCCTCTAGCGCAACTCCCAGCCCACCCGCGCCGAACGCGCGCGGCGGGGGCCGCCCCCGCACTGCGCACAGTGGGTCGCGTCCATTAGATAATGCTACTGAGAATAATTGCTAGAAACAGCATTCATCAAAAAACGTTTATCTTTGAAAGGCTGGGGGCAGTGACACGATGTGTCACTGCAAACCTCTGGCTATTTGTAAAAGTTCTATTTAGATTTCAGTGCGACTTATTTTGTTACTGGTGTCTTATTGATGTTATGGAGTTTGGAGTATAGGTTATTTATTTTTTATTAGAGAATCTTGCTCTGTGACGACTCTTTAATTGTATCATTTGATATTATTGTGCGTATTGAAATTTTGTATTTTAATATGAGTGAAACTATGATAGTATTACAAAACATGTAAAAAATAAGGACAAAAATTGAATGTAATATCAAGAACGATTATTCATTGGAACAATTTTTTTTTTTAATTTTGGAAAAAAAAGGTTGTTCATAATTTCTTCCAGATTAAACTCGGCACATTAACATTTTAATAACATGGTATTTATTTCAATTTAAAATATATTTATTCGCATGGTGCTTCGCAATCGTTCCGTCGCTCCACTGCCCGCGGGCGCCAGCGCCCACCCCCGCCCCCGCCCCCGCCCCCGCTCCCGCCAGTGGCCAGGGCGCAACCCGCGGCGGAGCGTGTCGGCCGCGCGGCCAGACGCGTCCCCGAGCGCCGGGGGCCCACGTGACGCAACGCGTCATCCGCTGGCGCGCCGATTGTTAGTGAAACGGCCGCGCCGAAAGTCGTCGATTGTCGTAAGGGGGATGTAAATGATGGGTTTCGAAGCCTGTTAGCTTATTCTCTTAGAAGATTTCTAGGCGGAGATATGAAAATGTAATCTCTGAATTATTTCATTGCCCAGTGTATGGAGAAATGGTTTACTTGGAATTGGGAGAAAGTGTTTGAGGTAAGAAAGGTATAAGGATGTTTATACTGGAATATGATTAATATGATTTTCGGGGCATCTATTGAAATGGTTATGTAGATATGATTTGTAAGAAATAGAACCAAATTTTTAAAAAATGGATTGATGACAAACAGCAGTAGCAAATAAAAATTTATAGTTGACGAAAAATTACTTTATTTTTTATAATGATTGAATATATATGATCAAAACTTTAGATATTTTAATTAGAAATTATTATTATTATTATTATTATTATTATTATTATTATTATTATTATTATTATTATTATTATTATTATTATTATTATTATTATTATTATTGTTTTATGATTTTATGAGTTTGTGATTTCGTGAGAACAGCAATACTTTTCAAACAAATACTCCTAATGAGCATTGGATGCGAAAACAGTTACGGAGTTACAGACGTCCAGCATAGTAGCGCTATCTTCCAGGTAAATTGTGAGCTACAGCGTGCTTCGTGAAGCGTGCAGCGTTCGCTGCTTCATTTTCATCATTGACCGCCAGAGCGTGTAGTCTGTTCATACCACAGAATTTTTCACGTAAAATTTTAGCTGTATCAATTTAAACAAAGCCCAACTGTTTTATTTATATTTCTGATTTTCATATTCATCATATTTCAACAAACTGCGTTTCTCACTGGCTATGTGTGTGGTTCGTCGTCTAATCGTGCGTTCAAATCTCTTATACCAAATTAGCATGATACCGTGTTATTCTGTTATATTTTTTTTAATTGAAAAATAAATTGCACTTTAAGTTAATTTTTTCAATTAATGTTATTTTGTGTCATAAATTCTATTGAAACTTGGCGGTCATTGCCATCACAAGAAGATATCTTCAATGGAAATTGTAGTATTATCATTAATGATCATTGCAATTTTTTGAAATTTTCGAATACTTTGGGCATTCCATTTCAACATTATTTTGTTAGTTAGAGATGTAAGCGACTTTTCGAGCTAATTATGTGATTTAAGGAAAGAGAGTACCATGAAATGGGTCAAATGATCGATTATCGTTTTTTGGCTGAATAAGTAGATCAAACCATGCTCTTTCGTAATATATCTAGACCACTTAAGTACCTTTGTAGGACACTTATACAAGAGTTGTACAACAGTCTTGTGTTTTTTGCTCTATCTTTTGTGGACTTAGTCTAAATTTCTCAATATTATTAATAATACCTTCGGGCTGGATAGCCGTGGTCTATTGGACATACTGCGTCCAAACGTTTCATCTGCGGCAGCCATCTACAATGGCTACTGGTACACGCAGTGTCCTTTCAGACAGCTGACTGGTGTAACATCATTTTGTTTGCAGTGCTGGGCTCATTTTCTCATCGCTCTCTACCGCTATTTCTAGAATTTCACCATGTAGCAAAATGTTTTCAGCAGGCAAGGAATCTTCATCTGTAACTTTATATGGGGTTCATAGGAAAAATGCCTGTTTGTTGGAAGCCAGATAAAGCATTTCCAACAGTGACTATTTTGGAATACGCAGTATAGAACAAACCAGCGATGTCATACGGAGTTATTTTCGGTAGGCATGTGGATTTGATTCTGAGATCACATGCACGTCGAAAGGCAGGTTTCAGAGGCGAATATAAAGTGACCATTCAAAGGCTAAATGAGATACGGGATGGAAAGCATAATTATGCCTTTGTCACGACACAAATCATAAGACTGTAAGGTAGCGTGACTGCCATGGTTGTCCAATACTAAAAGTACTTTGTCTACACTAAACTTTGAATGGTGGACGATGTGTTTTAGCCATGTAACGAATAAAGTTTCATTTGACCAACCATTACGGGAACATTTATACAACGCAAATGGAGGGCTATCCTTCTGTAAGTGCGGTGGCTTCCCTTTTCTAGGGAATATAAACACGGGTGGAATATAGCACCCTACAGCATTCATTCCACAAATAACGGTTATTACTTTCCCTCGCTCCCAACTAATCACAGAGCCAAATCTTTTTTCCCATTTAGTGCAACTGCTTTTACAGGGTCTTGGACACGAGTCGCTTCCGTCTCGTCCATGTTAAAAATACGATCCGGTGTGAAAGAAAATGTTGTCATCACAGCTCCCTAATTGTCAAAAATATTCTTACTTCCTGTCTGTTGAAAGCTTTAATACGGTTGTACTGCTTCCAGTTTTCACACACGTAAGGGATTCATTATGAGAAAACCATAAAGCCAGTCTTTACCAGCTAGGCAGGATTCTATAGAAACTTTTTTAGGAAGGTTTTTTGTCTCGGCATATGCAAAAGCCACTTTGCGGACTTGAAGTGGAGTTAGAAAAGATTGTCCATTACGTTTATTCGTTCAGCCAATTCTGCTTCCTGTGCACGTAAGCTTCCGCGGCTCGAATCCATAACTTCTCGGCTATCCGGGAGACGCCGCCCTGAGGAAGCCTGCAACATGTCAGGCGAAACGTCGGCACTCCAGTCAACGACGCGGCGTCTCCCGGATAGCCGAGAATTTATAAATTCTGCTTCCTGCTCTTGAGTAAAAACTATTTTTAGCCCACGAGTGTTTTTGTATGCTAATTTAATTTTATTTGGAATGTAGTGAGTGCTCATATCTTCGACGTCGGTAGGAATGCTTATTAAGTGCAGCATTAGATACGTACCAAGGTGCTCCGCTTATTTTGCATGTAGCTTTAGAGTCAAATTTAGGAAGTATGTTTTTTTAGACAACAACGGATCTTCTTGGTTTGAAGATGTCAAAAGGGAGAGTAATCAATTATGCATGTCAACCTCGGATTAGAATTTCTCCTCAGACTACATTGCAGTAATATTAACACTTTACTTTCAAATTATATAAGAAATGCCTGGATTAAATATTATATAATGATTACGATTAGTGGATGTACTTTCAAGAACTGCTGACCTCTCAGGAAACAAAAACTTTAGAAGCGATTGAAGCCGCTTCGAACACCTCACTGGCAAAGACTTATTTAAAGAGAAGTCTAAAGCCGACAACGATAAGGAATTCAAACGGAAGACATACACTTTATAAGTATATTGAAAGTGGAAGAAAATTGTACTAAATGAGAATTGAGGAGTTCTGGGAGTAGTAGCAAAAGGAGATTAAGACGTAAGACGATTGAAAATCTACGAAGGCCAGCAAGAAACTAATCTTTCCCCAAATTTACTTGTAAGACGTTTCGGCAACACCTATCTCAACATATTCATTGAATTAGGTGAGCAAAACCTACAATCAAAGAATCACATACCTCCGAGAGAAGATTGAATTGAACTTGGGCGAGAAAGGCCAAAGAGAAATGGAAGTGTCAAAAAACATCATAAGTCTTTAAACTGATTGCACAATGAACCTTAGAAGAAATAATGAGATTTATAGATATAACTATCACTATTAACTTTTCATTTCACTGTTATTGAAGTAAAACGATAAGTAAGAGGTACCCAAATGTAACCAGAAGTTCAAACGACGATATAATCGTAAAAAAAATACAATGTCACATACTTTCTCACGCTAATTTTCTAATATCTTTAGTCCTTTTTGTCATTGTAACCCATTGTTACCCAAATGTAACCAGAAGTTCAAACTACGATATAATCGTAAAAAAATACAATGTCACATACTTTCTCACGCTAATTTTCTAATATCTTTAGTCCTTTTTGTCATTGGCATCACAGTCTTCCCAGCTGCTACCTTTCGGTGCCTAAAATACTTTTTTTAACCTTACGGCTGAGTTCTTAAAGATTAATAGAGAACAAGTTACATGTAATGTTTTTTTTTGTTATTTCTAGTTTATCGCTTTTTCAAAATAAACTTTTATTAATTTCATGAGTACAGAATTCTTATTACTCTCGATTTTCTGTAGCAAGAGTTGGTGGTACTGGAGACTTTGTTTGTGATCAAACAGTTGAATGCCTATTTTGTTAATGCAAGGTGATAGAGAAAAAGTGCCCGTAAACTTTCAAGTATCAGAAAATACTTTTGTGGAAGATGATATTCTGAAGGAATCAGAAACTGCAAGCTCTAGTTTATTGCCTCATTAATCTGTAACCACTAATGAGAGAGCTTATGATTTATTTTGTGATTGGTGAACGAAAAAAAATGTTACAGGCATTCACGAATTCTGCTGGAATACTACTTTCAATATATCTGTTCCAAAATAATTGTCAAATTAAATTTTGTTTACATTTATTCCCAAAAATTGCATTTTGTGTCAACGTCATATTTATTGCAAGATTTATGAGCACTGATAAAATCCAAGTCCGAAAGTCCGCTAAAATATTTTAATAGACTTTCAAGCATTTCAATGGCTATCGACTCCTAAAGCATTGTTTAGATGGTTGGTTGCTAAGGGGACAAGTGCACGTCCAGGGTGAATCCCAATCTATAGAAGCCAGTGTATTAAAATAATCACGCTTTACAAAATATTTTTCAATTTCAAAAATATTTGTGTTAGTTTGCGACTTGTATTTAATTTGTTGTTATTCTATTAAAAATTGTTTTACTTAAGCTCCAAAATTAAAAACACAAATTATTTCAAAATAAATTTAATTAAGTGTAAACGTAATTTTTATATTATTGGTTAATTTTTTTTCAGTAAACTGGCGACAAAAATAATTCTTAAGATACTATTTTCTTACATTTTGGGTATTTTGTATCAATGCGGTAACCATCAGTGGTGATGATCTATCTTTTGAAAATTTCATATAGATCATCAGTGTCTCGAAATTCAGAATACAATTTGTTAAAATCTCTGTCCGAATGAATAAGAAACTAGTGTGGTAGACGTATGTCTACATTTTCATGAGAAGTACTGTACTATAATTTTATGATTAAGGAATGATATATAATTTCTGTGAGTTTTACGAAAGTTGTTACCCCATTTTAATGTTTAATATAGGCAAGGCTTTATCAAATAGGATTTTTCGAAATTTGGTGTAAATCCGTTATTTCCAAAATATGATATGTGAAAACGTAAAGTAATCGCAGTGTTGGGGTGAGTGCAAAGCTTTTTACTACTTGTTTCTAAACAATTTAAGAGACCTTCTGGGTTAATAATGTGCTACAATCGATGCATAACTGTTGTCATCAAATATTGAATAATCTAATTTTTTGTCTGTAATACCTGAAATGTAGCTTCTAAACTTATCTGTTACGTTATATATATATATATATATATATATATATATATATATATATATATATATATATGATTACAGCTTTTGATTAAATTAGTTTGTTTTAAGAAAGAAAGGTATTGAAAGGTAAATAAGAGCATTAAATCACTAAATTGTGCAGTTTCATTACAAAACTTTATTGCATTCTATCTTTATGCTTTACAATATAAACACATCATTTCTATTCTATTGAGTATTCTTTGTATCACAGGAATATTTGTGAATGTCCATACATTTTCAGAACATCTCCGCCTCAAATAGCACAACAATTCTAACAGGACTTAAAAACTAGAGTTTGACTCAATTGTTAGAACTTTTTATCCACGAGCGGTCAACGGACTCGCCACGTGCCATGTTAAACTGCAAGGTTTGTTCGTCACCGAAATCATTTACCATATTCTCATCCAGGTCGTTGTGTCGCCGATGGGTTTCGTGAATCCTTGATCGGGGCAGAAGTCGGTATAAGCATTGCATCAGCGAACCGAAATTCCTCATTTCGATCGCCGTTATGACAAGAATGACTTATAATTTATAAAAAAATGGATAAAAAAAACCTTATATAGATTAGAAAAGAAGACGTTAGAGATGCGGGCCCGTTTAGGCCTTAGAGTCGTAGATGTAGCCGTACTTGTGCGCGCTCTGCGGTGGGAGGTACTGATTGATGAGGGCGCCGCCGGTGCGGACCGAAATGGCCCCGTGAGAAGCGGAGCTTCCGCCCGCCCCCGCGCGAGCCGCCACGACGGAGGCGGCGGCCAGCCCCGCCCCCGCCCCCGCGCCTGCTCCGGCCGCGGCCCCCGCGGGGCCCAGGTCCCCGCTGGCCACGAAGCCCTCCTCGTTCCGCGCGGTGTACGCCACGCGGCGAGTCGCGCCGTCTCCGCCCACGTAGCTGAACTCCCCGCGCACGTTGCCTTGCGCGTCCGAGCTCTCCGACTTGCTGCTCGAGTCGGTCTGGTAGCTGTAGGAGTAGGACGCGTCGCCGCTGGCCGCGTCGCCGGCGCCCGAGGAGCCCGCCGCCGCGTAGCTGGAGACGACCGCCCCTCCCGCCCCGCCCGCCCCGCCCGCTCCGCCGGCCGCAGGGAGGTGCGCCCCGGCCGCCAGGAAGCCCGTGGCGGCGCCTGCCGAGTAGTCCACCCGGCGCGCTTGGCCGTCGTCCTTGGCCACGAACGAGAAGCTGCCCCTGACGTTGCCGGCGGCGTCGGCCGCTTCCTGGCGGGAGTGGTCGCCGGCGTTGTAGGCGAAGGAGTAGGAGCCGTCGGCGTTGGCGGAGGCGGAACCGGAACCGGAACCTAGGCGCGCGGCGACGACGGCGGGGGCGCCGGGTGCCGCGGGGGCGCCGGGTGCGGAGGAGGCCTTAGGAAGGTGGTCGCCGCTGGCGACGAAGCCGGTGGCGGCGCCCGCGACGTAGTCCACGCGACGCGTCTTGCCGTCGTCCTTGGCCCTGAAGGAGTAGCTGCCGCGGACGTTGTTCTGGGCGTCGGCCGACTCCTGTCTGCTCTGGTCGTTGGAGCTGAAGGAGAAAGAGTAGGAGCCGTCGGCGTTGGCGGAGCCCTGGGCGTTTGAAGCGGGGCCGGAGTAAGGGGAAGCGAGGAGAGTTGGGACGACGGGCGCGGAGTACACGCTGACGGCGGGGAGGGAGGCAACGCCGGGAACGGCGGGGATGGCTGGTGCGACGGGAAGGTGGGCGCCCTTCGCCACGAAGCCGGTGGCGGAGCCGGCCTCGTAGTCCACGCGCCGCGTTTGGCCGTCGTCGGGAGCGGTGAAGGAATAGCTTCCGCGAACGTTGTTTCTGGAGTCAGCGCTTTCTTGCCTGCTTTGCTGGTTGGTGTTGTAGGAGAAAGAGTAAGAGCCATCGACTCCGGAGGGTGCCTGGGCGTCGGCAGCGCCGCCGGAGTAGGGGATAGTGGGAGCGGGGAACGCGGGGGCGACAGGGATGGCCGCAGCGGAGTAGGCGCTCACGGTGACGCCGGCTCCGGGGGCTGACGGGACCGCCGGGGCGACAGGCAGGTGGTCTCCGCTGGCAAGGAAGCCGGTGGCGGCGCCGGCCACGTAGTCCACGCGACGCGTCTGGCCGTCGTCCTTGGCCCTGAAGGAGTAGCTGCCGCGCACGTTGTTCTGAGCGTCGGCTGCCTCCTGCCTGCTCTGCTCGTTGGTGTTGAAGGAGAAGGAGTAGGAGCCATCGGCGTTAGCGGAACCTTGCGCGTTGGAAGCCGGGCCGGAGTAAGGAATGGCGGGAAAGGGGGCGGAGGCGGAGTAGGCGGAGGGTACGGCGGGAGCTCCAGAGGCACCGACGGAGGGCGCCACGGGCAGGTGATCTCCAGTTGCGACGAATCCAGTTGCGGCACCAGCCACGTAGTCCACGCGGCGAGTTTGTCCGTCGTCCTTGGACCTGAAGGAGTAGCTGCCGCGCACGTTGTTCTGCGCGTCGGCGGACTCCTGCCTGCTCTGGAGGTCAGTTCCAAAGGCAAACGAGTACGATCCGTCTCCTCCGGCGCTGCTCTGGATGTCAGCCAGAGGCCCGGAGTAAGGCGCGGCAGCGGCGGCGGGGGCGGGGAAGGAGGAAGTTCGCGAAAGAGCTGCCGCGGCGGGGGCTTCAGGGGCAACTGGAAGGTGGTCTCCGCTGGCTACGAACCCGGTGGCGGCGCCGGCCACGTAGTCCACGCGACGCGTCTTGCCGTCGTCCTTGGCCCTGAAGGAGTAGCTGCCGCGGACGTTGTTCTGAGCGTCGGCCGACTCCTGCCTGCTCTGGTCGTTGGTGCCGAAAGAGAAAGAGTAGGAGCCGTCAACCCCGGAGGCACCTTGTGCGTTGGACAGAGGGCCGCTGTAGGCGGGGGCGGCCCCGGCGATGCGGCCAGCGGCTGCCCCGGAGGAGGCGGCGGAGGAGGAGCCGCCGGTGACGACGAAGCCGGTGCCCTCCCCGGCCACGTAGCTGAGCGCGTGGCTGCCGCCCTCGGCGCTGTTGTAGGAGTACTGGCCGCGCACGTTGCCGCGGGCGTCCGCCTGCTCGGTGCGCTTGTAGGAGTCGGTGTCTATGTTGAAGCTGTAGGACGCGTCGGCGTTGGCGTCGTAGTCGGGGTCCTGGTCGGCGGCGCCGCCGCCTGCAGCTAGGCCTGCGCCCGCTCCGGAGCGCGCTCCTGCTGTGCACGGGAATGGAGCGTCAAATTCACACTCAATTGTATTTCTAAGGTCCTCACTGTGAGACTATACTTTTGATATTTCAATTTTAGAACAGCTCCATCAGATAGCATTGTCTGTGTTTGGTTTTTAAACGAAAATATGTAAACATTATTGCTAACAATTCTTTTGCATTGGTTATTGAAAGTATTGAAAATCACCCATTGCATATTTTGAAAAATACTTGCTTTGGACCTTTTATAATGTTCTATTACAACTGCAGAAACTCATACTGTAAGTCTTAGACAATGTTTAGCTATTGATAAACATAACTTATATTTTCAAATTTGATTAGTTTATAGCTCCAAATTCAATGATATATTATACAATGAAAATTAGAACACATTGCGTGTAAACAATCAATAGAACTGCAGGAATCAATACATTCAATAGGATGCAGCATTCCTTTCTCTTTACGCATCTTGTTATGTAAGGAAAAATAGAGCAACAGGAAAACGGGAAGAATCACGCAACTCATGTGTACTTGTCTTATTTTCTTGGCAGAAGCCATTAGAAGCTCGATCGATTTCAGTGTTCAGACCTGTTGAGTATATGTGTATATTGGTGCTTAGAATTCTTGAGTGCAGATGCGCTTTCTGATTTGTAAATTTTTGTAAAGACCTTTACTAGGATGAAAATAACTATCAACAGTTCTTAAAACCACGTCCAATTTCAGCATTTAAGTGTAGATAAGAAATAAAATCATTAAAGCGAATGGAAATTCATAGAAAACCTAAAGTTGGACATTTTCATAATGGAAATATATTTACCACTAAATTAAATACATAGAAAAGTACAAAAGTAGTAATTTAATGCATTTTAAAACTTTTATGCAGAAGTGACAAAGCAACAGTTCGTTTTTCGATTACTTTGCAGTCACAGTTACAATAACTACCTCGAAAGTGGCTTTGCAACGTACGTGAATTCACGGGATCGGTTGTATGTCAGAATGGTTTGAATCTCACTGGAAGCAACGAAGGGCCAATTACCACATCACGTGGCATGCAATAGAGGTCAAGTAAGCTCATTAAAATGTAAACAACCAATAATTATCGTACTACTACATATGATCGCAACATTGCATACAAAGGGGATTTTTTCAGCATTTTTATACAAAAATGAAAGTGAGAATAGTGCAAATATTTACTACAAAAAAAACATTATTATTTCATGGGAAAAATTTAAGAACAATCTAATTAAATAAAACTGGGTTGGATATCTGCAGGAGCTGGAACGTGATCTGAGGGTTTTTCCCAAGAGAATCGGAACGGTTTCCGGGTTAGACGACGCCACGGTGCTCCTGTCGGGGATTGTCACTGGCGCCTATCTGAGGAGCAGCAAAGCAAGAGTGGTTGATCGAAAGTCGAAAGTTCCATGGTGGAATGGAAGGCTCGAAACAATGAAGAACAAGGTGAGATTAGCCTACCAAAAGGCAAGATCCGCCCGAGGTGAACGAAAAGAGGAACTCTTCTCCAAGTGGAGGAAGGAAAGGAATGACTATAGAATGGAAATCCGCTCTGCCAAAAAGGCAAGTTGGAAGAACTATTGTGAAAAAATCGAAACGGGAAGAGAAGCGGCTAGACTGGGCAAGATATTAGCTTCTAACCCAAGTGCGTGGATTGGAGCTATAAAACTACCTGATGGCACATATACAACAAACGATGAAGACACATTGACTCATCTTATTAAGGCCAACTTCCCGGACGGGAGAAGTGCTAATGAGGAGCCCACAACTGAGGAGAAAGGGAACTGTCCTCAGATGGGCAGAAACAGTGATTATAAATTCGCAAATGAGGTAGTAAATTGGAATAAGCTCGAATGGGCACTGGATTGTCTTGAACCCTACAAGTCACCGGGCCTAGACGGGATATTTCCGGCACTACTGACCAAAGGCAAAACGCTACTTATGAAACCTTTACTGGCTATCTACAGAGCTAGCCTAGCCCTAGGGCACGTTCCGGAATGCTGGAAGGTGGCCAGAGTCACCTTTATCCCAAAACCGGGCAAACCCAGCTACGTTACTGCTAAGGATTTCAGGCCAATCAGCCTTACGTCGTTCTTGCTGAAAACGTTAGAACGATTGATACAAAGATACATAATAGAGAAGCTGGAGAGGTCTTCCCCACTCTCTAAAGATCAACACGCGTACATTCAAGGACGATCTACGGACTCTGCACTGCACGGTGCAGTGTCACTGATAGAAGATCAGATCGAACAAGGTGGATATGTGATTGGACTACTGCTCGATATTGAGGGAGCGTTCAATCACACAAGCACGGATATAATATGTGCGGAAGCGGAAAATCGTGGCATACATCCGTTGTGCACACAATGGATCAGAAGTATGCTTCATGACAGACGGCTTGTTGTCGAAAAAGGCCTCACTAAGGTGGAAATGAAAGTAGACAGAGGCTGTCCCCAAGGAGGAGTGTTGTCACCCCTCCTATGGCTTTTGGTGGTCGACAGCCTACTAGTAAAGCTTAAAGGTCTCAAGTTTTCGGTGACTGGCTACGCTGATGACATCTTGATTTTGGTCAGGGGACCATTTTTGGACACAGTGAGGGACCGAGCACAGGAGGCCATCAGTGTGGTTGAAGAATGGTGCGGCAAAACAAACTTGTCCGTGAATGCGACAAAAACGGAATGCATTATTTTCACCAGAAAATATAAAATAATGGAAATCAGGCCCTTACGTATGTTTGGCGTGGAACTGACGGTAACCAAGGAAGTGAAATACCTTGGTATCATATTGGATAGCAGACTAAATTGGAATAGCCAGGTGCAGAGAATTTGCACCAACTTTTGGTCCGCACTCTGGCTCTGCAGGCGTGCGGTCGGCTGCACATGGGGGCTTAGCCCCAAGACTATATTATGGATTCTGAAAGCGATCCTTCTCCCCAGACTTACTTATGGATCGGTTGTATGGTGGAACGCAATAAAGAAAGGCAATGTTAAGTCCAAACTGGAAAGACTACGTAGTAATGTCCTCAGGGTCATTGCGAGTGCTATGAGGACTACTCCCACGGCGGCGATGGGAGTACTGACCGGGATTGCCCCTTTCGATCTTCTGATTATGGGAAGGACCTATGTCACAGCCCATAGGCTGTTCTCCAACGACACTTGGTCTCATAAAGGCAATCATGCTAAAGGGTTGAGGACAATGTGTAGTCTTAAACCACTTGGCCCAGCGGACACTATCCGACACCTCTGTTTTGAAAAGAGGTTTAGGATTAGCTTGTCCACGGGTCAGGTAAGCTATGATGCGAACCTGGCTGAACTCCCGCCAAATGGCGACATATGGTATACGGATGCATCAAAAAAGGAGGATAAAGTTGGCATAGGAATTTATCGCAAGAGAGGAGGTGCGAAAAAATTCTATGCTATGAAGGAACATACCACAATCTTCCAAGCCGAACTGACCGCCATCTTGAAGTGCGCCAGGATGGCCTTGGAGGAGGTAGTGGAGTGTGGCAGACGCTCAGATGTGTACATATGCACTGATAGCAAAGCCGCACTACTAGCACTTGACAATAAGAGAGTGAAATCACGAGTGGCTAAGGAATGCATTGAGGCATTGAACCATCTGGGAGGATATTGTAACCTCCATTTATGGTGGGTCCCTGGCCATTCTAATGTTAAGGGTAACATTATGGCTGACAAGCTAGCTAAAATGGGCACTAGATCACGCAATGTGATCGAAAGCCCCGGACCCTCTAAAGGTGTTATCAAGTCCACGATTCGAGATTGGTTGGACAAAGAACACTTGAAGAGATGGCGTGAACAAGATGGAAATAGACAGGCCAAAATGGTCTTGGGTAGCGAACTACACCCTGAATGGGCGAAGGAATTCGAACTTATGTCCAGGCGAGATGCAAGGCTGACCGTGAGTCTGCTGACTGGCCATGTGCGCCTGAACTTTCACCTGTCTAAGATGGGCCTGGTGGCATCGCCCTTGTGTCGATGGTGCGATGCTCATCCGGAGGAGGCGCTACATGTCCTATGCCTTTGTTCTGGTCTGAGTGAGCGAAGGCGTGGGGTCTGTGGTGCCTCTACCTTGGATCCTTCTCAGCTGAGAAAAAGGAAACTGTCGGAAATTATCAGAATGTGGAAGGGCATAGTCCCGGCCGAAGTGGAGATCTATTGATCTCCTCTGCCTAGGGTGTCAGAACCGCCGGGCTCTTGGGACCGCCCAAAGGTGGTACCGGGTCGGCTGGGTCGGCATATCAATGATGAGGGAACAAAGGGCTTGCCCAGGTTCACTGGTGTTGTTAACACCCCTCTACCCCTTTATTATTATTATTATTAATTAAATAAAAATATAACTGCCAATTTCAAAAGATTAGAACAACGTTTGTGTCCAAATACTAGAGTGTGTTTCAAGAGACGGGAAAGACAACTGCACTTTTATAGGGATTGTAAGCCAGTCACTTACAGAGAGGATTTTACAAATGACTACATCCGGTAATTTTTCTTATTTTTTGGTAGATATAGACTATTTTGAGATGTTTCAGCATTGATTGAAGCACTTTTGCTCACTAAATAAGGTTAAGTAACTTTTTAAGTTTTCTATCACAAAGTTAATACTCCCTTATCAATTGGTACGAAACTACTTAAATGAAAGAAGTAAAGGCTACCGAATCACCCGTGATAGTGAGTGGGCTATTGATTTGGGCGCGTCAGGCTCGTCAACTTCTTAGACATTTAATCCTGCAAGTACACTGCATATCTTTCTCCCGTTATGGTACTGCCCCGGTATTCCCGTGGTTTTGTTTAGAGAAACCCTAAAAACTACCGACCAGAGAAGCCGGCTGCGAAGATCCTCCTACAGACAGAGGCTGAATTGGACGAAAATCCCGCACCGCTGAGATTCGAACCTAAGCCAACCTATCTGCAGAGGCAACGGTATTGCTACTGAGCTAACGCAACCGGTCCAAATCACAAGAAACAAACAACAATAGTCTGGTGCTTGGAGCATGCCTTACCGTAGGCGGCCGCGGCCGCGTTGGCGGCGCCGGGCGCCTCGACGCCGTTGACGGAGGGCACGTAGCCGGCCTGGCCGGCGGAGTAGCGCACCCCGACGGCGCGGCCGTCGGCGCCCACGTAGTCGAACTGGCCGCGCACCTCGTTGGCGGCGTCGGCCGTCGCCCGCGCGCTGTGGCCGTCGCCCGTGTCGTAGCCGTACTGGTAGGCGCTGTCGTCCTTCAGGAGGTAGAACTGCGTGCGGCGCCCCGACGGGACGCGCGGCACGTTCCACGCGCCCGCCGCGCCCAGCGCAGCCACCGCGCACCACGCCACCGCCTGCAGCACATGCACGTGGCAGCGCGTCAGCGCAGGGCGAGGGATAGTGCAACCTGTGGGCTCTGGGAGCGACAGTCGAACAGGTCTCTTCCCTCCGGAGAACGGGGTGAGAAGGAGAAATAACCAATGGCTTAAAAATACTATGTTCTAGCTAATGGTTTCCTGACATGTAAACATCGTTAGAGAACGCTTTAAGGCGTTGGAAAACGAATGAAATTTGTAATGAAACGAACGATCTTGCAGACCGTTTCGTTTTTGTTTCATTATAGTTGTTTCCTCTTCAATCCTATCATTTTTACTGCAAACTTCTGACGATCATTCCTTTTTAACTTTCTGTTTATAGTGATCAATTATATGACCTTTACTCCATTATTCCTCGTTATATGTGTCCCTTTACTTCATGCGTTTTTACGATCTAGTTCATTATTTTTTTGAAAATCCACTATCCACTGCGACGAGGCCCAATATTTCCAAACCTTTTGCATCTGAGAACATCGTTCGATGAACAATCTTGGAGACATCGTACTACCAACAAATTCGCTCCCTACTACTTACTATTGTATTTCTCTTGATATCCACCCAAAAATAAATAAAAAGGACTACAACAGAAAATGTAAAAAATCTTACGCACTTCTAGAAATATGATAAAAATGTAAACTCAAAAAACTGAATTACCGTTTCACAAAAACTGCACAGTATAGCCATATTTTCTTTTAGTCTACAAAATATGGAAATCACTGTCAATTTTACACTGTTCCGACTTGCTTGCGTTTGAGTTTTCTTTTAACAAAATCGTTCTCCAATTTAATACGTGAAATGAGATTAATATTGATACAGTTTGTATACCATCACAAAACCACTAAAGAATTAGACATAGAATTTAATTATGATTCTTCACTTCCTTAATCGTGCAATTGAGCTTCGATTCAAATTTCAAGAGAACCTTTTATTTGAGAAGCTACGTAGAACTGTCGATTACCGCAATCACTAAACATATAAGAACATTTTTTTGGTAAATGAAAATGTAAAGTTTTTAGTTGAACTTTTAATGTTAATTTTTTATTTAAATGTCGAAAATTGAAAACAATAGCTGATAAAGGACCAAAAGTTAAAAGGATAATACTTGCAAATTAATCAGAAAAAAATCAGCTTATTCAAACAATTTTAATTGAGAGTGTTATAATACGTTTACATCATTAAATGTTTTGTTAACTTTATTTAGCAAATAACATTTCATCCAAATTGTACTAGAATGTGCCGGCCGATAATTACGTGATATGAGTGACCTCCAGCTATGAAGTTATTAAAAAAATGAAGTTGAAATTTAGAGTGTACGTTCTGAAAACCGACGGCCATCACACGCCAACCCACGCTGTGTTACGCAAGCACATGACATAAGAGACGATTGCCCGCCCCGCCCCCGCCCCCACGGCGGAGGCGCAGGTACTCACGATCCTTAGAGCGGCCATGTTCGTGTGACGAGCCGCTTGCCGGTCTGCTGCTGTGACGACCCCAGCGCCCCGTGGCGCTTATATAGCTCGCGCGCAGCCTCCTCCCCGCTTGATCCAGTTATGCAAACCGCAAGGTCGCCGCGCCCTGCCTCCGTCGCAGAAGCCCCTGAAGATGGGATATGACGCGCCCCCCACCCGCGGGCTCCGCCGCGCCCCTGGGGAGGGGGCATGGGGTGGCCCGTGCTTCCCGGCGAACACCTCGCGAACCGCTGTGTCCTTCCCGGGCTCGCGGCGGCGGGGACGGAGGGGGCCGGCGGGGAGGGCGTGGACGGGGGGGACAGTGAGGACGGCGTGGACTGATTGGACGATGAGGACGGCGGGGACGGGGGGACGGAGGGACAGCGGGGACGAAGGGACAGCGGGGACGACGTGGACGGCGTGGACTGATTGGACGGTAGGACGTCGGGGACGGCAGGGACGTCGGGGACGGCGGGGACGCGGGGACGATCGGGAATGCGGTTGACGCAGACAGAAAAGCAGACGAGGTTTTTGACGATTCCGCGCAAGTTACAGGATGATCACGGTTTACTGTGAGGATGGGAGTGATTGTTACTTTAGGTTGTGTACGCGTAGTAGTGAAGTGGCCTAAGAGTTGTGATCTAATGTGTGCCGGGAAGGTGGTTGCATTAAGTGATATGTTGGCCGGAGGTAATAACAGTTTTCCTGGGCGATCTGAAATTGTCGGATTAATGGATCGGACATGGGGATACGGTTGATAATTCGAAGATAATTCAAAGCGTAATTTTACGGCTGCCCGTGATGGATGCCAGTTGCCATATACCATTCAGATCGACTTCCTTTAAAATCGTGTTTATTAAGTACGCATTAACATTGCCTTTCGTGTTACATAGTGCAATCTCGCACTGTCATTCTTGTTCAAATGACGCATGGGAGTATAAAACACACATCATTAAACCATAATAATTAATACTCTTAAATACACCTTTAAACTCTCATTATGCATATTTTTGCAAACATCTTTATAACCCCGTCTCATGAATACTCTTCAAAATATCATGCATTTTGCGAACAGCCTGCGACTACTTTGCGAGTAGAACTTCTTAAAACGACCATTTAGGAAATAAAGTTCAGTTCAATTTCCAATTTTATCATTATACTACACTTAATTCGTATACCTATTTACTTGCTTGAACTCAAACTATCAAGAAGCAGTAATCTTCGTTATTCCGCGATCGCCCCAGCGCGTGATCTGCCACCGTGCTCTCGTTTCATCATCGACAAACTGTAACAGACGACTCTCACTTCCCTATCGCTTCAACTCTCTCGAATAATTATTGTGACAGGAAAAACTCGAGCTTTTATTAGTTGATTCGCATTTAATCCCCTATTCATCTTGTAAATACTACCTAACGACAATTATTTGAGGTGGTGGTCATTCCGTCATACGTAATTTCGATTTATTTATCTGTAACAAAATGTACGTTTACTGGCGCAGTCGATATCTTCAGTTTGTTTATGACATTTTCTCGTCGCACCAATGACAATACTTGATCTTCTTTCGTAAATTATGAACTATTTATTCTATTACAATTTTGCAGTTGAAAAAATCGTCTCATGACTTCAAATAAGTGGTTAATAGACTTTCCGGTAAGTTCGTGGGACACATATTAACATGGGAATTCTTTATAAGAATATTTTGCAAAATATTATTTGTAACAGACATGTGTAAGTTATTAATTGCGATGGGACGGCATACGAATCGATGGCAACTAGTTAGCGGAGCTGACGACGACGAAATTCCAAATAGTGGTGTGGTTAGCGGCGAGACTTCCAACTGAAAGAATTTTTACAAGGTGGCGGTGGCGGCGGCCGAAAAAATATCAGAGGGGACGGTGATAGCTTCGCCAGGCGTTAGGGGTGGCGCCGATGGGCCGCGATCTGCGGTGCCTTCTGCTAATCGAGAACATTCGTTTGAACGTCGCGTCTGCACTCGGAGCGATTTGCTTTAAGTGCGCCGCGCTGTGGGCGCAGAAGAACCGGATGCAGACCCAGTTTCTTTGGATTCGCCGGCTCGCATTCGGAAAGGAGCTTGGAGATCGAGCTAGAGCGGTATTGGGGAGGCAGAGCTTGTGGAAGACGAGAAATTGAACACGAAAATTGCATCACGAAGATAAAATTTATGTTCTCGATATCTGATCTGTCTATTTTGATGTTTTTTGTCATCGTATTCTTCAAATGCATTTTTACAGTGAACAAGAGAGGATATGAACAAGAGATCTTATCGTTTGCGAAGGAGTTTCTTTAGATATAACTAGATTGGGCACATCCTCCAGTCGTTCACACACTCGACTTGTAAAGTTCTTCAATTATTCATTAGGTGCTTTACACGGACGTTTGTCTTCACTGTTAACATAGCAATGAAATTCATGTTTGAATGAGTATTACGTCATTTCGAACATTCATTCTTTACTTTTTTGGTTTATGTTCTTTCTTAGGAAAAACTATTTCAGCACAACAATTAATATTCTCTAAAAGAAAAATTATCATTTTTTATCGATTCGGGGATAGATGTAGGGGAATGAGAGAAATAAAAGAAATAAATAAGTTTTCAGCAATCACTTCCACCCGCTGTTCTGCAGTTTGTGTTATTTAATAATCACAGTTTCCACTCAGTTTGCGAAAGGTTTTGAAGTAAGGTGATATCATAATTCTATCGGACCTGAAATGTAGTAAATAGAAATATGAGAACTGAAAAATTCGAGACAAAAATTGGAACCGGCCTAACGGAAAACTGCAAATTACGATTTACATACAAGTTATCAAATTAAGTGTCACTTACGTTCCTGGAGAAGATTTGCCGTGAAAAAATGCAAAAGAGGAAGGTAGAAGAGCTGTAGATCTTACAAGAGAGAACGCTGAGAAACGGTTTTTTGATTCGGGTATTATTGATTGTTTCATTGTAGGGTAGAAATAAGAAAATAAATTGTTATTAACGTTACTGTTAGAGAGAGGAAAAGCTTCAGAATTAAAGATTCAGTTTTAATTTGCAATCCTAGATAATACTGAAGTTAGGAATATGTAAAAAAAAATAAGAGGAAAATGAAATGGCCGACTACTTTCCGAATTAACAGCCTTCTTACTCTTTATTAATGAACATAAAACAAGTGAACCTACGAGAAATAGTGTAGAGCTATAAAATTTTTCTCGCTGAGTTCCTGCGTTCATTCTGAGGATGTTTTACAATTCTTAAAACCCTAGATGTTTAATGCGGAATGTATATATTAGGGAAGACAAAATATCGAGAGACATTCCTGCCAAAGAAATTGTAAATGAATGTCCCAGCCTTGAACACAGTGTCGTCTTTCAGATTACCGTAAAAGATGTATCGCTGTTGGGCGTATTTTCTACGCCGCATTAACGCAGCTTTGCGTTACTAATGTTGTGCGAAGCGCTTAGCGCTGGCGCGCGCGCGTCACTTCGCAAGGAGCAGCAGCCGTTTCACGCGCTGCGTGGCTCGCAGCCAAGGATGATTGGTTCTTGGCTCGATGCTCTGATTTGCCGGGCGGCGGGAATTTTTCCTCATCATTTGTTTTTATGGTCGATGAATCGTGAAAATAAACCTCTGGCCTTAAATGGGGATGTTTACCGTGTTCATTATGATGTTAATGTAATCTATTATTTATTACAAAACTCTTTCTGTGTAATTATCACCGATTACATCCGTTGTCTAGTGTATCGTTTGAAAAAAAGTATATTCGTATATTGGTGTATTTACCAAATATGTAGTAATTGATTGACTGTCGTTTGCGATTAAATAATATATTTGTATATTATTATAACTGTAGAGTATTTATTGCAAGTCAATCTATTGGAAATATTAATCTAAAAAATTGAAGAGAATCCTATATTAATAAATGAAAGTTATTGCATACCTAATGTAATAAAAGCTAATAAATTATAATAATATTTGCTTCAGTGTGTTCATTAATCATAATAAACACATATTCCTTCAACGCAACATGGCGTTTTGCAAGAAAGTGATACTCTTTACATGTCAAGTCGATTATTCCATCCACTCCCTGTGATCACCATTACATGCGTGCGCTCTCACTCCCAATAAGCGATGTTCGCAGTGACCGAACGGGCCTGGATGTACGGGGTGGCAGGCGACGGACCGTCGCGCCAAGAGACTAGGAACTGGGTGATTATCGCCAAGGTGATGCGCGACGCCTGCCCGCGCTCTGCCTTCCTTGCGGCCGCTCTCGATTTACGGTTCGCGGCCACTCGGCCGGCACCACAACGGGCGACGGCGGCGGCGACGGCGACGGCGGCGTTCGTCGAGCCAGAGCCGGACACGAAGGCGATGACGGCGCCCCCGGCGGCCACTGTGGGAACGCGAGCGGACAGGCTTCATTTTCTTGCGCAGGTCAGGATTCTCGCAGAGATGGGGAAGGCGAAGATTCCTCACATTCCCTCAGGGCTTGAACGAGATTCCGCAGCAATGCGAGCGGAATACGATTGCGTGATTGTTTAGTATTTTCGAAATTTCGTGTTATGTTTGGTACGTGATGCGCAAATTTTCATATGATTGAATGATTTTTAGATTCTTCAAACGTTACTTTCTACTGCCTAGTTAACTAATGCTCCAAGTAAGGCAATGGGACTTTCACTATATTTATATGTGTTATTGGCTCTCATCCAGCAAAGCAATTAAAGAAAATATAGGAATCATTTTGTAGACATTTTGAAACTGTCCGTCGACATATAAGAATGCTTAAAGTATCACGAGTTCGGCCGTTTGATTTTGGAGTAAACGAACGTAATTTAGGCGCTAGTGTTGCCTATGAACACATGTATCCTTCATCGAGTTTTCGTTTATGTTGCCCATGACGTATGCAAGACACGTGATAGAAAATGAGTTGTAATTTGTTCGATTAAACATTTTGCTATTTTTTTATCCAATTTAATATAGTATATAGTTTTCCTATGTTTCCACTTCGTGATGGGGGAATATTAATTAATTGTCATAATTTAAGATATTTGTAAATATGGTTTTACCTTCTTACATTCACATATTTCTAAATTTTAAAATTTCACCCAATTATCTGTAACTATATTCCGTACCAAAGTATTAAATCAAACCTCCACTCCAATCTAACGTTTTTTATTAATCTACAACGCTGAAAAATGTAGGTAGTTTTATTATTGAAGGAAAATAATACTTGGATTATGAGTATTAGAAGCACTTCTGTTTAATATAAACCTCCCTGTATTCCGCTGTGAATGTGGAGTAGCCGATCACGCTGTTCGTTGCATTCTTTTACCATCTGCCGTGAGCGTGATGGCTGCGCAGCGGCCGGAGCCGAGGGCGAAGGCGGAGCCCGGCGGTGACGAGTCGCTCGCCGCGGTGCAGCGCTGCGGGCGGCCGCCAAGGCGAGTTGCTCGTGCGCCTGCGCGTGCCGCGCGCTGCAAGTGGCATTGTTGCACCCGAGCCCCTCAGCCTACGGCTCCGCCCCCCTCGCGGCCGCTCTCCAGCCGGAACTCCTCGCGCGATCCGTTCGCGGGAACGCGGCGGGCTGAGGAACTGCCACTCAGGAGAGATGCCTCTGTTAGGATTGTATTTATCGTGAAGAAGCGTATTCGGGACAGTTCTTCACAGGATTTTCCACAGTCATCATTTAATCATGGTTTGCATTCCCATCATCTCGTCTCGCCTCTCGACATCATTTTGAAGCATATTTCTATTTTACGGGATTCAGGAGGTATAGAGGTAAACTCTTCAGGAAATAAAACGAAATATAATATGCACATAATCTGGCAGCATTACTTGTATCGTAAGAAAAGTCGCAAATATTATTTAGTAAATACCCTTTTTGCATGTAAGCAAGGTACAACATAATTTTGTAATTAGGCGTATGAGTTCCCTTGTAAACCGTAAGAGAAACAATTTCTTAGAGTTGTTAACCAACAGAGCCTGCATTTGTTGTCTGATATTCGTAACTATATGAATATATCGAAAATTCTTGAGCCTAAAAAGGGTCTAAGATGAATGAAAGTTTGTATCTTCTCATGTTTTTTTAATAACGTTCTGTACGTTCTTTGAGAGCAGACTGGATTGCATGGGTTGAATACGTAAGAGAAACACATTGAAGCAAATTAGCTTGTAAAGCACAGTATAACCTCAAGAGTCTTAAGAATGCATAATTTGAAGAGAAGTCATCAAATCAAACTAACTGTTGAATGAATGTACTAGGTAGATGTCAGGATTTACGGTATAAGATTTAAAGGAACATCATACTAGAAGACAGAATAAAGATTTATGATCGACATTCTTATGAACTGAATCTCCTAAGCCCTGCATTAAAACATTCAGAGAATTAACGGTATGCTTAACAGAAGCAGACAAGCTTGACAGTAAACCTTGAGCAAGGCCAAAGAGTAGATCAATGGTTGTCACTGATGAGGTGAAAGCAAGCGTCGATACACACGTGGGGTAATGGTTAGGTAGGTTCGAAGAGATTGAGAAAAGGAGAAGGAGGGAAGAAGAACAAGGCAAAGAGAGGGGAAGAAAAGGCCAGGCAGTCGGTCACACTGAGGGAATGAAGTACAAACGCTGAGGGAGCCAGGAACAAAAGGAGTTAGGAACAGAGGCCTCGGTGGGACTTTGAAAGGAAGGGAAGGACAATACGATTGTGGGAGGGTCAGAGAGTTGGAGGGAGGCACTGATTGATGAAGGAAAGATCTGAGAGACGGAGGGAGGAGCTGAGAGAGGGAGGGACGGATTGAGCGATGGCGTGAGGGACTGAGAGAGGGAGGGTGTTCGGGAGGGGAGGAAAGGGGAGAGATAGAATAACGAACGAGCGGACGGATGGACGGAGGGGTGAGGGCAGGAAGGGAGAGAGGAGTGCTCGTTGGTGCGTCTGCCCTTATTTGCAAGTCAGCGCCGTCTGACGCCCAGACGCCGAGGCCGCTTCGCGCCGCGCGCGCCATCAGTCTAGCAGCGCCTGCTGGGGAGAACGCTGCAACCCGCAAGACCTTTCCAGTAGGCTGCCCTTGGGGCTGGCCACTCGGCCTCCTCTGTGCTGTGGGATCAGGGGCACTGGGCTGTTTTTGAGAGGTCTTCAGCATCGACTGATTCACCTCTTCAGTGAATTAATGGAATTGCTGTCACGCTTTGCGAGTTTGTAGGTTTGTCACAGGCGCTCGGGCATGCATCAATTGTAGATATTGGCAACTTTTCGACAGGTTGAGTTAATGATTTGAATGAGTATTTATAACGGGAAAGAATACGAGCCTCCATTGTTTGACGATGGAATTGTATTTCAAACAAGATAATAGCGATCTTCGATCATTGTGACAATGCCTCTCAAAACAACAGATTACCTTCTATATTCCAATCACATGAGCATCTTTTATTTCTTTCATTATGGTCATCCAATAAAAGTCCCTCTGGTATGAACGATCATATTTAATATTGTAACTGAAGGAAACTATTTTATTATTATTATTTGCTCTTGAGAATGATACTGACTGTTCGATTCAACGAGTTTAAAGTTATGCTTTGGAGATTAAAACATTCCTCTACCCGCGCTCTACTTCTGCAGCATGACGTAGAGTTTAATACACTTTTCTATTCTCAAGTCATTTTGTGTGAACTTGACGCTTTGTTATTTTTATTGCATTTTATATTATTGATCATGATGTGGGAATAACAGATAGGTGACTACGAAATCTCGAGATATTGTATTTAAAAGACTAAAATTATAAAAATGAGGACATGGAGAAAGAATTGATTATTTAGTTCAAGTGAAGGTTTATCACAATTAAATAAAACGTTAATATTACAAGGAACTTTTACTTAATGAAACTAATATAGCAATCATATAAATCTTTACAGTAGATTCAAACATTAGGCGTTTGCCTCTTTATGAGTTAAGATTCATTAAATAGTAATTTGACAGTCGGACTATAATAAATTATTCATTACTTTATTACCAAGTAAATCGTCTCTTCAACTTTCATCAGTAAATAAGGAAAAGTTTGATAAACAAATTAGAATATTTTTTTCGTGTGTATATATTACACAAACAAATTCTTTAACATTCCCTTTTGGCGGTATTAAAATAAAATATTTTCTGTGTACTAGAAGACTTTTTATATAATCGTGTTTACATAAAATACCATTTACGTAAAATTTATCTGTAAAGATGCTTTTATTTAGTAAAAGCTATTGATAATATTCAAAAGGAATAGAAACCGAATGTGAACGGAAATAATTTTGTTGTATTACCGGGGAAAATGTATTGTAATGTTCCGTGATTAGACTTCCATGTCCATAAAATGAATGAGAAAACCTCCCCTATAGAAAAGGCGGATGCATCTTGAGAGCCATGAATACATGGAATGGTTCGGCCAGAGAGCGGTGCTCTTAACATGCGACACCAAGACAAGAATCTGCTCGGCGCCCGCGCTTGCCGACTTTTAAGCGCCGCGCCCGTCGCAGTCGATTCTTGCGGTGAGAGATGGGCTTGTCCCGGATGCCCGTCGCCCGCTTTCGTCCGCGGAATGGCCGTTTCCATTCCGATGCAGAGCGGGACGGCGCCGCCCAAGGACGGCGAATGCCCGCGGACGCCGCTGAAGCCTCCGCCGTCCAGATCGCCTCCGCCGTCGACACCGCCTCTCTGCCTCCGCCGTCCACACCGCCGCCTCCGCCATTTGTGCCGCCTCTGCCGCCCCCCACCTCCTCCACCACCTCCGCCGCATCTGCCGCATCTGCCGCCTCTGCCGCCGCTGCCACCTCCGCCATCTCCGCCATCTCCGCCACCTCTTCCGCCTCCGCCGCCTCAGCCACCTCCGCCATCTCCGCCACCTCTTCCGCCTCCGCCGCCTCAGCCACCTCTGCCACATCTGCCGCCTCCGCCATCTCTGCCGCCTCTGCTGCCTTCGCAGTCCCTGCCGCCTCCGCCATCTCTGCCACCTCTGCCGTCATCACCGTCCCTGCCGCCTCCGCTGTCTGTGCCACCTCTGCTGCCTCCACCGCCTCTGTCACCTCCGCTGTCCCTGCCGCCTTCGCCGTCCCTGTCGCCTCTACCGCCTTCACCATCCCTGCCGCCTCCGCCATCTCCGCCGTATCTGTAACCTACACCGCCTCTACCGCCTCTGCTGGTGGAGTACGTGAACTTGATGGAGGCGGAATAAAAGTGGAAGCGTTGACAGCCGCCTTCATCGCATCCGTGTGGCTCATATTCTTTATCGCACCGCATAGATACCCTTGCTTCCTGGGAGGTGTACACGGAGACGAAGGAATTCTAGCACCAATGGTGGATGACTTCACTGCCTCTATCGGGTTCGTGTTCATCGCCTCCTTCGCTAAATCCTCTGCATCTATGAGGTCGATCGTATCCCTTAGAGACCCTTTGTTTTATTTCTTTGTATCGCTTCGTTTATTTACCTTTTGCCTTTTTGGAATTATGAATGATAATTATCACCAGGGAGAAGGTCAATACAATGTAACCTATAATGTTTGTAGGAAGTTTTTATTTCATAAATAAGTCTAAGATATTTGGTTTTAAGTGCTTTTATAATTAGCATGCTTATTTTCTGATTATCGAAATTTAAATTTATCAGAAAACTCACTGAAAACACGATTATTATTTTTCAATTTATTTTTTGATGCACATATTCTTTATCATACATTCAATTTTGATTGGGACAAAATGCGTATCCCACTCGTTATTATGCGGGATAAACTACTACTTTTAACTAAAGAGATTTAATGTACTGCGAGTAGAACTGAAACTGCAACGCATGAACTGCATTTTACATCCTCATTTCATACAGAAGCAGTAGCACATCTAATACCGCAAATAAACGAACCTCCAGTAATTGCTAGAAATCGCCCGCATTTAAAATTGAAATTACTCATCATTACCATACATGCACCACGCGATATTTCCATCGAAAATTTTCGCACATCCCGGAACATAAAAGGAATATTTCACATAGCAACTGCATAACAGAAAAGCTGGCATTGTGGATGTAGATTTTATCTAATGAAGTCGTTTATAACGCACGTATTACAGCGGTGGATAAATGCGTGTTGAATGATCGAAGTTTCGTGGAGCGATTTCGTAATCGAGAAGACGGCGAGCGTTGAACGCATCCGTCGCGCCGTCGGTATTAAAAGGAATAAATCTGTTGGGCGGCGGAGCGGGACGGGTTGTGTTGTTGCGTGGCGTGGTGGGGAGTGACGTGGCGTGTTGTTGCGTGGCGTGGCGGGGCGGGACGGGACAGGACGGGACGGGGCGGGGCGGGGCGGGACGGGGCGAGGCGGGACGGGACGGGGCGGGACCGGGCGGGACGGGGCGGGACCAGGCGGACGGGGCGGGACGGGGGGCACAGCGGGACGGAATGGTGCGGGACGGGACAGGGCGGGATGAGCGGGACGTTCCGGAACTCTCCGGGGCGGGGCGGGCCGGGGCGGGCCGGGGCGGGCCGGGGCGGGCCGGGGCGGGCCGGGGCGGGCCGGGGCGGGCCGGGGCGGGCCGGGGCGGGCCGGGGCGGGCCGGGGCGGGCCGGGGCGGGCCGGGGCGGGCCGGGACGGGCCGGGGCGTGACGGGGCGTGACGGGGCGGGACGGGAAGGGACGGGGCAGGACGGGGCAGGACGGGACGGGACGAGACGGAACAGGACGGAACGAGACGGGTCGGGAAGGGGCGGGACGTTTCGGGACGGGACGGGGCGGGACGGGACGGGACGGGGCGGGGCGGGGCGGGGCGGGACGAGACGGAACAGGACGGAACCGGAAGGGGCGGGACGTTCCGGGACGGGGCGGGGCGTGAAGGGGCGGGACGGTGCGGGTCGGTGCGGGACGGGACGGGACGGGGCGGGCGTGGCGTGGCGGGGCGTGGCGTGGCGGGAGGGGCGCGGCGGGCGGGGAGGGGCGTGGCGTGGCGGGACGGGACGGGGCGGGGCGCGGTGTTGTGGGCGGGGTGGGGTGCGGGAGGGCGGAGGCGGCGCTGGCGCTGCTGTGGGAACGGCGGGCGCTGCGCGTTGCGGGAGGCGGCAGCGGCAACAAAGGCCCCGCGTGGCCGCGATCTTAGCGCCTTTTAGAGGAGCGCGGGCGTGGGGGCGTGGGGGCGTGGGGGACCCCTGCGGGGCATGGGGAGCTGCGCGCGTGACTGAGGTTCGCAGTCGGCGTGGGAGCTCTCGCACACAACCGAAGAGCTTCATTCCAAAGTGACCTACCTCCGTGTCCGTTTGGATTCTAGTTCTACAACCCAGTATATTCTTAATCATAATGATGCAGCAAACTATTGTGTTCACAGAGTGACGTTTTTATATTCATCACTATTTAAAAACATGCCAAATTCTCTCTTGAATTATAAAACTGAGTTTGAATATTATTTCCGCCCGAACGCCTCAATTGTAATTGTATAAATGTAAATATTTAAGTGGTTAGGCGGGAGAGCAGGCTTTACGGCCTGAGCCTCACCAGAAATAAAACATTCTTATTATTATGGTTATTATTTATATTATTATATACTGCCTTCTTATGATGTGTCAAAAACTGTGATAGTCATGTGGCTTGTGTGGTAATGAAGTAAATGTAAATGTAAGTGCGTGCAAGAAAGGGGTGAGGATTCGACAGGAAAGAGGTAGAAAAGATCGCCCGAGGTTCGTTGCACATTTTTTAGGATACTATTCCGACAATCGTATGGTGTTGATCGGAGAAAACACGGGAAAATTCTGATAGCAGCCGACAGCTAGAATTCTCCTCCTCTCTTCCCTAGCTGTATAGCTAGTGTCAAAAATGTTGCTGTAGTCGGGACTCGAACTCTAGTACCTGCTGGTCAGAGGCACTGATACTGTGCCACTCACAAAAGTTTATGCCAGGAGCCACTAAAACACGTCCAAAAATTAAAAATGTTAAAATGCTATTAAATTAGGCTCTTCGGAATGGCATGTCGATGTGAACAAAACCAAGATTGATAACCAGATCGACAGTGTAGGCGGTAAGCGTTGAATCTTCAATGAGCGCTGCAGCGTTGGCGGGAAAAGCTTGTGACGTGTGTCGCGTCAGAGTCCCTACATTTGTAATTCCGCGCGCTGTCACGGCGGTGTAACGGGACCGGGAGGGCTGGGACCGGGAGGGCTGCTATTTTAACTCGGCGGGAGCCGGGGCAAAAACGAAGGGTATCCGGAGGCTGCCGACAGAGGCGGCGGTGGCGGCGGCGCAGAAACGGGACGCGCGACCCCGCACGCATACGAAAGAGGGGCGATCGCCACCGCCGACTCAACCACCGCCCCCGCCCCCTCAACCACCGCCCCCCCTGTCGACTCCGCCGCCGCCCCCGCCCCCGCTGTGGACTCCGCCGCCCCTCGCCCCCGCTGTCGACTCCGCTACCGCCCTCGCCCCCAACGTCGACTCCGCCGCCGCCCCCGCCCCCGCCGTCGACTCCGCCGCCGCCCCCGCCCCCGCCGTCGACTCCGCCGCCGCCCCCGCCGTCGACACCACCACCGATCCCGCCCCCACCCCCGCCCCCGCTCCCGCCGTCGACTCCGCCGCCGCCCCCGCCGTCGACACCACCGTCGACCCCGCCCCCACCCCCGCCCCCGCCCCCGCCCCCGCCGTCGACTCCGCCGCTACCCCCCTCTCCGCCGTCTCCCCCTCCGACTCCACCGCCGCCGCCACCGCCGTCGTTCCTGCTACCCAAGCCACCACGCCCGCTGTCGACTGCGCCGCCGCCGCCGCAGAGCTGCTGCGTGTACCATCAGCCCCGCCGATGATTCTGCGCGTGCCGCCATCCCCGTCATTACCCGCGCCACCATGCAGCTGCTAATTGCACCGCCCCTGCCGTCGACACTGCTGTCGACCCCGCTGCCGCCGCCACCACCACCACCGCCGCCGCCAAAGCTGCTTTCTCTTCTACCACCCCCGCCGTGATTTAAGCCGCCACCGCAACTACAGTCCCTGCTGCCTGAACCAGCGCCCCTCCGACGATTCGGCCGCCGCCGCCATCCCTACTGCCCGTGCCACCATTCGCACCGCTGTCTCCAACGCCGCCGCCATCGATGCTACCTGTACCATGAGCCCTCCGCTCCGGCGCCTTCACCAACTGCGCGTTCGACTGATGCTTCCCTCTGCACAACCGCCCTGTGCTCGCTCTCCTCACGCCTCTTTCTCAGACTCTGCATACGTCTCGCCCTCGGCGCCCCTCTCCGCTTTTCCATTGCCCACTCCGAGCCCTCAAAGATGCATACGATTCCTTTCGTTGGCGCGATGAGTGGTCCTCTTTGCCTCCCCTTCCCTCCGTCGCCACCCTCACCGTCCCCGTCGCGTCTGTCCTCGTCTCCCAGGGCGGCCATCGCGATATGTCTGTTCGCAAACACCGATCCCTCCCTTCCGAGATTATTTGTTTGCCCTTCTCTGCTCTCAACGGAGTATACGTATTCATCAACATGGTGGAACGATTTATTGCAGTATGGAGATGCGAGAGAGACTCCTAAAAGAATACGAACGAAAATAAAATGTCATTTTCCTTTCTGTCCCCGTAACAGTGGTAGTAAATTTTCCAAAATTTCTACATCTAGCAAGCGACATTCAATATGCAATTAAGGGACTGAATATGGGAAATGATCCAAAGGATTTCAACAGTGTTATTCAAGTCAGGCTGAGACCTATTATACCATATGCTGATCTTACTCAGAAAATCCGAGATAGTTATTCAATGTCAGTAAAATGATTATTCAATGTCTCGTATTACGCGACTTATTGCGAGCAGAGGATGAAATGTCAAAATTATAGTCTGTTAAATTTAATTTTAGGTTTTTTATACAGTAGTATCAATTGATTATTAACGACAAGCGAAACAATTATTTTTTAAATTATATATGTTTATTCTCTTGTCTATAAACCACGACGTTTCGCGTCGTCGTATTTTTATAGGCAAGATGATAGCCATAAAAAACTTAAAAAATAATTGTTTTGATTGTCGTTAATAATAAATAGATACTGCTATATAAAAATATTGAATTATTTTTTGTCTCCTTTGTTTAATTTTAGGATATTACTTTTAGAGATTTAAGTTAGAAAACCACTGAATCCTATACACAACAGGGAAATTAAAACTAGTAATTCAATAACTAATCGTTCGGCAAATCATGATTTACATAAGAGACGTCGAAATATAATAGCTGTTCTACATGATGGAATGTTACTTTGATCATCACTGGCTTGGCAGGATTAAACATCACACTGACTTCTTTAGGAATTAAAAGTAGCGTAACTTTCGTGCTTCAGATCAAAGATGCATTGCCCCACGCATTTTCAGAGTCGGCTAACAAGCTGAAACAATCCGCCAGCGATCTAGAGGTCTATTCACAGTCCTTGTGACTCACCGAACACAATCAGACAGCATGTACAGGTATTGTATTTGATGCTGGAGCAGAAATCTTTCGAATGTCCTTATAAGGCATTGCGTGGACAGACTACGCTTCTTGGAATATGTTACGGTCCGTCCCGTGTCTGCCTGGGAAGGGAGCGAGCGCTGAATGGCGAGGGTATTCCGATCGTGGTCGGCAAGGAAGCGTCTAAAAATAGGAAAAATCGCGAAAAGTCTCGTTAAACCTCGTGACTGCGGCGGTGGGGAGGGGCGGCTGCGAAGGCCGGCAGGCGGCCCCGCCAATAAAAAGAGTCCCCCCCCCCGCCGCAGGGCGCCCGCTTCGTGCCTTTAGCGGGTGGCGTCGGGAGGCGTCAGCGAGGAGAGCGACGATGGTTCTCATGCGGGAAAACTGTTGGTTACTTTGATCATTTTTGTGAGGTTAGAATGTTCTGTGCTTGGAAATTATTATATTTAATGTAAATAATTGTTTTTAATAAGGTGAGAATGTAAATTCAAAACCGCCAGAAAGAATCTTTTGTAATTCACCTTGCATTCTAGGAGGTCCTTTCTAAGAGGGAATTCAAATGAGCTTCAAATTATAGTCCCAATCTTCTTCTTCTCCTTCTTCTTCCTCTTCTTCTTCAGTCTTCTTTCTCTGTATAGTAAAAACATCCAGAAAGTTTATGTACTGTTCATTTTGTTGTAACTCCATTAAATGGCACTGCAGAACAAAATTGCGCTTCATTCAATTGCATTTCACTGCCACGGACCGATCTGAGCTGATGGCAGCTTTGCAAGTGCTTTTAATTAACTTATTCAGAAATAGAAAGCTTGGCATCCTTCTTATCGTGCTCGTTAATGTTTCAACTGCCCGTTTCGTGTGGAACATTTTTCTTTCTATTATCTGAAGTCACATAGGCTATTTTAAGCGGCCTTTTCGAGAACAGCAGACAATGCGAGGACATTTGTGAGAGATTGCTTGAGTAAACAATGCTGCTGGGTATGTTTGGCGCTTTCATTGGTAAGTAATGCCAGAAAAGGGGGAGTAATTAACGGCAAGTAAAGGCAGAAAAAAAAGATCAAGGGCATAACGTCTGCCGGGTTCCACTAGTATAAAAATAAGAATGGATGCGTTTGGATTTGTATATGTAAGAACATTTCAACCACAGGAATATTTCTCTCAAATTTTGCACCAACACTTTTGAAACGTCAAGAAAAGACATGGGGGAGGCACTTGCACTTGTGATCTCAAATTGTTTCTCTACATTTGGACACACCACAAATTTTGCAAAATGAAGCATTTAGCCATGCATGCACGCGTCATTGTTGACAGACGACGCAGGGCCGAGCCTCGGAGAATCAGGTCGTCTTAACAAATTCTGATAAAATACCCGGGAAAGGCTGAGATATCAACTAGTTTTAAGTTACAGTACATTGCATTCCAAATTTATTGTATTCTATCACATATGCTTGTGTTGAATTCAATATGAATGAAACAGTAGTTGCATTGGCTACTTAATCCGGGAGATGTGGTGGTCTTAGGTTCGAGTCCCGACGTTGGCCGGATTTGAGACGCATGTCAAATAGATCGAGTTCATTCGATGTGTGGAGGAAAATTCTAGTGGTCGGCTGCTCTGATCGGTAGTTTTCCGTGGTTTCTCCGATCAACACAAGGGGAATGCGGAATCAGTACCTAACAAATGCGCCTCGGATTGTGCGCGATCTAGTAAGTAATTCGAGGTCGAAAAAATATAATTAATATGTCTACGTCGATGAATTTTGAAATAGGTTATTAGTGAAGAGTGTAGAAACAGAATCGAAGATGTGATTCGTCCAGGATGTCGGTGTAACTGTTGATACCTAGAGAAAACATTAATTAGAATCTTTGTTTGGAGATAGAGCGTCGACATTTCATCGTTTCTGATAGGATAGATGGTTTGTTGACTTCGGCGTTAAGCCCTTCAATTGAATTCTTGGTTACAATCTAGCGTCTTTACAACAGGAAATTAACGTGTTATATTTGTAGCGTAAAATAATGTAAACATATGCCGTATTTACGTTATTATATGTTAACTTTTATTATTACCCCAGCATAAATTTGACCGAAGTATCTATCTGAAAGTGATTCGTGACGGTAACTGGAACTCCGAAGCCGAGTCCAACCCTGACAGATAGGCAGGTATGCGCGGCGGACTGCAAAGCCGTCATAGTGTGCTGCGAAATGTCAAAAATGAAAATTCAAAATGTTCAGAATTTCTGTCATTTTGAACAAGGAATTCGCACGATGAATTGGGTAATATCAATTACATTTACAGACGGAATTAATGCAATTTACAATCAGTATGACACTTATGTTTGCTTTCAAGTGCATTCATTTGCTTATGAAGTATTATGAATTGTAATGTATGTATTATAAAAGGTAACAAATACTTTTGCAATGTGGCGTTTTGCAAAAATTGTATTCAGAAACCTCTTTCACGTTTATCGTTGCTTATATAATTAATAAAATTATTATTTCATTAGTTATAAGGGTTCACAATTGAAAATGTTGCTTGAGTCCTATTTGGCCCCACCCAGCGCCGGCGCTAGGCCTGGGCAGGCCGTCGATCGCCCGGGGCCCCGCACGTCAAGGGGCTCGACGATGCGAAAACTGAAAAAAATTAAAAAAGAAATTAGAACTAGAGGCAATGGTTATCGTCATTTTATAAGTCGCGATCCAGAAGCTATTTCATAAAATTTTCAATTAATTTTTTATATTAACTAGTTATTATCATTACTGGTAATGTAGGACTCTCTGAAATACATCAAATGACGATAACCATAAAAAAAGTTCTACAGAAATTCATATTGTTTCATGTGTTAAACAACAAGTGATTTTATTAAACACTAACTAAACACATTTTTAGCGTTTAAGATCGACGTGGTAATTGTATTATTTGATCACTAAATACGTTTTCTTAAAACTATTATTTAAATTATTTCCAAAAACGTTTTCTAGCTTAAACGTAGTTGTTGTTATTCTTTGAAAGGAAATAACTCGTATAGTTTCTTGTTACTACTTTCACATTTTTAATTGAGGGGCGGTGTACGTTTCAGCTATGCCCCGGGCCCAAAATTGTCTAGCACCAGCACTTGACCTACCATGAAAAGTCACGGCCTCTTGGTTACATCTTTTATTTCTGTGAGCCTTTTGAGCATTTCGACCCAGTGTGCGCAATGGCGTTGATGGCGGCTGTCGTTGGTGCGTCGAGTTTCCACAAGCATCCCGTCCAACCGCGCCACGGCCTTCCTCGCTCTTGCGATGTTTATTGCATGACTCCCGCAGCACGCTCACAGCCAAGTTCATCGCTTGTTTCTCGCACTTTTTTAGGGGCGCAGATACGGGGCGCAGGCACTACGATTGGAGAGGACAAGAATCAGCGCATGTTACATCCGATAGACGTTGCTGTCAGTGTATCGTACAAGTTAACAGTTGTTTTGCGTCATTTTCTAGTGTGAAATAAGAGCCAGAAAGCAACGTCATATTTCTCGAATGCCGAGTAACACTGATACACGCTCTATGGTTCTGACTGAAAGACATGCACAGGGTGGTTTTTTATTTATTTATTTCTTATTTACTTATTTGACGTTTCTTTCTGATAAATATTAACATAAGCGATTGTAATTTCTGTTCTATTTCATTAAATATGATGTACACAAAATATTGCAAATTGCTACTGAAACTTAAGGAAACGTGTCTGAAAAAGGATATTATTTAATGAAAAGGGTCGAAGTCACCTATCATTATATATTCTCCATATTCGGATATACAAAATTAGTGAAAGGATTTCAATGGATTTGAGATTTTGTTTTCATTTTACCCTCGGTTGTTTGCATTACTTCCCAACGTCATTATTTTCTCGACAAGGTGAAACTATCTGATTTTTTGCAAGTAAGCCAAATGTTAATTGTTCTGGGAACGTTCCTCAAGATCACCTCCTCTATCATCTACTTCTTACTTTTATCCTTGAATTGTAGCCCCTTTTTATACTGTTTCATACATCCTTTCTCTTTCGAGGAATATACTAATAGCAGGGTTGTGCGATCTCATTCCAACGGGGGGGGGAGTAATTATTCAACCCTACATTTTGACATCCCCTGTTTGTTTTCAACGGTCTAAACTGCAAGTGTGACTCATCCCCGAAGGTCCATTCCTGGGAACTTCTTTGTGGAGCAGCTGATGCGAGAAGAAAGCGAAGGTATCGGGACGTTGGATGCACTTGTGCTCACGTGCCTTGGGAAGGCCGAATCTCGCTTGGCACTCGCTGCCGCCGGTGGCCTACGCCTTGGGCTAATGGGGCAATCCGGAGACACCAATTACGGCTGCGCTCGCCGCAGTTCCTCGGCCGACCTCCGCCTCCGCGACCAGACGACGCCTGCTTTTTAGTCGCTCCCGCCGCCGCCACCGCCCCGGCCGCCGCGTCGCAGCTTCCACTTCATCTTCCATCTCGCGCTGTCGGGCCCTCGCTCGGAACTCACTGCATGGCGCTCGCCGCCAATCTCCCGCTCAGCTAGCTGTCACTCGCCATTCTTCGTACTCGTAACCCAACCCTCACAGTCTTCGTTCTACCTCGCACCGTTTCTCAAAATTGAATAATCGTTCATGTTCAAACATTTACTTCGAACATTGTTTCACGCGACCCACGTTCTAGTATTCCCTGCTGCATTTCCCCACATATGATCTCGTTTCTCAGTATCACAATATTTTATCTTTGGCTTTGTTCCTATTCCATTGTTCTTCCCTCTTCTTAATTTCTAGTTTTCATCTTGAATAATCGTCTCGCGATTTTCAATCGTAGACCTTATGCTGTCTACTTCATTTGCTGTCACTAAATATCCGCTTAACCCCATCCAGTTCTAAAACACTATCATTAAAGTTTATACTACGTATAACATTCCTTTTCTTCGCCATCCGGCCTCTTGAATCATTAATCATCTTAGAGCACATGTTCTATATCCTTCTAAGCAGTTTCCTTACCCTAGTTACTCAGCCTGCCTTCGAAACATCCATATCTCTGTGCAGTATTTGCTTTCAAGTGCCGCGAGCCCTTGTTGCAGTCTCTTTCGCCAGGACGCCGTAACCGCGAATGTCTCACGAACCGCTGCCGCCGCTTTTTGCCCCACAAGGCGAACTTGCATTGTGTGCGAAGCGTCCGCGATTCAAAGGTTGTTTTTTGGGCGAGCGAGTCGTCACCCGAGGGCCTACCTGGCCAAGAACGTCAGTCTGGCGCAGCCTCTTTTGTAGAGGAGTCGAGAGCAGTGATCGCGAAAACTTCCAGAAAATAGAACAAAGGGGATGTTTGCTCATCCTGTCCTGAGTAGCGGTACCCTTGGCAACCCTTGACATACTGATAAATGGTGTGATTTGGACTACAAAATTTATTGTTCATTCTTACGGGGCGATTCAAGTGATGGCCTTTCAGAGATCAAGGTTAAAAAGTATTGTATGCACGTACAGTGCTAAAGAATGAAAAGTAGAATTGGCATTCATTTGATAAATCATGCAAGCAATCTAATCAGAGTTGCGTTTCTTTTGGGTCAATGTGAAGTGCGTCCGCGTACCTTATTTGCGATTCTCTCTAAGCACATGGATTCATATCCAATCCATCAAATACTCATTGCCCACTAATATATTTCATTCATTCTATACTTTCTAAATATCTCAATTGCAGTATATCCGAAAGGGACCAGTATAATTGTTTTCCAAGACATCATGGATTTTCGTTTTTATTATATCTCGACATTTGTATAGTGTTATTTCTCAATTATTATCAATAGGGCGAAAACTTATGTGGATTATGGTTAAAATCTATTTTACATCCTACAATAATATATGTATTTTAAAGTAATGGGTCAGTTATTCTATTTTTAATGAAGTGTAGATCTTGTACTACCGTTGATAAAAATGCATACTTATTATTTTTCTTGTTACTTAAACATTGGATTATGAATTATTTCTCAATATATGGATTGATGAAGGAATCTTCCTTCAGTAGAAGGCTCAGTAATTCATCAATATTTCACAATAAATATTTGTATATGTGTATAAAGATGAGTTATCGTTCATTCAATTCATTTTGTTAACACAATATCAAATCGGTTTGTGGATAATTGAACTAATTTTAGATCGTAATTTAGGTGTGGTCATTTGCTTAAATTAACGTAGATAACTTACTTAGGTTGAACGGAGTATCAAATTAGACTAGTGGCCATGTTTACGGTTTTAGAATCTCGTTTTATCTCATTAAAACGGGTTCTCTACTTACTCTTTCCCTCAATCATCGCGAGGGTAATGGGCGAATAAACCATTATGAAAATAAGGTGACCATAATCCATTTAATGCCTTATAGATATCCTATTTTCTTATTATTCAACTACCCTTGAATCAAAAAAAAATATCATAATAACTTCGACTTCAGCGTAATAAAATTCAGGGTGAAATAGTAATTAGCATTATCAATGCAATTTCACTTCTCTGCCACAAATTGGCAGTATCTAATGCCAAGGCATAAAACTGATCAAAAATGGAGATAACCTAATTCAATTCTCTCCTAAATTTTCTCTTGAATTGTGATGTTTTTCATGTAACAAGTACGTTATAAATACGTACTTCCTACATACACGTTCTTAATCACTACACAATTACAATTAATATTCTAGTACTCATAATCGAGTTGTTCAATCCAAAAAATAAAAAAAATAAAACAATAACAGGATATTATGAATTAAAATATATCAAGGATTGTGTTATTCAAGTTTTGCGTGAAATTGTTTAACTCTAAAACAAATAACTGCACTTTCTTCACGTGTTAGGTAAAGATAAGATACCGCGTTAAGTAAAGATAAGCTAACAGGAACCTCAAAAAGTCTATCTTCAACAACAACGGAACTGCAAAATTACTTGAAATAGAGAAAGTGAATCAGTTAACTAAAATATTTGTTGGAACTGACGAAACATCGATGTTATTCAAATTTAGTTTGTCAGCAGGATTCGAGAGTATGTAGATAATTTTTTTTGTTCTTGTATATTCTATGTTCCATCTAAATTACTGTGTGCACTATTCTACTACACGTGTTGGGAGGCCAACCGGAGGCTTACAGCTGCAAAGGGAGAAAAGCTGTTGGGGAATCCCCGCACAAAACGACTTGTAGGTCGGCGCTGTTTCTCACGTCCCAGTGGGGGCGACCGCAGCCACTCACGGGACATAGCGTGCACTACACTTACGGGACAGACCTTTGAAGTTGACGCGTCCAGAAACACTAAATACTCCCCCCTCTGAACAACCATTTGATGTGAACAACCATTTGATGTGAACAACCATTTGATGTGAACAACCATTTGATGTGAACAACCATTTGATGTGAACAACCATTTGATGTGAACAACCATTTGATGTGAACACGGCGTATTCATGGGCGCTAGGTCACACCTAGTGCTCCTGGACAAATGACGCTCAGCAGGAGCTGGACGGGCCCAGTGCCCCGCGAGCACATTCAGCCATGCATTTATAACCCAAATTGATATCCTTCGCAGGATGAGGCAAAATTTTCTGTCCCGGATAGGCGAAATGGTACAGAACACATTTAGTGCTTTTGACCAGCAGTTCTGACGGAATACTAAAGGTTACCAGCATGGCGTGGAAACAACAAAACGGTGGAAGAAAATATCAAATTCGCTCTGATGTGAGCCTCAGTGCATTATGGCTACATGACCGTGAAATGTCACTGCGGCGTTTGGAGGAAGTTTGAACAGACGTTACGACGAAATACAAGATATCCAGGGAGGAAAATTCGAAACTTCGAAACTAAGCTCTTAAAACAATTTGCACATTTTGTCTAATAAACTGTTGGGATATTCCGAATGGCTATGCCGTAATAAGTACTTCAAATTTGGTTTATTATCATTTATTGTACTTTTAAAAATATTTTATACTATGATGTCGGAATTTAAAAAAAAATGTATCATCTTTGAAGTCCAAAGAAAAAGTGTTGAGTCCTGTTCAAAAACATTTGTAAATCTATACTTAAGATACTTCTGAAATGTTCGTATTATAAAATCAATGTTGAATATATTTTGAACATATTCGTAATATACATATCCTTAGATATATTATCTTGCAGTTCTCAGAACTAATGTAGTAGCTCTCGAAAAAATAGAAGAATTTTATTCAAGATGTATTTGTTATCATAATAAATATGAAAAAACTTGAGAATATGTATTCTCTAGTTCGATATAGAAATATAAAATTTTTAATTGACCTAATGTAGAGATGCAAATTCTGCAGTGAGTTTACATAATTTTTTTGTCATATACCGAGAATTGCCACAAGCTATGTTGGTGACAGTAAATAATGTCCGAGTTGAGAAGTTGAATCGATAATAAAGTGTTGTTTAATTTGAATGAAGCGTCTAAATTGAAAGTTAATGGGTTGGAAGAGCACTTGTTGATGACCGCGATTCATAATCGAAACCACAGTTCGTCTCGCCACAAGGGAATGTTAGATGGTCCATCGAGAAAGGCCAGGGTCAGTTCACTTAATTCTCCTCACCTTACATTTAATGCGTTTAAGCGCTCCTATATGTTTTCTAATGTTCTACTTCAAATATCGAGGCCGCTTTGAAATGACCGGGAAAGAGATGAGATCTTTCGCTTGTTACGCTGCGCTACTGGATTAACCTAAGTTCATGATCTAACCGCGTAACGGAAAGATGTTTTATGGGTAATTGCATCCCGCGCGAAAATAAAAGCCAATCATTGCATAGCTCATGTATGCGTGTAGCCTGGAGGGCCGATTCGTTTTTCATTACTTTACTCAGGACTTGTTTATTTGTCTTACTTCACACCACTTTAATTTTCATCCCTCTAAATTAGTTAGGTCAAGGTTGCCTACTGTTTGCAGTACAATGCCGCAAACGACCATAAGAGTCTACGAACCTAGTAGTCCGACTAGTGTCATGAATGCAAGCGATGGCGCTATCGAAACCTGCAGCACCGAGTCCTCAAGGAATATAAAATATTTTGATTTTACGATGACGAGCACAGTAAATAAAGAAGAATGTGTTTGAAAAACCAACACAGTATTTAAATTTTTTAACTGCTTTAATGTATCGCATCCAGAGCCACTTTCACTTCATCGCTCTTCTTGAGGGGTGGTCAGCAGCTTGAATAGACGTTTGGTTGGGCCACCTTCGTCATCGAATTTTACTGCCGGCATCTGTTTTGACGTCACTGTAGTTCTTGCGAAGTGTATATACTTATTGTTCTTATTTTTAAAACGAAATTGTCTTGCCAATAGGACTGACTTCAATGGGCCACATCCCTCGAATATTCAACAACCTCGGCATTCTCGGAATGTTATGTCAGTGCAGTGCTTATTACTGGGAGATTCTAAGGATCGAGTCCCGAGTGCAGGATTTTCGACACTAGATTCTACGTAGGTCGAATTCAGTTACTGTGTGGAGGAACATTCTAACGCCCTGCATCTGTGATCAGAATTTTTCCGTGATTTCTCCGATTAACGTCGGCAAAATGCCCGAGCAGTACCTTAAAAAACGAACCGTGGGCTGCACGTCATATTTCCTACCCCTTACTTACACATACTTTTAAGCACCGCACTACCACACACGCTGGGAGACCATTCGAGAGCCTAGAGCGCGTTTGATCCGGGGCGATGTGCGGCTGGAAGGAGATGCCTGACGACCCACTACCTCTGCGCCGGATCTACCATCAAGCGGGGGAATATCACAGCCTCCGGCGAGGAAAAACATGCACTACATTTACGGGAATAATGAACTTATGACCGTCGGCGCCCCCAAAGTACGAAATTATAATCGGAATAGTACGTACTCGAGGAACCAGTCTCGAGAGTGGCGTTCGCCGCGACGCGATGTGACGCAAAGCGACGCGATGCGATGCAATGCGACGCGATGCGATGCGACGCGACGCGACGCGACGCGATGCGACGCGACGCGACGCGACGCGACGCGATGCGACGCGACGCGATGCGACGCGACGCGACGCGACGCGACGCGATGCAATGCGACGCGACGCGACGCGATGCGATGCGATGCGATGCGATGCGACGCGATGCGACGCGATGCGACGCGACGCGAAGAACGGTGGCAGCGGCGGGCGCGAAGGCCGCGGCGGGCGGCCTTGCGGGGCGCGGTCGGGTGACCTGCGGCGATCCGAGCGGCGCCTTGCGGTCGCGCGACGCGAAGCGCGGGCGGCGCCCAAAAAGGGCAAATGGGCGCGGAGACTGCCGACGCACCTGCACTCTGCCAACTACCTTTTCCCCTCTCGCGCGCGATGTGCGAAAGAATGATCTGGAATGAAATGGAAGGACGTTTATGCACTAAGCTACAGTTGTCTTGTGTATGGCAACTGGCAAATCGTATGTAATGTTTGCTTCTAACCATCGTAGCCAAAAGGTATATTTATTCTTTAAAAAAATATAGAGGAACACACGGTGGAATTGATATCGCGTACGATAATCATCACGCACTGATTTGATTATTTTCAAATACAAAAGAAGTGTCCCACCATTTGAACAGTCAGGTTTATTAATATTTGCACTTCATGTTTGCCTACTATGGTTTACAAAATAGTATACCAAAATATGACATTGATAAAGACAGTCTTTCAGAATAACTCATTGTATCAAACTTTTGGTCACATGTGTGTAAATGATTTATCCGCCAGGTATCTGTCCCCAGAAGGGCTCCGCCCCGACAGGGACAAGTTTTAAACTCTCGACATGTGTGTTGGAAATGCCTGAAAGAGTAAGTTTGTTAAGGAGAGTGTAAGGTACATGAACGAAGATGGTAAGATCGCGTGCGGTCTGTGGCCCGCCTATTTGTTAGGGTACTGTTCCGGCATTCGCCTCATGGTTGGCGACTTAAAAAGGAAATATTTTATCTGCATTTCATTTTCATGGACAAAATGGAGAACCAAAAACTACAGTATTATTTTTTGTTGAATCGTGAGAAAGATGAACATTATTTAGTAAAAATCAAGAAAATAAGAGCCGATAATATTGAGTCGTAAGTTGACGTACGTTATTACAAATTAACTAATTATGTATAAACATCTTCCTCTCTTTTAAATATGATATTTGGCAATACAATATCATTGATATCAATACCTTTAATAAAAAGTAATTGTTTAAATATTTTTCTGAAATATTTTTCGAGGCATTTTCTACATCTACAAACCTGGAGACATGGCTCAGGGCATCACCTTTGTTACTGCAGTCCCTCTGTCCAGGAGGTCCTAGGTTTGAGTCCAGACGGTGGCAGGATTTTCATCACTAGTTTGTTAGCAAGGTCGAATTCAGTCACTGACTGGAGGAAAATTCTAGCATTCCGCTGCTCTGATCGGTAGTTTTCCATCGTTTCTGCAATCAATACCAGGCGAATGCCGGAGCGAGTACCCTCACAAAAGGCCACAGACCGCGCGCGATCTCACCTTCCTTTTCCTTGTCCTGTCATCAACCCTTACACAAACTTTCATTAACACACACTACACTACCACATCTGCCGGGACGCCCGTCAGGGGCAAGGAGCTTGTCTCGACAGGGACGGTGCCCAGCTGCTGGGAGATGTCTGCTTAGGAAAAAAAACAAAAACGATAGCCGACTGTAGGTCGGCGCCAGATCTCGCCATACAGCGGGGGAAGATCACCACCCCCTTCCGAGGAAAAAACAACATACATTACACTAATGGGACTAATAGCCCTAGTAGTTGACGTACCTGGAACCAATCAATCTACATCTAGAAGTAATAAGTGACTCGTCATGAAGATACTAAAGAAACGTTTTACATAAAAGCAATACAATAAAATTACAGAAAAATATTAATGAAGGATGTGGCGACTGATTTTTAAAGTACGGTTTGACTTCGTGGTGTAGTGGATATTTTAAGTTTTCCAAAACATCCACATTCTGTCCTTGTGTTGCATAGTCAGCGATGGCGCTGCTTTTGTGCACTTCTCAATCTGACGAGAGGAATTATTGAAGTCTAAATGGACACGGGAAAATATGATACAGACATAATGTCATAGAATATGTTTTTGTATATACTAGTCTGGAGCAATTGCTCTTATTCGGAATCAGTTGTTCCAAATGACGAAATTTGTTGGGGACGTTTCTGGTCCAAAGCCAATAGATCAAAAGCAATTCAGGCTTTGATCGTGCATATCAAATAGGAGGGCTACCTGTCCAGATGGTGTCGATTTTTCCATATCCGTTTTCAAAATATTCGGTTCTCTTCAGCAGGGGAAGGAAGCCTGGGAATGATGTATCCTTTGTTATCTTTTCCATTATCTTTTTCGATTGTAATTCGTCTCATCAGGTTGTAAAGTGCACAACAGCAGCGACAGGACTGCCTGTACTCTCGAAAGGCAGAATGTGGGTTTCGCCGAACTACTAAAAAAGATCTCATACACATTTCGATACCACAACGTTATGAATTTGCGTTTTAAATGAATTATTACCTGCGTCAGTATTTTAGGGTTAAAAGAACTCACGAAGGTTAGTCGTTAAATGTCTGCGAATAAATGATGGTTTCAGCTCCAGGTTTTCTCTTCCGTAATGTGCTTCGTTAGGATAAATGAACTCATTACAATTCTCCTCGTCTTGGTCCTTCGAAGAAACAATATAGAACTCGCATTTTTAGGAAATTTAAATTTCAAATGTGGTTTTTCGTTGCAGCTCGTGAGGAGTTCGCGCAGTAAAAGTACTCGTAAATTCGGAGCACATTGCACTTGCACGTGATTGATTATGGACACCTCTTTCAACGGCCGGCTCGCGTACGCCGCAGAGTTTTATGGGATGTTGCATTTGTACAGAGTCGTCTTTAACGAGGAGAAGCCTTTTTCGTGTTCGCACATTCTTGCATTTCTTCAACTGTGGACTGCCTTGAAAGATGCTCTATTTTCAGCTGGTTTGCCTTTACCCACATAGTTTTAGAAAAAAAACGACTTTATAAGTCAGTACTGGACTTAAATACTTTACTTAATTCTTTTGATATGGAAAGTAAACGAATTTGAAAAACACGTAAATATTTTAAAACATGCAAAGCAGCAGAATAATTAACAATGGAGTAAAAAATTCGATCCATGTATTTCGAGCGCGCATGAAGCATGAAAATTTCAGTGTCAAACACAGTTACACGTATCTGTGTATTAGCATAATCATGAAGGGAGTTAGCTGTTTTTGTAGAATACAATTCATAGCCAGTACAATTTACAGTGTTGTAGTAGATACTGGTGTTCGAATACATTTGAAAAGGGTATATAAGTGTTTTTTGCTAATAATTTGAACTATAAGAAGGGATTAAAAATTTACATATACATTAAACGGTTATCATTTCTGAGGCAATTCCGTGAAGAAACACATAAGTTTTGATTTTTTAAACAAACAAGAATTTGAATCCGTGACATTTGTACAGAAAAACGAAAATATTTTTGACCGTAATCAATTATACGAAATGGAGGTTGTAATAAATCTTATGAAAATTTTAATTTGCTTCTGGATCATTTACGTAGGTCGCAACCCCTGACGCCACCTACGAAGGTAATTTCGTAAATAAAGCACAGTATTTTATATTTTTTACATGTTTATTATTTTTTGAGAAAATGTCTTTATAAACATTCAATGTAGACTCCATTCTTCCAATTTACGAGTTTAAACGACTGGTCAGCTTTATAATTTCATCAAATCCCTTCTTCCTTCAGAAGGCAAATTGTTAGAATAACGGCTACAAAAAGCTCAAGGGATAAAAACGACGTTCTCACAGATAATTTTTGAATTTTGGGATAAGTCAAAGTCTGGTGGGTTCATGTCAGATTTGTAAGGTGCATGTTGTAACACTTTCCAACCATATTTATGGAACACTTCTGTTATTTCTTTGGCCATGTGTCGCCGAGCGTTGTCATGGGGAATGAGTGATTCAAACTAGAGAAAGTAGGGTCGGGTTTTGTGCTTTTTCAGTATCAATCATTTGACGGTATTCTAAATACAAACTTTATTAAAATTTCTCTGCCTTCGGAAATTTTTTTTTCGTCTTGAAACGATATTTTTCAATAAAATCAACCAAAAGTTTCACACTTTGTTCTTGTGTCGATTTCTGGATCTTCCCGGTCTTGCGTCGTATTTGTGCCCACACGATCTTTACGAAACCTACTAGCACAAAGATAAATTGTGCTAGGGACAACAGTAATATCACACTCTACACACACTTCATATAAAAATTTCTGAATTTTAGTAGGGTTTTTAGCCCGTAAAGTTGCGATCTTAGTACACGATCTTTAATCCTCAAAGCTCATAGTTCCTGAGACCTGTGCAGGCTATTTCTAAAACTCGTTATCAAATAACGAAGCAAATTGTTGATGAAACTGAGAGAGTGATTCATGCTCAAACTTTGAATTACAAATGACGCATCAATCAGTACCGTTACGTCCTTCTACCGGTGGTGGTTCCAAACTGGGCATTATATACGAAGTACCGTCTGTATTTGGCACTATTTACTTGCAAGAAACTTTCAATTTTCTTCAGACTATGTGAACAGGGATATGACAGTGAAAAGCGATCTAAATTATACGTATATATTTTCGTAATATCTGAACCATTAACATTTCTACTGGAAATGTCAAGTGGAAATGGCCCTCGTAAAAATGTTGTGTGTATCTGTTTTGATCTTGAATGACTCTAAAAAACGTTCCGTTATAATATACCTTGCGGACCCTCTGTTTCCAAACATGTATATCTAGAGAGTAACCATAACTCTTTCCCAGTGCCCAGGAATCGTAACGGAAGGAAGATTACGGGACAACTCCTTTAGGGTCGGTTCGTGAATCGGCAGGACGGTTTCCTTTCCTGTCCGCTTTCCAAAGAAGGCAATGATGCAGCCTCCAACGCATTCCTCCCGTAGAAAGAGCACTATCAGATTCAACCCAAACGCATTAAGTGCATGCACATGTAGAACTGCTAGAGATAGGGCATCAACTTGGCAACCAAGAATTCTCTCCCCAGAACTCGAATTCCGAGGTATGGTAATCATTGTTTGTTATTGGTACAATCAGATATCAGATTTCGAGTAAAAGGGTTTACACTCAGACTCTTTTTGTGAGCTAGAACATAATTATGTGTCCCGCTATGTATGCATGTGCGTTCTGGATGATTTTTTAGTATGTTTTGTTGGCACTCCTGCATCAGTAAAAATCATTTAAAATTCAAGATTCCTGAAAAGACTATTCTTCTTCGGCTAGTCAATACTAATTAGCTCACGATGTGCGAATATTTCTTTGCAACGTAGAATCTACTTTTTTAAACAACTTAGAGGTGTCCTACAGTAACTCCTGCAGTTTTTATCAGATCATGTGAATTCCAAATCAGTTTTGAAATATAAGCATTTTCATTATTTTGAAAATGAGAAATCAAACTTAAATATAAAAAATGAAGTTATGTATTTGCATCTTGTTTAACCGTCATCACGCATGTGTGCATTTAAATCATTTCTAACTAGTAATAAATAGCAAGAACTTGAGTATAAGGTTCTGACCAAACGCTGTGAGCTGGTTAGAACATTGTAACTTAAATAATTCATTTTTTAAGCCAAAATTTTAACAAATTAACACCATTAAATGCGAAAGTAATGCAAGTCATCAACCTTTTAAATTTAATCCCTAAATATATCTCCGTTTACAAAGGATATTATGACAAAATATGTTCAATGTTTCACTATGTCTCTAACATGTACGTGTATTTGTATGTATGTTCTTTATAAAATGTTAGTATCTTACTCAAGTTCTGTAATTCGGCCAGGAAAAAGTGCAAATGTTTTGTCAAAAAATACGATTTGTGGATCTCTAATACCGAAACAAAGAATCCTTAGTGCTTCTATTATATGTAGCAAATTTTCCCGATATGTCAGTGGTCAGACATATCCGGAAAATTTACTACATATCATTTGAACATTTTAATTGTGAATACTACACAAAATTCACTTATGCCTGTTTCAAAATTCTTACGCTGTTCTTACGCTTTAAAATTCTTACGCTTAGAGGAAATGTCCTATGAGTTTATTGTAATATTTTTTATTATACGTTTGATTCTTTTTATGTACTTAAAAGTATAAAGCGTTACGTAATGTGAGTAATAGACAGTATTGTAAATGAATAGCACATATTATAGATATGGTATATATTGCTGCCGCGCAATATCTCAAAAGAACGTAACTCCGCTGTAATATTTTTTTTCTGAGATGACAAGTGTAATAACATACGGTGTTCGCTTGGCAGGTCGGTTGCATGTGGCCAGCGCGGCGCGCCCACGACCCCGCCCCCAGCCCCGTCCGCCGCCCCGCCCAGCTCCGCCCCGCCCCGACTTGCCCCGCTCCACCCCACCCCACCCCGCCCCGCCCCCAGCCCTGCCCCCGGCCCTGCCCCCAGCCCTGCCCCCAGCCCTGCCCGCTGCCCCTCCCCGCCCCGCCCCGCCCTGCCCCGCCCCCAGCCCTGCCCACCGTCCCGCCCCGCCCCGTGCGCGCGCGGCCCCGACCTCCCGGCCTCTCGCTCGCCCCCGCGGCGCGCCGCCCCGGCGACCTTCTCCCCAGCACCCCTCTGCCCCGCCGGCGTCTCCTTTACGCGATCCCCCGCGCCGTTTTCCCATTAGCCCTCTCCCCGCTGCCTCCCGGACGCCGTGGAAGGCGTTCCGTTCCGGATGGCGAACAGGAGCAGCGAGAGCAGGGCGGCGCGTCGAAGTGACTAAGCTGCAAGGCGACCTTTCTGATGTTCGCATGATCCGTATGAGACATCTTTGGGAGTGAAAAGGTTGAATGGTCACACCATCGTGTTAGGAAAGTTGCCCTTCTTGTTGCGACGAACAGACAGGAATAGATGTACCTCCATTCCCAGTTCACTTAATAATAATAACGATGATGATGATGATGATGATGATGATGATGATGAACACCGATCAAGATGACTGAAATAGCTAAGGTTGGGGTGCAATGGTGATATCAGTCCCAGAGGTCGCGAGTAGAAGACACCGTTAAGCATGTTTGTTAACCCACCTGTTCTGACATAGTAGTCTTTCCCACCCCACTGTGGACCCCTTGTCCATCCTTTCGCTCCTGATCTACCTGGTGGAACTTCAGCATACCTAGGCTGGTCATTTCCTGACTCTGTGTGTCATATATAGGAAGAATAGCTTCAATAAATATTTACGTCCGGTGAACCCTCATCTTTCCTAAACGGACATCCAATCCATAACCGCGTAGCGTAGCAGAGGTGGCTAGTACGGAATACCTCAGCAGCAGCCTCAAACTTGAGAGGGAAAAATGAGATGGTCCGGTCGGACGCTCTGCCTCCGACAGCCGAGGAGGAACATCGACCTTTCACCAGGTTCAACACGATAAGTAAAGGAAGGGGGACGTGTCACTGTGCCGGAAACTCCCAACGCAGGCGACTAACGAGGGGACGGGAAGGTCGAGTCACCAAGGGAGCTTTGCGGCTGTCAGTGGCCCATTCCAAAATATGTGCACATCTATTTAAAGTATTTAATTGTGAGTAATATACACTTCTGTATAAAATTACTTAGTATGTAACAAAGCGCCCATATTTTAATTGTAACATAACTTTATGGAAAATGACGTTGAGCTGCAAAGAAACATTCTTCAAAACTGTCATACTTGCAAGCAGTAAATAATGTTTAATTTTATTTTATTGATGCCAAATTTTAGTAATTTTGCAGATAACTTATTAAATTAACACGTTGATCAGAATGCTATTTGTTCTTCTAACTTTACTCAAAATATTCTAACAGTTAAGCATGAAATGACACTATAGAGGAATTTTTCACTTTACACAACAGTTCATTGTAATCAATTCTTCATTAGTACGAGTCATTAATACGATCTCATGGTAGTAATTCAAATAAACGTCAAAATTATTCATTGTTATTATTCAATAGTTCAAATTACTGTTCAAGCATACTTAGTCTTCCAATGCTGAAACAAAATTTCCGTTCATATATTTAGCCATGTGATTTCTTCTGCAAATACATTTATACTTTCAGCATTTCAACAGAAAAGAAGAACAAGGAAACTGAAAATGTTTCTCAACAAATAGTTTGTTGTATTGTATAATTAAAATAATTAAAATCTCCTTGTTTTGCACTTTGCTGGAGCAATTGTTGGCGCAAATTACCGGACAATACCTAATTGCATACTGTCTTTTTCTATGAGTTTGTGAAATCAGGTAAATTATAATGGACAACAGAGTCACTTTCAGCCCTGAATCTCTGGACATCGACAAAAGATGTAATTGTGCTCTAAATAACTTGAAAATTAAACTATTTAATAAAATATTTATTTTAAAAAATCTGCCTAAGAGCAGAGTTGGTCATTCTCTAACTGCCTGAGCCATCAAGGTGGGCATATATGTGTTATAATTAAGTTTTAATAGATATCAAAACAAAACTACTAGGAGAGGTGGCTCAGGGCATTAATTGATGTCACTGACCGGGAGGTCCAAGGTTCGAGTCCCGTCGATGTCAGAATATTCTTCTCTAACTAGATAGCTGGGTCGACTTCTGTCGCTGTCAGGAGGAGAATTCTAGTGGCCGGCTGCTCTGATCGGTAGTTTTACATGGTTTCCCCAATCAATATCGGGGACACGGACCGCGCGCGATCTTTCCCTCCCCTTTCTTGTACTATCTTCACCACTTAGAAACACACATACTTACATGCTCTGCACTACCGCAAATGCCGGAAGACCGGTTCGGTAGTATAGAGCTTGTTCAGGCTGAGACGGTGCACCTCTGGTGGGCGATACCTAGTTGGGGAAAACCGCTAGCATACGGTAAGTCGGTGCCGGATCTCACCATCCAGCGAGGGAATATCATCGCCACCTCCCCTGATAAAAACGTGCATTTAACTTACGGACTAATGCCAGCAGCCCCGTGACATGCCCAGAATCTCGAAAAAATCAATCAGTCAATCAAAAAACTTGAGTTCAAAATATTGGCATTTAGCAGGAAAACGGTAAAAATCTGATAGTTTATTTTGCTGCCAAAGAGGAAAAGTTTTACACCACCGGCTTTAGGGTGTGTCTTTTCTTAAAAAACGACGATTTTTGAGATTGGACACCTTCTTCTTGTGTATCGACAATGTACTCCTCTCGTCGTCACCCACACCCTTCTGCCTCCGGCGGCGTCGCCCACCCGTTCTCCTCGACCGCCCCCCCCCGCCCCCGGCGCGCTTTCCACTTACCCGGAGCTTCCAGAGCATCGCGGCGGCCGACAGCCATTTCACGCTCTCGGAACAAAACCGCGAGAAGTTGCATGCAGAGCCGCAAGGACGCGCGCTCCACATCCTTGAGCTCCGCCTGCTCCGTTGGAAACGCAAATCGTGACCGGCCGGGGTGACTTACATGGTAATTAGTTCCCTGGGAGGGCGCTAGTGTTCGTCCCCGCTCCTCCCTGGGCTGTGGGCGGAGTGCGCTTTTAACGAACTGCGCGGACGTGCCCCGTTTGGCGACAATTATCTCGCCGTCGGCGGTGGTCTGGTGGAGGACGTCCGTCTCATCATTTTTTAATTTTCTCTCCAGGATACGAAAGGAACTCTTCATTTTACTTAGAAATCGTTTTTCTCATGTCCGTCATTCCGATGGTTATGATAACAGCTTCGTCTTGGAGAAACGATGCATACATGCTAATACAGTCTACCTATTCTTGCCAAAATGGCGAGTTATCTTTAACGATTACTAAATCATGTATAATGTCCATCTTTATAGGTTGTAATATTATTGGATTATTTCTTAATCCATTGCCAACCGATAAATAAATATCCCCTTTATGTGGAACTGTCCGCCTCTCATCGACCACGGCGATGATTGATGCACAGCGCGATTCGCTCGAGGGGAGAAGAAGCAAGGTTAATTAAACATAGAAATGCATGACGATGCTCCGAGGCAAAGAAGACGTGAGGTTATTCCGGGCTAGTTAATGTTTAGACTTTTTTTACCAAGATAACGGAATGGTTTATTAACAAGCAGACACGTGCACTTGTGTGCACAGTCAAATTTTATGTCATTGCGCCAAATGCGCTTATATAAAGAAAATAACATTTTTCATTAGAAAAAAATTAATTGCAGATGTGTCAGACTCATTTTTTTTTTCTATTTTTGAAATTTCTGATCATTAATTTGCAAAGCGCATGAATGTGCGAAGATACTGATCGACAATATTTCATTGCATTTCAATTCAGGCAATGCATTTTTCTTGCCTAATAAGGTATGGCAACTGACAGACCTTGATGAGACCCGTCGAAGTTGCGACAAGTCATTGCATCATTTCAGTCGACAATACTTCGCTTGGTCTTGTGGACACAAAAAAGTTTTGAAACCTGTTTGGTCAACTCGTCGCAACAACTTCGCTGTTCATTCCAAGAAAAATTATAATTATTGGTTTACGAGGTAATTTTTAGCAAGTCAGCGCAATAATATTTCACTTGAGAAATAAATGGCAGAAGATGGAACTTGCGAGACAAACTTCTAAAATATTCGAAACTGAGCTAGTATTGTAGACTTATGTTTTTCTTTTATTTGAATTTTTTATATTTTTTTGTAAATATATCTACGCATTTATCATCTGCTTATAGAAAAGTAAGTTTATATTCACTGTTGGCACTTCTTGAAATAACTACCTGTGGATATAAATGTAATGCTATGCCCTGATTAAGACATTTTTCTTTAAGGTTTCGTTTCGGGGGCGCAGATTCCGAGCAGCTCGCCTCCACCGTGCGCCATAAAAGGTAAGTTGAGTTCTCAATATGCAGAAATTCGTTACACCTATGTATCTACGACTGAAAAATGTGACCTAGACCCATTGAGAATGTTTCATGGGTTTGGAACAGCCACGCAAGACGACCCTGTAATTCCATAACGCGGATAATCCGTAGCTATCGTCTTTGAATTATGTGAGGTCATCATGTTAAGCTCAGCTCCTTCGCCGCAACGTACTTGTTATTTCTATTGATTCGAGAGACCGATTGAGTTCTCCGTTCACTGCATCGTGTAAATTGCTACTTCCAGTTCCAAGGACTTTCCAACGGGCATCGCGGTCCCCTAGGGCGCTCTAAATAACGGTCTCGGACGCAACAAGAGCAAGATCGTTGTAGCGACGATTAATATTTCATTATTCAACCTTGCTGCAGTTTTATTGGATTACTGCTGTGATATGATAATGTGAATGTCGTGAAAATGTGATGTTTCCGATCCCTTAGAACTTATTTGCATTCTTAAGTATGATGGGCCCCGGAGTGGGATGTCCCATATAGTATGACCGCCGCATAAACAACATATTTTTTCAGGTAATTAATAAAAATATAGCATATGTACAGTTTCATTACCTTGAAATATAATGTTATTAAATTCAACCAAAAACGCCATGTCAGAATAAGGTTTTAATGCGGTAATACTTTAAAGATTTCCACGGTATAAACACATGACAAAAATCATATCTCTCCTGGCCAGATTCGCAATTAACTAAATCAATCAATCAAAAAATTCGTAAAACGTCATAAACTACGTTTAATAAGAGAAGGAATGTAATTCAACGTTGATTATAATGACCACTACAATTCTAGTTAGCAGTTAACGTCCATAACGTTTCTACATACGTATTAAATATCGCTCAAGTAAAAAATATATGATTTCAAGGTTGCTTTGATTCGGTTAAGAGTTCGACTGAAAAATAATAATGTTATTTTACCACTGATAATAAACAGTTCGACATGTCGACCGTAATGTTGATAACAAAAAGACATTTTCCACGGGTTGGTCAATTTTTAGAGCATATGTAGACTCTGTGTTTCTTTCCAGAGATTGTTACAACTACCATTTCCACTGTAGCATGAGTAGTTTTCCAGTTTTCATTTCTAGATGTAACGAGAAGATACCGAGAATTAGAGATACCTTAGAGTGTACGTCTTGCAAATGTTAATGAATTGGGACATTCTCCTAGGAAGGCAAGTGGCCACCACTATGTCCCAGGTTTAATTCGAAGCGAAAACTATAATTTCCTCCTCGTCAAGCAGGACCGGAGACGCACCGGGTGGAGGAACGGCGATCCATCGCCCCGGATCGCCCACCGCGCTGTCCTCGCTCGGGCGAGCGCGCGTATCGGATGACCCAGTGCCCGCGCGGGCAGTAATTTCGTGATTGACGAGCGGCGCGGCGGGGCGATAAGGGCGGAGGCCGCCGCCTCCGTCGCCGCCACGCGCCTTGTTCGCGCGGCCGGCGGCGGAGCAATCACCGATTGGTCGCGCCCACTCGCGGCAGCCGAGCACCTGCCGCCGCCGCCGCCGCCGAGGCCGCGGCCCGCGGGAGCGTCTTCCTCGTCCGACGCCGCGAATTTGCTCGCCTTGGGCGGGCTTGCGCCGGCTGAAATGAGTCCGCGGGTGAAGCTTCGTTAGCCCCGAGTGGCGCTGTTCTGGGGTTGAAACCCGCCGGTGGCAGGGTTATCGATACCAGTTAGTGTACAGATGTGACGATGCGGATATCGATTGCACAGATGAGTCGATGTCGACTGCCAATGAGGGAAGGGTTAAGCTAGCAGCTATAATTTGTCGTTTCCTTGGTTCATTCAGATCTATTCCAGGTGGATAGATTAGAGAATTACTCCCTTACAGAAATACCCTAAACAACGGGCTTTCCCATCACTGGGTCCTAGCTATGGGTGATGGATTGCGATAAGCCCCATTCCCAATGACGAAGAAAAATTTCTTCAAGTGTCGCAGATCTGCTTTGGGTGATCAGCTGAAGACACCAGAGTGGATAGGGATAAAGAAAATTATAGATATTTCTATAATTTTATTAAAGAAAATTATAGGTTTCTTTCTATGAATACAAAGAAATTGCATTGTATGTAATTGCATTTCTTGATGCGTGTGTCTAGGCCGAAGGCCTTTAAGTCATTACAATACCTTCATCCAACCGCGTTCTAACCTTTCGATTTCTGGCGTTCTCCCATCGCAACAAAAGCGCGGAAGAGACCATAAGCTCTACAACAAGACAGACATCAGCTATAGCGACCTTCCCTGAAAGTGCGAAGGAATTTGAAACTCGTATGGTAATTAGGCAAAATATGAAGCGGTACGTACATATTTTTACGTACGCATACGATTTGTTTTGAAGTGTGGTGAGTGGTAAGGATATCAAGAGCAAAGTTAATATGAATATACACTGTGCTGTGCAGTGGTAAATCTGTTATAGCGTTGAATTGAAATAAATTACAGCTTGCACAAATACTCAATGAAATTTTAGATGACAAAAACACGTGTTATTTAAATGCAGCAGGAATTATTATTGCTTTAATCATCCTAATATGTAGTGTATCTAAATGCCGTAATCCCCTTTTTCTGTGGTATATGTCCATGATTACTATTTTGCGAATTATACCAATCAGTCGTAATCAATTCTAGTTTTAACGTGCACTAAATACTTTTAACCTAGTCTCCCTAAGTAGATTTTCCTTCAGTTTGAGTGAAAAATCCCGACTTTGACATATAGAGGCGCAACGAGGATTTCTCTAGATCAAGGAAACAAATGTAATGTCCAGCCGACTTCATATTTTATTTTTACAATGGTCATTCATTCTGAATTTAAAATTTACAATTATTATTTATTTATAGTTATTTGTAAGGTATTCAACTGAGATATTCAGTGAACGCCATGAGACCCCCTAGGCACTGCGTAGATAACAATTTTGATGTTGTGGACAACAATCTGGGCTTATCAGATCTATCATTTGGCTGTCGCTTCGGCTCGAGCTTCTTCCTCAACACAACTCCGATTTCGTCTTGTCTTCGTTACGATCAAGCACGGCTCGCGTACATCGTGGGTGTTGGATGATAGTATTCTGTTGAGCTATCAGAGGTTGTACTGATCAGAGACGAAGGCTTGTACTGTCGAAATTAAAACTATCTTAGCAATCAGTGAACCTCATCCTACCCATTGTCAATTGTTTTGACCGATAAGCTGGGATCTTCCTCTGGGATGCATTCGGCTGCCGAAGCCAATGTTTTATCGGAAATTTCTTCGCATTAATTCTGCAATACCTTGGCTGCGTTTTGCTTCACCTGTGTCCAAAGAACATGATGGCATCTGAAATATATTTTGCCCAGGTATCAGGATATTCTTAGTAGTTTACGTATATATCATATTTCTCAGATATACCATGTTGTGGCCAATGTTACCAGCGTGTGGTCGACATACAGTGGCCTCTGTCGGAGGGTCATTTGGTCTCCGAGTAAATTGTGATGTACTATTGAGAAGGTCTTCAGCCGCGGTTTTTGTTTTGCATTGCCTTCGCTACGCTCGTGAATACCTTACGTCCGCAGTTCCTTGGTCACTACGACGAGATTTTGCTAAGCAAGCAGAGCATTGGAAAGAAATATTAGTGAGGTATGAAGTTTCGTACGGGCATTTGAGAAAGCTTAACTGCTCCTGAAACGATTATTCCTTGACCAACAGTTAGACAACAGTCAGACCAACAGTTAGACCAACATTCTGGGAAGTTCTTAAGACAATCGTGTGTCCGAAAAAGTCGGCGTGCTCTGGAAAATATTTTTGTATTTCATGTTTCATTTCGTATTGCATGCTTAAGTGACTCGCATCTGCTGTACATTTTCAGCAATTCAATCATACGGTTTTGGATAGAAATTCATTCTTTGGCACACGAAGGCTTTACCGGAGTTCATATCGATGTGAATGTCTGGTGTGTAATGTTGTCAATATTTCAAATGATATGCTGTGGAGTTCAGCGTTTTTACGGTGATTTTTCCACCGTTGCTGGCGAGCTATCGTTATCTTTAACCACGGATTTAATTTCGAAAATGTTTTGTTGTGTTCGTACATGAAGCAGGCTCTCCGTTTACGATGTAAGTGACGTGACAACTATTTTTCTTCGAGCTTTGAGGGATGAGGAAAGAAATTCTTTCTTTTTTGGGGGGCTACGCATTCCTGCCAACGTTTCGAAAAGCACGTGTCCTTCATCGAAGCGTCAATTAATCGCCGGGAACACATTCCACCGTGGGCGTCTTCAACATTGGCAGCTTTTTTGCAGTGCGTTCAAAACTCGCTAATGCGCGGCTTGTGTCCGAAATATGGTGCGCCAGGAGAGTCTATCCGCACCGAGCCGAATCAGGGCCTCCTATTAAAAATTGCCTTGATATTGTTAGGAACCAAATCACTGGGAAACAAGCGAAGGGGACATCTGTTGTGATCGAGGCGAGTTTGCAATTTACGCATTTAAAGCTGCCGCTCGTGCTATCAACATAATTCCTGTTGTTAACACTCTCTCCAGAAAAGGTGCCACTGCGGCAAGACTTTCCTGGTGCACTATATTTGGGATATGGAAGAGTCGGGAATTCCGAAGTTGATATGCGAGATATTAATGTGGCTGCGGATATCATTAAGTGTGGAGTAAATGGGGTGTTCGGAATGTAATTTTGAAAACTGTATTCTGGGGTGAGTGGAAGGTTAGAAATAATAAATTTTAGAAAAATGTTTTTGAGATAATATGACTATGCAGTGGTTATATATAATATGTGAATATTTTCCTTTTATTAAGAATGGATTTGTTGACTAGAAAACTGTATATAACACTAATGATTTTGCTAGCTTTATGGTTTTCGTTTGTTTGTGGAGGGGTTATAATGGAAGGTGACACAGAGTTCTGTTATTTCATTTTGCTACGAGAAGGGTTGGGGTGAAGTCGGGGATGTATAGATGTTGTTTCAGAAGAAGGGAATTTCCTTACTTGTTGGATTGATCTGAATTAAGTTTTGTTGACGCGAAGTAGCGAAATTTTGCAGGATAGTTTGAAATTTCACGGGGGACCGACAAAGTTTGAGAGAGGATGGAAGGAAAGTGAACTCATAACTTTAAATACATTCTTGAACATTAAGGGTTTGTGAGATGTCATATGCAGCCCGAGAAAATAATTGGGATACGACGGCGCTCAGTCGGCGTGATGGGGTGAGGTTTTCACGAGAAGTTTTACAAAAGAAGGTTCTGTCGGAGTGTTAAAAAGGAGAGTGCGCTGAGCGAAAGTTACAGGCTTGAGACAAGGTGCGGTCAGCATCGCGGAAATTTAGAGACTTTTCACCGAACGTTATTTCGTCTTCAACCACGTGTGAAACACGCTCTTTCACGCGAGGCTTCTCTCCTGTGAACTGTTAATTCGTTTGCGATCAGTGGTTAACGGGAGGAGGCAGTAATACTGCATTTCTGCTCTCTCCTCTGTTACGCGCCTGCCCTTCTAGTAGGTCAGGGCAGCAGTGGAGAGGCTCAGACCTGGACAGCAGGAAACAGAGAGTGGCGAGCAGGGGGAGGGGGGATGAAGAGGTGGAAGCGCGACGGGCAAGGGAAGGACGGGCAAGGTACGAGCATGCGTGGTCGGGCGAGTGAGCGGGAGAAGGTGCGGTAGGGAGAGGAAGTGTATAAGTCGTGAAGTAGACGACGAGCAAGTCGGCGGGGGAGGAATGATGCGAGGTCCGACCATGGTGAAGACGACGGCGTAGGGTCTTGATACGTCAACGGTAGCGACACGGTGCGCAGGCTGGTCTCGCTACGTATGCCTCACAGTGTGAGCACGCAAAGAAACCATAAGTAGTAAGAATTACAGGAAAAAATACACAGTGATATTTAAAATTTTACTATCCGTCATATTATATTATCCATTATTATTGACACTCACTTTTTTAACAACAAAAGGTGTTAACCTAGGATTAGCCTATTACATATCTTAAAATCGAACATATTTACATTGTGTATTTAAAAATAATGAAAATAAACATTTGATTAGTTTTCTAATATTACTAGATATAATATTTCATTGTTTTTCTAATTTTACAATTTAACAAGTTCATTTTTCTAAATTTTAATTATAGTAGTTTATAAGAATATTTGCATAGTATTATTTTTAAATCGTTAGCTAGTTTATCTATTTAATATTATTCATGAAGTAGTGATTTTATTCATTATTTATTCAGATTTTTTAAAAATATCGTTCTGATTAAATCCATTACTAACTTTCCACGTTCTTTCCTTCAGTAACGTAGAATTCTGTCTTTATTTACAGACCCTGTCCCCTTTGAACAGAAGTAAAGTTAAATTAACTTACATGTGAAAATTCTGACAGCTCGTATTTCCGTACATTTTGTTTAAAAAATGAAACCATCGTCACGACTATTTTGAAAATCAACTGATCACAACACATGAATGTTTAAAAATATCCTATTCAATAAATAGATTTTTGAAACATCCATGCTTTTTTAAAATCATTGTTTTGAAAACATCGTCATCTATACCGCACACTCTCCGCACCTCTACACTCTCCGAATTCATCCCCAGTTGCATTCTGGTTTGGACGTTGCGGTAATCCCCGACTCCGGGGAAATGGCAGAGTGCTTCATCACGACCCCGTGTTAAACTCCAACTTGAAAAACCTGGAAGCCCATTGCTGGAGGGCTGACAATAATTGAAATGTCTGCCCGAAGTGTCTATGCGCATTGCGTGGATTGCGAATATTGCCCAAAATGTTGATCCGCGGGCCCTTTCAGACCCGTTATTCCGAAATGTAGTGCGTGAGGACGCACGTCATACGCACTGTCCCGATTGGTACATCAAATTCATCTCCCACGCTCCGATGGTTACGAGTGAGGATACCACGAGAGTGCTATTGCTTATGCTTTGTTTCTTGTAATGCTGTCTCACCTGTATGTAGGGTTTCAGAATTTTACAATTTCTAGGGAATGTAGTGGGTCGAAGATGATCATCTTACTCAATGAACAAGTGGTTGGAAATCTCTTGTAACAAAGATACACATGTGATATTTCCCCCGGGCAGGAAACATCAACACTTTTGTTTGTTGGGTTCACGTACTGACGCACCCTAAGAGTGTCCGTTTGTATTTCATAATCATCACTCGTGTTTTGTGGTTATTAATTACACCTATCAGTCAGTGGTTTATATGTTGCGTACCAAGTAAAGTATTACCACATAAGAATCTACTTCTAGAGGATATTTTTCATCAAAACCGTCTCAAAAATAATTTAAAGATGCACCCCTGTGCAAATTAATGTAAACACAGAGTAATGTATATAAAATATATTTACTTAACAAAGAATTGAAAGCGAATATACATAACATTATTAATTATTGGCGTACTTGATAATTTATTAGTAAATCAAGCTTATTTAGCATTGGTGCAATCAACTTGAAAATATTATATCCTTGATCACATTAATAAAGGCTTTAATTTGTTAGTCTGGGCTGTGGAGCTTCCTAACTATTCCATGATACTAATCCGTGACGTAATTTGTAATTATGTACGGAATCTTTATCGTGTGCAGCTTGAAAAATATTTATTAGCTCGGGATTGAGGTTCAAAGTCATTCAGTAACATGAATTGTTTACCTGATATCTTGAGAATGTTGTTTAATAAATTAGTTGGGTTCGACCTGTTGACGATTAGTTGGGTATATTTTAAGTTAAAAATTCTGTCAAAAAGGCAATCTGTGCAACTGGTGAGTCCCTATATTCTGAATCGTTTGAAGAAAATTTCATCTCAATATCTTTAACCGTTTAGAAAATACTCGAGATGGACATTTTTATTGACTAACCCTGTGTTTGTTGGGATCATGCCAATTTTAATGGTGATTGCATTGATTTCTATTACTGCATAATGATACTTCCTCCTTTCAATATTAAGTTATTTACACTTATGCTCTGGTTCTAATTTATTAAACTATTCTCGGAGTCAACCTTAGAATGTTCATTTTAAGCTTATTTAAATATGCATGTTTATAACTTTTAAAAATATCACCTTATACCGCATTGTTTATATTCAGTGTATTTTAGTCGTATTCTCGTATATTTTTGTTTACTGAATAGAACTAAATAAAATTATTTTTGTTTGATTCTTAAAATTATACCAAGTTGTTTTGGATTTGAAGATTGATTTTTAAAATAGTTAATTTTCGACAACTGTTCCAGTAAAGTTTTCAACATATCAGCCGAAGGCTTTGATAGAAGTATTGAAATTATAGTGTAAAAAATCGAATAAATTAAACGGACTTCATTACTAATTAGACCCTCAAATATATGAGACTGCCATGTAATCAAGATAACTTTTCACCGCACAAGGAGGTGTTAGTTTCCATTAGCACCGAATTTAGTGAGACATAACATTTTATTAGCGCCGTTAACGCGAATTCTGTCAGATATGCAAGATGATGTCCCCGCATTTGCATGGCGAGGCCGATGGCGCTGCCACCTACGGGTTCTTTCGGAAACTCGTCCCGTTCTTTGCAGAAGGCAGCCTTGGGGCGAGCACCACCGTGGCTGCGAAACAGTACTCTACATCAAGAGCGCAGCTACCGCCCACCGTATTCGCCGCGTTGCTCTTCCGTATGTGCCGTCTCCGAGGGTCCCACCTGGCACATTCATTAAGCCAAGGCGACTGGTAACGCCGTAATCTAGCGGTCGTGTAGGCAGCAAGATGTGATCAACTGACTGTTTTTTGCAGGCTGAGTAGTCGGACAAACGTAACGAGGTCAAGGAAGAAAAAAGACATAATTCCATGTTTGATTAAGAAAATACATTAATAATAACACCTATCTTCAGAATGGATGAAATACGAGAAGAAGCAGATGAATGTCAAGGTTAAATTCTTTTACTTTATGTTAAGTTTTATTTATCCAAATTTTCTAATAGCAGTTTGTTTGGTTTTATTTATATAATTTTGTATTGTTGTAGGTCTAAACGCAAGTGGTGAAAAAGGAATACTTACCGGTAAAAATGTAAACACTCTTGTGATCTTATGAAAGCAAAATTTTCAAAAATAATGAACTAACGAAATGCCCCCTTACAAAGGGCGGTAATTTTGAACAGTAATACTGGTGTTATAGGGTGGATGAAAGATTCGCAGCTTTGGACATTAAAGAGAGACCAGAACATTTACTTCTTTTTACGTCAGAGAACACAACGGACATATTTATGTCACACAGGATCACAATGCGGTTCTAACTTGTTCGAACCTGTCAAATACAAAGTACTTCTAGATTTGTTGCCTACAATCTTAGATCACAATCACAATCGTCTTTATGGCAGTGACTCTGTGCATCACTGGGCAGAAAAAAATCTAATTTTAATTATTTATTTATTACAATAATTATCTTTCGTCTTGAATCTATTCCCCATTTACTCGGTTTCTGACGGTGGCCAAAAAAATAGGCCAAAAGTTATCGTTTGGAGATTACAGTTTAAGAAACGCAATTCATCTACGTATCAACAACCTAGGTCGCTCGGTTTCAGAGTTATGAACGATGATAAAATATGTTGCAGGGTAATGTGAGTTGCGAATGTTGCACCTGCCACGTTGCACCTGTTAAGTTACATATTGGCTAATCTACAAAAGTCTATATTGTTAATCTTAAATCAGTTTGATGCGCCTTGGGCAATAATTCCCTATTAAACATATTCTGGATATTGTCGATGGCGATTTTATAAATGGTGCAAAACCTTGCGCTTGCTCCTTAGCGTATTGTATTGAGAGAGGACCAACATCCAAGGACTTCTTTTCCACCGATTGAAAAGCCGTGTGACCACATTGTCGATTGCCGCCGATCCTAACGCGCGCATCCTCCGCTCCCCGATAGAGATGCGAGATCGATAACAAACCATCGATGTTAGTAAGCATCGATGTACAAAACTTAAAAAATCGATGTTAAAAAAACAAGTTTTTCAAGATCGATGTTTTAGACTGCTTTAGTAACCTCTAACATTAAATTCATGTGTATTAAAATTGAATTTGAGTGTTCAAGACTATCAATTCGCCGAGTAAGAGTACGATAAGAAGACAGACCCCTCAGCGAATATGTTACCCACATCTCAATGAGCAGAATGATTATGCAGATGGAGGGAATACAACGGTATGGATGACATCTCGGGCGAGAGACTTGGTCGATGAAGTTCGTACAAACAGTGATCCTTTGGTTCTTACACATGAACTAACAGTGTTACCATCAGTTATTATTTCGTATTTTAACTTTCACAATATTGGGATCATGGGAATTTTTCATTCCGGTACAAAACATCGGAAAAGAAAAAAAAACCTTGATGTTTCTACCAAACCATCGCCATGGATGTCGGTCGCATCGCTACTCCCCGAGCGCCGCTTGACCGCTCCGGTACTCGCATCTGCAGCCCCGTTGCGGCGCCGGAATGCGCTGGCGTTGCGCTTCTCGTATGCTGATGGCCCCGCGAACGACCTCGGGAGGCGTCGTTCACTTGCCCCGGGGTCGCTATGCTCCGCGTCGCATCGCGTTGCGTCGCGTTGCGTCGCGTTGCGTCGCGTTGCGTCGCGTTGCGTCGCGTTGCGTCGCGTTTCGTCGCGTTGCGTCGCGTTGCGTCGCGTTGCGTCGCGTTGCGTCGCGTTGCGTCGCGTTGCGTCGCGTTGCGTCGCGTTGCGTCGCGTCGCGTCGCGTCGCATCACGTCGCGTCGCATCACGTCGCGTCACGTCGCGTCGCGTCGCGTCGCATCACGTCGCGTCGCATCACGTCGCGTCACGTCGCGTCGCGTCGCATCACGTCGCGTCGCATCACGTCGCGTCACGTCGCGTCGCATCACGTCGCGTCGCATCACGTCGCGTCACGTCGCGTCGCATCACGTCGCGTCGCATCACGTCGCGTCACGTCACGTCACGTCACGTCATGTCGCGTCACGTCATGTCGCGTCACGTCGCGTCACGTCGCGTCACGTCGCGTCGCGTCGCGTCGCGTCGCGTCGCGTCGCGTGGCACGGCGTCGCGTCACGTCGCGTCGCGTCGGGTTTCGTTTCATCGCGTCGCGTTGCATGGTGTCGGGTCTCGTTGCATCGCCTCGCGTATTGTCTCGTCGCGACTCGTTGATTCTCGATTCATCGCGACGCGTCTCGTTGCGTCACGTCGCGCCTCCTTGCATCACATCCTGTCTCGTCTCGTCGCGTCGTGTCTCGTCATATGTCCTATCGTTCCGACGCTTCGGTCAGTCTCGTCTCATCTCGTCTCGTCCGTCGCACGGTATCGCATCGCATCACGTCACGTCTTATCATGTATGGCATCATGCCGCGTGCACTTCTGCACTTTCGATTTACATCTTGCGTCAGAGCCGAGCCGACGCTGCTTGGGGACGAGTCTACCGTTGGAGTTCCACACCGTTGGAGTGGCGGTGTCTTGTTAAGGATGTAATTGCACTACGAGGGTGGATGAAACATTCCTTGGGTGTCTATTTAATTGGAACTGGTAGTTTCCGTCTGATTGTGATTGAATTAGAACTCGTATCACATAGTTTTCGTCCAGCCGCCAAAATAATTATATTCATTCTAAACATATGCCCAGAATTATGTAGATGGTTTTTGAAACAGTTATAAAATTTTTGAAGAATTTTGTGTTATAACTTCGTTTCCATTTAGATAGCATCTGAGGATGAAATCAACCAGATTGCGAAACGATGTGCTCTGACACTAAAAATTATTGCAAATAGAATAAATAAATAAATAAATAAATAAATAAATAAATAAATAAATAAATAAATAAATAAATAAATAAATAAATAAATAAATAAATAAATAAATAAATAAATAAATAAATAAATAAATAAATAAATAAATAAATAAATAAATAAATAAATAAATAAATAAATAAATAAATAAATAAATAAATAAATAAATAAATAAATAAAATAATTGTCCATAAAAAATAAACCTCATTATATTCTCAAAATTTATTTGGAGTATTTGAAGTGTTTGCATATAATAATATCATTTTATTTGTAATAGTTGATTCTCTATAATTGTGTTAAATAGGAATAAATACATGGAAAACGCTGAGTACTTAAGGTAATTAGAAATAAAATTCAAAAAGTTTTGTTTTTTAAATCATTTTTGTAGTGCGTGTTTTAGAGTTTAAACACGCTGTTGTGAATTTTTAATACATTTTTGGGTTAGACAATTAAGTTTCTTTACGTTTTGCGCATTTTAAAATATATAATTGTTCTGTTAATTTCAAATACTTGAATTAATTTTTTTTCCTCGATGACATTCAAATTTTACATATAGATGTAGCAAAGTAATTGGTACTTTAAACCTTAAAATTGTATAACATAAATATAGAAGTTTCTAACTTTGTAATTAAAATGAAATGGAAGTTTTACGGAATTGAGACTTAAAGATTTGTACCTTTCCATTACATTTAAACATTTCAATAGAGTATGTTAGCTGTTGGAAACTGTCTCAATCACAGCTAATAAATATTTATCATTGAAAGGAAACCTAGGATTAAAGAAGGAAACGAACACAATGTATTGTATTTAATTTAGCGGCGACCCTTGCCTCACGAACAGGATCACAGCTGGGTAGTTAAGCGAGACCTACGCAACGCACGGAGGCACGGCTGTTCGTAAATCACTGCGTGTAATTGCACGCCAACACATACAAGATAATCACCAATCTGCCAAGCGCGTGTATCAAGTTCCTACGCGTACAACGGTAGCAAGTTGACTCAAGTCACGAGCATGCCTCATTTCTGTTTCTTCATCTCTTAAGCGTCTTCTCATTATTTCCAACTTCTCCCATTCTTTATGAACAGTGTTTCCCTTTTCACTACTCTAACCTTCCTTAACCCTCTTAACAATATTTATCCATTCTCTACCGGAAGGGATACAACATCTTCTGCGGATCGCTCTCACTTGTTGGTCACGTTCTGTCAGACTCGATTTTTGTAATTTACGAATATTTGCAATTTATTATATTTGTAATTTAATACGTTCTCACAATACATACGAATAATAGTGAATGTTTATAAAATGTAAACCCTACATTAACTTCGATCACGTGATTTACCACCTTTCACGCAGAACTAACAGACATAACTACTAGCGTAAACACAATTTATATCATTTGCTTCGTCATCGGTACTTTGTATTCATGGTGCACAATTCTCCACTAATTTCTGCGTTCGGCCTCTGATAGATTGTTTCTGGGAACGTCACTTGCTGTGGTCATTAGTCCCGTTAGTATAGTGAATGCTCATATTCCGGGTCGTGGAGGTTTTCCCCTGCCCCCGCTGGGTGGAGAAACGCAGCCCCAATCTCCACGACGGGAGGTTTCCAGCGCCAGGTACCTCCCACAGCGGAGCACCGCAGCAAAATCTATGCTTCCGATTGGTATCCCGACGTGTGTGATAACAAAGTGGCGGTGTACGTGGGGGGGTGAGAATAGGACAAGGGGGAAAGAAAGTTTGCCTTTTTGTATGGGTGATTAGTCCCGGTAGTGTTGCGCATGTTTTTATCGCGGGAGGAGGCGATGATTTCTCCCCAGCTAGATGGCGAAATCAAGCGGACCTCCACATCGGCTGGCGGGGTTTTCCCCAACCAGGCATCTCCCACGGCGGCCGCCGGACGAGCTCTCAGCCCCCGATTGGTCGCCCGACATGTGTGGCAGTGTAGTGCATGTGACAGTATAATTATGTGTAAACGGAAGAGAAAGGAAAGAACGCTCGCGGTCCGAGGCCCGTTTGCTGATGTACTGCTGCAGTAAACTTTGTGCTCTGCAACCGTTTCGGTACAGTTTGCTAATTTTAAGGAAAATATTTATTTATCAGTTCAAAAGCTGAAGCAATTAAAGCTAATAAGCTTGGTAGCAACAAACCATGACACTTTCACCTACCATTCCTACCTTCCTACCTGCTCGCTCACTTGCCCTCATTGCGCTCGCCTCTGATGCACTGTGCTGCCCGTTTGCCTGTTTGATCCACTGCCAGCGCCTTGCTTAACCCCGCGCACGGGTGCGTTCCTTCCAGCCGCCCACTCGTTCACCTGCCGCCGGAATGTTCGTGTGCCTTCGTTACTCGTCTAAATACGCGACCAGGGCATCGGGCAGCAAGAATTCTCCTCCAGCTGCGGCTAAATACGACTTACCTATTCATCGAAAATCCTCAACGGTCGGAAGTGGAACCCTAGGACCTCCCAGTGAGAGCCGCCGTCTGATCATCGAAATTCCCATCAATTATTGCTGTCATTAATGCCGCCCGTGTCCGTCGCTAAATCTTTGGCCTTACCCAGCCTGTCAGCGTTGAAAACGCTTGATGGTCATGAGCACGACCTCTGTCACGAAACTGAATTTTCCTTCCTTAAGCACGTATCTGAAGCACCGCCCAAATGCGTTTTCGAGTAACAAGTTGTGGCTCTCCATTCCACTGATTTATCGCCATCTTTAAAACTGGCCAGTTTTGGTACAGCATCGTAATCTGCGAGCTCTCGGCGCAGCTGTCTCCGCGCTCGTCGCCTGGCGTCGGTTCGAGTCCCACGCGGACGCCCCGCCTCCGTCGCGCGCTCCCGCGGAAAGCAAAAAACGGCGCGCGCGTAATAATCTCGGCGGCAGAGCGCGACCTTGTCGCCGCGGAGAGAAAGTTGCCGCCGCCGTAATGCGACGAGCGCTCGCGCGGGGCGGCCGATTAAGCGGAGAAGATACGCCCGCCCAACACGCCCCGCCCCGCCCCGCCCCGCCCCGCCCCGCTCCGCCCCGCCCCGCCCCGCCCCCCCCCGCCCCGCCCCGCCCCGCCCCGCTCCGCCCCGCTCCGCCCCGCTCCGCCCCACTCCGCCCCGCCCCGCCCGCTTCGATCTTTGTGTCGCATTGCTTCTCATACTACCCCGTCACGTCGCATCCTGTCTCGTCTCGTCTCGCCTAGCCTCGTCTCGTCTCGTCTCTTCCCGTCTCGACTCCTCCCCTCTCGTGTCGGCCCGTGTCGGCCCGTCTCGTCTCGGCCCGTGTCGGCACGTCCCGTCCTATTCCATTCCATCCCTTGCTATGCTATGCTATATCAACCCACCTCGTATAATCTCGTTCCACCTCATTCTATCCCATCACATTGCCCATTTCTGAAACGCCCCTTCCCTTTCCATTCCGATCAGCTGTAATCTACTATGATCCGACCGCACCGTAGGCGACTAAACGCATTCGAATGCGTCCAAAAGTGATCGTATGCGACTGTGATGTAAGTCAAAGGAACCCGACCGACCCGACCGACCCGACCGACCCGACCGACCCGACCGACCCGACCGACCCGACCGACCCGACCGACCCGACCGACCCGACCGACCCGACCGACCCGACCGACCCGACCGACCCGACCGACCCGACCGACCCGACAGACCCGACCGACCCGACAGACCCGACCGACCCGACCGACTCGACATGCCTCTAGTGTCTCATACCTTATGCGCCTTCATGCCTTCTCCATCACTTCTCCAAATTTTTCTACACCTTTCCTACCACTCCCCTCTCTGGATCTGTCCCTCTACTTTGCTATATCCATCGTTCTCTAGACCTCTCTTCGCTCCGCCTCGCGGTGCCTCTCCTGCTTCGTTTGCTCCGAGTCACCCGCATCGCGCCGCCTCGCACTGCCCCGCCCCATGTCGTGCCGCGCCTCAGCCATCTACTCACCGGTTTATTCGTGCAAGGTCAGGATGGCGGATGGCCCCTAGATGACTTGCTTCGAAAGGCGCCTCGCCTTCTTCCCGCTGAGTTGCCTCTAACGCTCGTTTGCCTGATGAGCAGATTGCCCGACTGGTTTCATCAGCCCGATGAACCATGAGACCAACTCTCTTTCATCCAAATGCCGTAGAGATGGCCAAATTCTTCTACTGCATCTTAACGAGTGCCCGAATATCAGTTCGCAGTTTCAGGGCGGGCACAAAAACATTTGACAAGCTTTTTATTAATTGAAGGTGGGTTTTCCATCACACCGCCTACCGAAACCATTCCGAACTGTCATTCTTGAGGATATTACTTTGAAATGAGACAGGCCTGCCAAACAGCCCATCCTTCTGACCACTCCGCTCCCCGGTCCATTCCGCGACGCTCCGCCTTGTCCCGCATGGCGATTCGCGCAAGGCCGCGATTATGGGTGCAAGGTCGGGATAGCGAGATGGCCCCAAGATGACTTGCTCCGAAAGGCGGCGCGCCCTTCCCGCTTTGAGCCTCTAACGATCGCTCGTGCGGTGGGCAGACTGCCCGATGCACTCCGTGGTTTCATTTAGCCTCCAACCAAATGAGCTCGTTTCAGCCAACCGACTGACACCATCGAAGCGTTCGAATACTTACGCGAGATCCTTACGACAGTTTAGATACCAATATGCAAGTGCATGGTAATTCGATGCAACGTGAATAAAAAACGTTTGAATACAGATTGGCCAATGAGCTTTCGTTCCTTCTAAGATCTCCAAAAACTGTTCTCCAACCGATTCTTCTCACTGTCACAGGCGTATATACGGCTTCTTTCTTCTTAATTTTCAACTATAAACATCCAAATTAATCGCATTTATAATTTGATATTATATAGTATATTGCATTATGTAGCCGTATTATTTTAAGACTTGTAAATTGGAGGTAAAATTGAAAAGGCACATTTGTGTAGGACAAAAAAGATTATTTCGGCGATCCTTGCCGTTCTCTACATGGTCATTATTCACGTTTTGATTTAATACATTTTTATGTAGCGATGTTTATTAAGAAAGGTCAATTATAATTGTATGCACAACTATATCTCAGAGTCCAACTATTACCGTATGTTTTTCGTTGTCTGTACACATTTCTTAGACTAGGTACGCAACACAGTACTGAGAAGGGCTTTCTTTTTGAGTGAATGATACCCTCAGAGTTTTTCTTAAAGTCAGCAAAGTCACTCTGCAGCGTCTCTGACGGGAAGTTCTGGCGGTTCGAATCCTGACGGTGGCAAATTTTCAACAATGTCTAGATAACTAGGTCGAATTCAGCCTTCTGTCTGGAGAATTCTAGCGGCCGGAATTGATCTAGCGGCCGGAATTGATCTAGCGGCCGGAATTGATCTAGCGGAGATTCTAGCGGCCGGCTCTGATTGGTATAGTTTTCTGTGGATTCTCCGATCATTATCTGGCGAATGCCGGAGCAGTACCGTAACAAACAGGCCACGCGCTACGCGCGATCTCTCCTTCCAATCCCTTTTCTTGACCTCTCCTCACCTCGTACACAAACACACTAACATAAGCTACACTATTACAAATGGCTGAAGGTCACCTTGCTCCGACAGGGGCGGTCGGGGAGATCTCCCCCACTGGGGAGTTTCCTGGGGAGGAAATTTCCCTCAAGCCCACGCGCAGGTCGGTGGTTACCGTCCAGAGGGGGGAGAACTCCGCCACTTCCCATGATAAACATTCCTTACACTAATGGGACTATTGGCAGTGACATTTGATGTATTGTTTATGAATTAGTAATTTCAGTGCATGATGGTGTCCACAAGCTCTGCTTTATCGGGTTGTGTAACGCCTTAAAGCATTATGTGCTCAGTCTCATTTCCTTTCTGATTCTTTTGTCGGATAGAAGTGCTTAATTACTTAAGTAGCGTTAAAATCGGCGCTTTAATGAGCAAACATCGAAACTCTACATATTGTAGATTTGTAGATTTTACCATGATCTACTTGGTAAGGAATCTTCAAACACCTGAAAATATCTCATATTTCAAAACAAATTCTATATGTTAAGAAAATATGATTATACTAACATTGTCGCCAACATTACTTTTGTGGGTTAGCAGTCCACGAAACGCCTTAGCTGTTCTAAGCAGATTGTGATTTGTTGGATAATAATCCACTTTATTCTTCTTGCAGAATGATATTATTATAGTAATATTTTTGTTTCAAATTTCAGATTTTATATTATTATTTAATTAAAACCATTAAGTACCTATTAATATCAAGTTTCTTTAGTTACAAACAATATTTAATCTGGAAAAACTTGAACTTTATTTTTGAAAATTGTGCATGGAAACATGTTTTCCTCAATACGATTTATTTCTTTATAACAGTTTCCTACAGTGAATAAACTATTAAAGGTTCAAAGGAGAAGAAAAAACGCGCAGAAATTCAACAGCTTTTTTCATCGAACAGAAAAAAATAAATAATACTTTTAGATTAAATCATCGTGATTATCCTCTAAAGTAATTGCATATAGTGTTATGTAAAATTTGTGCTCTGCAACCGTTTCGGTACAGTTTGCTAATTTTAAGGAAAATATTTATTTATCAGTTCAAAAGCTGAAGCAATTGAAGCTAATAAGCTTGGTGGCAACAAACCATGACACTTTCACCTACCATTCCTACCTTCCCACCTGCTCGCTCACTTGCCCTCCTGTTCTTTCCTCTGATCCACTGTCCTGCCTGTTTGCCTGTTTGATCCATTGCCAGCGCCTTGCTTAACCCCGCGCATGGGCGTGTTCCTTCCAGCCGCCCACTCGTTCACCTGCCGCCGGAATGTTCGTGTGCCTTCCTCCGGCCCCATCCCCCCCCCCCTCCGCCTCGCGATTCGGAAGGTTTACTGCGGCCCACGGCCGACCTGCCCCTCGCCAGAGATCTTAACGTCGAATCGCTGAAATATGCGCCCACTCGGCCGCGCCGTTTTGAAAGAAGACGATCTTGGAAGTTGTCTTGGGAACGCGAAATAAATGCGTGGAACGCAAAAAAAAAAAATAAATAAATAAAAAAATAAAAAAAAAAGACCCCGATTGCCCAGGAGGAGGAGGAGAAGGAGGAGGAGGCTGGAGAGCAAAAAGGAAAAACGGCAGTGATGCAGTTCGGAACGCGATCCAAATTGGTGCTCGTTGGAATGCCCTCCACTCGCTAAGTTTAGATGCGCTGGTCGCCGGGAGAACCGGTCGGCGCCGCATGCAGGGGTGGTGACAGCGCGCGCCGGAAGTTTATGGAGCTCGGGTTTTTCGTACCTTGGCTGGCGGCGTCCGGCGAGCCCCGATGTCAACGGGACGGCGGCATTAAAATGCAAGGCGACGGCAGTAATTTATTTGCAGCGTTTGGCTGGGAAGAGCAAATGGTGCGGTTTGGAAACGTCCTCGTGAAGTGGAACGTTTATGGACTGCACTAAATATGTTTACGAATATGAGAGCTGCAATGTTGGTGTTAAAGAAAGAACAACATCATTCCTTTTTATTCTACTTATCATTAAAACGATTTCACGTAGGTTCAATTATATTCGTTATATCTAAGATAGTAAATAATTAGAAATTGGCAATTTTAATACAGACAGGGAAAGGACTATATTTCGTAAGTGTTATTCAAATAAAACCGAAAAATAATATAGGAAGTGAAGTGTTACGTAAATCGAAAAATTTCCAGTCGAGAAAACATTGAAATGTTTTACATGAAGTTGAAAATAGCATTCATGGAGGATTATATGATCTCTCCAAGGCATAGCCTTTTTTTTATCAATTATGATTATCTCGCTAAACTCAACCAAATTGAAGGGAAGCATAGAACAGATATTTTGCAAGAAATACATTTCAGATATAACTCATTTTCAGATTCACAACACAGAATAAATTAAAGTACTATAGGAAGGAGAATTTTTCGAAATGGATATTTGTCTGTTAACTTAACCGTAATTTAACCTCTTAATTTAAAGTAATGAATATATTTCATTTAAATAAGATTTTATTTCGAAAGCAATAAATCATTCATTTTAGAGTCGTCTTGTTTCGAAGCACTAACATCACACCAACTGATGACAGCGGAAGAATCAAAGGTCTCCTTGGAAGATTTCATCGGGCCGTCGCCGACAGCTACTGTTCGACTCAATGGCGTCTGCGTCCCACTGTCAGGTGCTGCCGCTCGAGATAATTGCATTATAATGTCTTCGCATGTGTAGCACAGAGCGGCGATGACGTAGCCGAAAGCGATTGAGGATGACTTTGGATTGGTGTTGTCGTTTGGAGCAAAATGTGGCAATGAGACGACGATTCTGACTAAAATTATAAGTGATCAAGGGTGACGAAGGTGATATAAAAAGGCCCATATCAATGCTGATAAAGGCCTTAGTTCAAAGGGGGAAACAAAGTTGAGGGAATATCCGTTAGCCCGTTTAATTCAGAAGTGAAAAGGAAAAAAACTGAGGAGGGATAAGGACATAAATTATTACGCACAGAAGTATCTAATGCATAACATAATGAAATAGTTGTCGGAGATGATAGATACTTAAGGCCGCTAAAGGGCGAGGAAAGTATTTTAAGCGAAAACGATGTAAATGGAAGTTTCGAAGGTAGAAAGATCGTATTGTTTTGTAAGTTAAAAATTGAAAGATGGTTTGAAAGAGAGGCAGATGTTAGATGTAGGGTTGAATATATGCGTCTCTTCATTAATAAATCCTTATTGATATTTCAAAAATTTGATTATGTGGTGGAGTAATTAAACGCATTTGACAATTTACAGACCAATTCAGGCCCGATTTATATCAATTTTCACTGTACATTGGTCTACATGAAAGCAAATAATCCCCATAAAGTAACCGATTACGCTTCGTTCGTTCGTTCGTTCGTTCGTTCGTTCCTTCGTTCGTTCGTTCGTTCGTTCGTTCGTTCGTTCGTTCGTTCGTTCGTTCGTCCATCACTGACGGTAAGATCCCTTCTGTTCCACAAAATGAATATCCATTGGTAGGGCTGTAATTTACAAGCATTTGCATATTCGTTTCTGTTAACTAAAACATTCCGTTTCAATAAATTGTGTACATTTGAAAACTTTTAGAGTCAATTTAAGCTATTTTTATATGGAATATTGTCGCATGTATCACTATAATTGCACTCGTATTTTTGGATATTTGGGATATATTTGCATATTTTTGTTGTATATTACCCCTCATTTTATAGTTACCCCCAAGTTACAGTTCCGTCAGTGTGTAAGCTGCTCTGACAGTTCTCTCGCCACCTGCTAAGGTACATCATGAGACCTGCTCTGAAGCAATGGGCTTTCGACGATTTGTTTACGTTGCCATAGCCACGGATCAGCGTTGCCGCTCGCCTGACGCATACAAAGTCTCTCGAGAAGAATGCTAAGACCTGTCGTCAGCGGTATCAGTCCAAATGAAATGTGCATCCGCCGAGCACCTATGCGTGATCACACACGACGCAAACGTGGAGTGGTGTTTAAAGTCGTGAATTTGTCATAAATTGAGAGGAAGTCTTAATTTGTTGCAGTACCTAAATTGTTTTATTTTGTGAAATGTACATTAACTGAATCTCCCATTATTTTCTTAAGAAAGGAGTGCACACACTAACACACACACACACACGCGCACACACTCACACACACGCACACACTCACACACACGCACACACTCACACACACGCACACACTCACACACACGCACACACTCACACACACGCACACACTCACACACACGCACACACTCACACACACGCACACACTCACACACACGCACACACTCACACACACGCACACACTCACACACACGCACACACTCACACACACGCACACACACACACACGCACACACTCACACACACGCACACACTCACACACACGCACACTCACACACACGCACACTCACACACACGCACACTCACACACACGCGCACACACGCACACACTCACACTCACACACATGCACAAACGCACGCACACACTCGCACGCACACACTCGAACGCACACACTCGCACGCACACACTCGCACGCACTCGCACCCACACACTCGCACGCACGCACTCGCACGCACACACTCGCACGCACACACTCGCACGCACACACTCGCACGCACACACTCGCACGCACACACTCGCACGCGCACACTCGCACGCGCACACTCGCACGCGCACACTCGCACGCGCACACTCGCACGCGCACACTCGCACGCGCACACTCGCACGCGCACACTCGCACGCGCACACTCGCACGCGCACACTCGCACGCGCACACTCGCACGCGCACACTCGCACGCGCACACTCGCACGCGCACACTCGCACACACGCACGCGCTTCAAATACAAGGAAAACATTCAAACCCAGGGTGGAATTCGACCACAAGACCTGCGGTCCGAGGCGCTCTTACCCCCCTTGGGGCAGCCAATTTTTTTAAGAATTTAGCTGTTTCTTCCATTTCATTGCAAAAGTATTACTTTCTGTGTTTAGATATGTAATATTTTGACTCGTTTAACACAACATAATAAAAACTACATTAATTGACATGAATTGTTGTTTAATAAGAAATCCGATTTTAATAGTTTGCAAAGAGATACGTTTAATAAAGAGGTTGAGAATTGCTTTGGGCGAGGACGTGCAGCTGTTACACGATCTCTGCCCATCCACTCCGCTAGCCAGGCCGCAGTGCGCTGGGTTGCTTCTGCACCTCGGTGCACGGCGTTGCGCGAAGCTGCGCTCTTCTGCGCTGCTCCGCTCTGCTCTAGGCGGGGCGGGGCGGGGCGGGGCGGGGCGGGGCGCATGGGCGGGGACGGGTAGGACGCGCCTGAGAGGCGGGGCAGGCCGGCCTTCGCCAGCGCCTCCGACCTAATTACCTGGCGCGCCGCCCGCCGCCGCCGCCGCCGCCGCCGCCGCCGCCGCCCGCCTCTTGCTGCCGGAGCTTCCTCGCGCGAGCCCGTCATCTTCGAGGCCTTCGCGTGTTTTAGAGGCCGGCCTTGCCGCTCAGCTCGCCGCGGCGCGGTTACATACGCACGTCCGTCTCACGGGATGAAATGATTGTGTTTGTTGTTTCAGTTTCTCTTGGAAACACTCTCTCGGGCGGAGGCGAAGTCAAGGATTGTTCAACGATGAACAGACAGTTTAAAGATCGAAAAGCCGTATCTTTAAGTTTTATAAGGAATGTTGGAAAGTTTATATTATTGACGTTACGTCCACGGTGTTTGCTTTCACACATACATTTAAATAATCTCACGAACGTTTGATGAATTTCTGATTTTTTCTGCTTTCAACGAAAACATGAAAATTAAATCTTTTCACTTGTCAAGAAGTCATCTTTTCAATTGTTTACTTCTGCATGGAAAATTACTTCGAAGACTGATTGAATTCGGATCTTGGTTTTCTCTTTAAGACAGGTTTTTGTGAATAGACGGAAACCGTAATTACGACTAGTTGAATACAGTTTTATTTTCGGCACAAAGGCGCACGTGCTTTGCAGACGATTTAATTGTTCGTTTTTGAATTTTGAATCTTTTGCCTTTTTTGGTCAGGAGAGTCAAAATATTTTGTTTCATTCTCCTTTGCACCTTGCTTACCTTTTCTTACTGGCTTTAACAATGTGCAAAATTTCGTGTTTTTCACGAATATTTCGAAATCTTTTTTTCAAAATTGATTAATATACTCCCTGAACCCTAGTTTCATTTCTATTTCTTTTACTCTTATTGGTTTCTGAATCATGGGTACGCGTTGTCTTGCATCCGTTTGAAATATATTGACCGCAAGACATCCGTCGTAAACTAGGACATTAAATTTTAACGATGGGTGTGCACAGTTTTAAATTTGAAAACGGAGAGATAATGGCCTCCTGTGCGCTTATGGAAGAGAAAGAACCCGTTTGGAGAGCTGTTGGCCGTGTTCTTATGTTAGGTCAAATGAGCAAGGCGCTGAAAACGTCTTAAAATAACGCATAGAGAATACAACATAACAAAGAAAATATTATAACCTGGCCTTGTCTGTAATCAGAGTTCATAAAAATGTGTCAATTAAATAAGTATTTTTGGAATCACTATTTAAGAACGTAATGTAATTAGTGCAGATTTGATGGTCCGTATGTGTGTCAGTTCTCGTTTATTCTGTTCCTGCTTCCCTACAATCAGTGGAATGTACCAACGGTTTTAAATATATGGTATACCATCTTTTTTTAAATTGACATCGTGTAGAATTTTGTAGCCCTTAGTCGTTGTTAGTATTGGTATGAAATGCAGGTAGAATTTGTTTCACACTTATTATGACAAAGGCTAAGATTTTGATGACATTTAATATATTTATTAGTTCATTGTAGACATAGGTAACTTGTAAATGAATGTGTATCATGACATAAATGTATAGTTTTTGGCTCATTTTTGCCATTTTTCAATTTTTGTCTCATTTTGTTTTGGACCTTAGGGTTATTTGGTCATTTTTACGCATTTTTCCTCTTTCCGTGTTTTTTTGTTAGTAAATATTTCATGAATTAACAATGACTCACTAAAACAAAGTTTTCATTATATCATCAATTCATGACAAAATTGACTACTGCAATGGACTCAGTTTTTCGAACTGGAAATTACACGGATTTTCGATAACTTCCTCGGCCTTTCAAAGCCGACGGTTGGAAGATCGAAGCTAAAGATTACATTTTCTCCTAAAAAATTAAGACTTTATTTTAAACATAATTTCATATAGATCAATTTCATTTCAAATTGTAAAATTCATTGAATATGAATTATATTTATAGAAATTGTTTAGTATTTTAAAAAATAGGCCATTTCCTCCTTATTTTTATGCTTTTTAGATCATTTTCTTCTTGTTTTAAGTATTTTTATATGTCATTTTCAAAGAATGCTTAGGTCATCAGAATCCGAGCCCTGATTATGACATTCTTAAAAAAATCTACGTCGAAAAGAAAGATTAGTCTGATTTATTTAAATTAATGTAGAAGTGTCTGAAGGTATATTAGAGGTGATTTTTTCATTATATTAGATTTAGCTGAACCCACGCGAAGGCAAATTCCTTTTTATTCTATTTTTAAAGCATCAAAACCTTTTAATAAATATATTTTGTATCCTAGCGTTATTAGCTAATTTTTTCAAAAGAAATTGTTCATAAAATTATATATTATGTCACAGATTATGAGCGTATTGGCCGTTTATGGCATGAATAATTGCTTCATCACTCATTCGGCCAATAGTAACGAGAGAATCGCGGGGTGGTAGTGGTAAGCCCAAGAGTTCTGTCATCTCAGGAACTTAAATAAGATTCGTAGTGTTTAGTTGTGAATAATTTTAAATGTTAAAACTATAGTGCACTTTTTAATGAAATTATTTCCTTATGTACTGACACCTATTGTTTATAGATTGTTCAGAAAACTTCGCAAATGTTTGGCTTTTGTTTTATTGGGAGTCTGGGGGGTTTATTACTAGTAGATTCGGCGTAGTTATGACTGAGAACCGCTAGATCGCGTTAGGAGCGCTGTCTCATGCGAAACATATACTTTCGCTATTTTATTTATTTATTTATTTATTTATTTATTTATTTATTTATTTATTTATTTATTTATTTATTTGTTTGTTTGTTTGTTTGTTTGTTTGTTTGTTTATTTGTTTATTTATTTGTTTATTTATTTATTTAGTATTATAACGTATTTCATTTCACTTTTGCGTATGGTTGAATTATTGAAACATTGACTTAAAATGTGAAGAAAAGTTTATAAAAATAGATCTAATAACATAAAAGTTTGTGTGATTTAAAAAAAAATATATTTCTGTATTCTGAAGCCTCTTTAGATGTGTAATAAAACGAGGAGTTATGATTATTAAGTACAGCACATTTGCTGTTATTGACACACGTGCACTTCATTCGGCGTTGAATTGTTTTGTTTTAGTCTTGGTAATAAGGCATTACGTGACGTATCTGTTCTAATATTACTCTTAAGTAATATTGCCTTGGTCTTATAATAGCTTGGAAAATGCACGACTCGCATATTTACTGCAAAGAAGCAGTTTTTACACACACGTATTGATAACGTACGCAAATGCAGTGACGTTAAGCATGTATACAATCAGTGTGATATTGTGAGGCGTTTTGGCTCGCGTGGGAACATCGCGCTGCGTCGTCCCCGGCCGGTGACGCGCGACGTTTGTCGCCTCGTCGACGGTCTTCGTGGAGCAGTGCCGCGGCCGCTGTTTACCTCTGCCCCTTGCGCCCCGCAATTAGTTCCCGCGCCACGCGCGGCGCGTGACAATGTGCCGCAGCCTTGGCCCCCCGCCCCCGCTCCGCCCCCGCTGACAGACACGCGCGCGCGGCTATCATTACGTCAACGCGCACCGCCGTTTCCGGATGTTGGCTGCGTAAGCGGTCGGGAGACATCGGCGAGCGAGTTTGGAAACAGGCGGCGTCAAGACGCATTTGCATGTTTTCAAAGAGATTTTGTGCATGGTTCATGATTATTTAAGTTAGGAAGGCGTCAAGAACAGAATGTTGTCTTTTAGAATTTGCTAAGATAATACTCGACACCTCATTACGTACTTATTATTTTCTTAGTATATTTGTGTAAAATGGATAGCAGAAGTGTTTGAGAACACTCAATTAACTAATAAAACGGAAAGAAATGTATATTTTTGTAACAACCTAAACAGTTGAAAACATTTTCATTTTGGATGTGTAAAAAATTAGAAATACAAACTTATTTCAAAACATAATTTTTATATTGGTTATGTAGTGTTGTGGTCGAATTTCCGGGCTATGGAAAATTGCCCTCATGCATGGCATATTCTGGAAAGTATTTTCGAATTTGTCACTTCATGGGCACCGAACGCTGTCCGACCATCGCTCGTTTGACACCCAAAATCTCCGCCAAGGACCATCCTACGACGTTTTCCTTCCTTTTTACCCGTCGCTTGTATTCGTCCTTGAAATCTGATTAGGTCCGAAAAAGTTTTTAATATTGCCGGACATTTTAATTATTGGTTTCCTTTCATACGCACAAGCTTGACATCACACACTGAGAACTTGAAAATTCACCGCCCCAGCCGGGTTTAAACCCTCGAACGTGTTTCGGAAGCTTGTATGCTAACCTCCGGGCCAATGGACCCGGAATTTTTCTTTACTTTTATATAACGCAATTTATTATTCGTAAGTGATATATTTTGGAAATATGTGTACCATAATTAAAACTAATTGAAACATGATAGCAAAGAGTTTTAACACATTCGGCACAGGCATTTAGGTAACTCCCACCGATGCAAAAATTAACCGAATAAGATCGAGATGACCCGAACTGGAGCGGGAACGCTTAAATCCATATTGAAGTTACTTTGTCAAGAAATTCTCGAGAGATCGCTTCATAAAGATTCTTTCTCGAAAGCATTTAGCTGAAAAATTTGCTCTTGAATACAGATATAAAATTCGTTAGTACACTCTCACACAGTTTCGGTCGCGAAAACATTTTGTAAATAAATTCACTTGTGAGGAGTGTTTCGTAATGTTTTGTGTGATCGAAATCGAAATTGTTTAATGTTACAAAATTACCAGAAAAGGAGTTGAACAACGAAAAAATAGTTTCCTTTTCAAGAGTAGTGCTTTTTAAGAGAGCATTTTAAAGAGATACACATCGCGAAATGCACAAATTTTGCACTGTGATTTTGTATGAGCTGAAGCGGACTCTTTACTTTAATATAATGAAAGATAAAGACCATTATTTACCAATACAATTATTGAATTCCATACTTTTTCTGATGCATTTATGGATATATGAATCGGTGAAAACCAGAGCGGTATAAGTGACATTTTATAAATTCTGAGAAAACGTGTTTATTTTATTCTATTTTAGTGGAAATGTATTTTCGTGGTTTTAATGAACAATTGAAAATCCGTGGTTTTAATGTCGAAACAAAGCACCACGACTTTACAGTAATATTGACTTAAATAAACAGATTTCTGAGAATTTATAAAATATCACTTATCCCGTTCTGTTTGTCCCTCATTCACATGTACGTGATTTGAACATCACAATTTTACGCGTAATTATACAGAGAAAAATATTGTATCATCGCTCAAATTTTAATAAAAAGGCACTTATGCCTATCTGTTATGTACTATTGCTTTCTTCAGACAAAATGCGTTCTTTCACACCCAGTTTTTAACTGGTTTTGAAGTAAATAAATATATAAATAAATAAAATAAAACCTAACGTGTATACTAATAAATAAACAGAATTGGAATTTGAAAATTCTCGTGTCTTATGTAATCTCAAATTCAAAAGGAAAATTGAAACAGTTGAAAGGGACAATTCCAAGGATTTCTACTACCTGAGCCTTTCAGTATTTACTTCCTGACATACACATTTGCTTCTGTGAGCCTTATTTGGGAGATAGAGTAGTGAATTACTGTGATCATATGGATGGTCATACTTTTAGACGTTAATTGAGGAAACCATTTGTCAGTTTCATGTCACCAGTGGATTTCCACCTTTCATATCTAACGCAACAAGTGAAGCACATAGAAAAGTGCCGTAGGCAAATAAGAGGGGCGAGAAAAACAGGTTTGTAAATGCTTGTAATATGATGAATTACATGGCGTAAGGTCTTCCCTAGTTGGTGGCCCTGGAGAATCAGCAACCTAATATGGATTCTCGAAATAAGATTCTTAGAGCAGGTAATATTTTGATGTGTGATATATGACCAAGCTATACAATTCTCTTTTTAATACTTTTAAAAATTAGAATCAGTTCAGATTAGGATCCTAAGACATCTGGCCGGAATAACAAAACGGACAGTTACAGAAGTGAAGAGATCAGAAAAAGACTGAAGGAAAAGAATATATGTTCAAAAATGAATCCAACCAAATCAAAATCACAAGTCATTGACGAATGACATTGCTATAATTTTAAGAGAAAATTGTCGGAAAAGATTTCTACTTTAGTTCTTCAATATGAAAAATATAATTTGTAGAAGATGCCAGTATGTGGTAACTTGCAGCCAGAAAAATAACAATTTGAAACTTTCGAAACCTTTGATAATAACAATAGTTGATTATTGAAAGAAGTCTGAAGCAAATTATTCCTTGACTCTTCGCAACTAGGGCAACGACCATTTGCTTGAGATGGCCGACAATCCTCCGAGAGGTCGATGGCTTCAAATTCCCCACTTCGTGCACGACTGAGGGGCTAGACAACTTCATTTCCGTTTCCACTTACCACCCGATAGCCCCCGCGTGCAGCGACCTTTCCCAGTGCACGCACGCGTTTCTTGTTTAATTCGGTACCGCAAGTACTGTTCCCAACGCCGCCACAGACTTTACAACGGGTGATATAGCAAATGTGACTCTGCCTTCACAACTGTCAGCCTAGCTCACAGCCAAATGACAACTCCGCTACTACCATTGCCGCCGCCGCCTCTACTGCCTCATCTGCCCCTCCTGTACCATTATCTCCTCCGCTTTTTCCTCCGCCACCTCCACGTCTCCATCTTTTCCACCACCATCCCTCATGTCCATAGCCTCCACCGCGGCCCAGCCGCCTCTGCTACCCCGTCTACTCCGACTACCCTGCCTTTTCTGTCTTCCCCCCTCCCCTGCCGCCCCCGCCGCCCACCTTCCCACTTTCTCCACCTCCCACCTCCCCACTTGCTCCACCTCCCACCTCCCCACTTGCTCCACCTCCTACCTCCCCACTTGCTCCACCTCCCACCTCCCCACTTGCTCCACCTCCTACCTCCCCACTTGCTCCACCTCCTACCTCCCCACTTGCTCCACCTCCCACCTCCCCACTTGCTCCACCTCCTACCACCCCACTTGCTCCACCTCCCACCTCCCCACTTGCTCCACCTCCTACCTCCCCACTTGCTCCACCTCCCACCTCCCCACTTGCTCCACCTCCCACCTCCCCACTTGCTCCACCTCCCACCTCCCCACTTGCTCCACCTCCCCACTTGCTCCACCTCCCACCTCCTCACTTGCCCCACCTCCCCCGCCTCCCCCATTTGCACCGGCTTCACTACCTGTCCCTCCTCCATCCCCCTTGTCTTCGTCTCCTTTCCCGTCACTCTCGCATCAAATACCGCCTCCACCATATCCCAAGCGTCCACTGCCCCCTCTAACTTCCCCATCGCCACCATTCCCACAGTCTTCCTTGCCTGCCCCAACAGCTCGGTTTTCACCTCAGCCACCATCACCCCCGCCTCCGTCATCTCCACTGCCTCCACCATCTTCTCCGTCTTCCCCATCTCCACTACTTGCACCATCTCGTCCGCTTTCTCCATCGCCTCTTCCACCTCCACCAGTTCCTTTTCCTCTTCCACAACCTTCTCCATCCCAACCATCGTCGCTACATCCACCACCGCCTCCGGCGCTGCCGTCGCCACCAATGACACGATTGCAATTTAGGTCATCATTCCTGCCCCTGCCGATGTCACCGGCCCTGCCCCCTGGGAACCCTCCTCTCCACTGCCTCCGATGTCATCCATATCACGTACAGCCACAGCTTCCGCCATTGTTGTTACATTCACCGTTACCCCTGCTGTCCCTGCCAGAGCCCCCACAGAGCACAGGGGCCATTACCGCATCCCCATTCTGCCTTCCCTCCCGCGAACGCCGTTGTCTTGTGATGTCTTTCTCACCTGTTCCGCTCGGGCGCGCTTGTTTCTACAGCTTGTTCACGATCTTCACCTGCAGACTTTCAACGTGCGCGGGGCGGCGGAAGTCGAGTGAGCTTATTAAGTGGCTTGGAATGTGTGGTGGCCCTAGGGGCATTGCACTCTACGTGACTACATTGGTTTGCTGATAAACATTTGATCATGAACAAATTGTATATTTTCTTTCCGAATTCGTTACTTGTAATTTCATGAGAAGGAAAATTCATTACATTCTAAGATCCTTGAGGAACCTTGTGAAAAAAGCAAAATGAAATACTACTGTATACTATCACATATCAACATTATTTATTTTAAAACAAGAAATTCGCTTTCAAATAGAATTACAGAATTATTACTGCAAAGACGGGTAAGTTGGACGTAAATCTTGTTTGTTTGTTTTTCATTTGCTTCATGCACCATTTTTTAAACATAATTTTGAAATACACAATACACAATTATTTTAAAACACATAAACAAAAAACCTGTGTAAGTAGTGCGCCGTGCTTTTGTCTGAATTATATACATTTCGATTACGTTCAGACAAAATTAATGATGAAAAATAATGTTTAAAAAGTATTCATTTTTTTTAGAATCGAAGTAGCTTTTGTTTAAGACAATATTATCAAGTCTCAAACGCTCAAAAGAGGTACGTCGCGTATGAAGAGATCAGAGGCAGGGAAGGTTCCCAAAGGATCTGGGAGGTACCTCACGCGACATGGCCATGTCGAGACTGGAACCCGTCCAACCTCCGCCACTTCACCTGCGGTCAACCCGGCCGACATAATGTTCCAGTGTTCGTTGTCGGCCGGTGTGTCTTCGAGACAGCAAACAGCCGACGAGCGCCGCGCGGCGGCCGAGCGCGCATCCCGTCGTAAAGCGCCTGCACCTCGCGATTCTCACACTCCGCCCCCCCCCTCCCCCCCCCTCCCCCGCTGTCGCGGCGCTTCCCACCGCGCAGGCCCAGGGCCGTTCAGAGGGGAACCGAACCAACCTCACACACCGCGCCTTTGCTTCTGACTACTTGGTTGCTTAAGCAATCAAACTTACTGGTTTGATGGATTATTTCATGTTTTCGGGCTCATCAATTGCTATGGTCATACGTCTCATGAGGGTGGCACTTTTTTTTTTTTTTTTTTTTGCACAGCTAGTTCTGCCCTCGCTAGATGGTGTGATCCGGCGCCGCCTTACATGTCGGCTTGCTTTAGCGAGTAGTTTTGCGGTAGTTTTGCGGCTTGAGAGTTTTGCGGCTTGCCAGTTTTCCTCGTCCAGGTATTACCTATCAGCGATGCACTGCCTCAGTCGGGGCAAGCTCTAAGCTCACGGCTGGTCTCCCGACATGTACGGGAGTATAGTGCGTATACGTGTGGATATAGGTAAGGATAGGACAAGAAAGATGAAGGGAAGGTCGCGCGCGGTCCGTTGTTCGTTTGTTAGGGTACTACTCCGGCATTTGCCTGCTATTGTTCTGAGAAGCCACGAAAGACTATTGATCAGAGCAACCGCCCGCTAGAATTCTCCACCCAGCGGCAGAATTCGACCTGGCTATCTAGCTAGTCGGGACTTGAGCCGTAGATCCTCCTGGGTAGATACTCTGCAGAGACATCCTGAAGAACTTTTTCATTTTTTACCTAATAGTCTTTTGTCATATCATATATATTCTGTCATATGAAAATCATGAAGTATTATGATCTCCCTTCTACTTCAATTTAAAAAGTGCAGGCTGTATCATATTTCTTATCACTCTGGTGACAACAAATAACACTCTCTGCAATTCCTTGGTCAAACGCTCTGAAATCTCGATAGTAAAATAAAATGTACAACATAGAACACAAAATAATTCCTTTTGTCACAGAAAAGAATGATGAACACCTACAAAATACACTTGGAGTTCCTCCAATTTACCTAAGACCCAACTACCTTCTGAAACACATAGCCAACAGAAATATTCAGTTTTCTTTCTTTACTTCTTTTTCTAACTTCAAATTCATAGTTTGTTTCAATTATTAGTTCTATTAGTGAGCATAATTAATTTTCTAGCTAAACTTTGATACAGTTTTATCCTACAATTGACACTATAATTATTCAATAATCTTTTATATATTGCTATTCAGAAAAAGAAAAATTATTTTGTGTTCTACAATAATTTTAAATACGTGTTTATTTTGCCTATGAAAACCAAACGTATTTAGAATACGTATTTAAATACTTATTTACAAAGTATTTTAGTGAAGTATTTAAATACTTATTTACAAAGTATTTTAGTGAAGTATTTAAATACTTATTTACAAAGTATTTTAGTGAAGTATTTAAATACTTATTTACAAAGTATTTTAGTAAAGTATTTAAATACTTATTTACAAAGTATTTTAAAGAAGTATTTAAATACTTATTTGTAAAGTATTTCGGCGAAGTATTTAAATACTAAATTTAAAGCATTTTGCCCAGTCCTTTATTTGAAGTAGAGAGTTCCCTTTTGGGTGGCGTCACGGATCCCGAGACGCTTAACACGGCCCTTGCGAGACGGCTCGCGTGCCAGGGGCTGCGTGCGCACGTGCGCGACGGCAAACACGTGCCGCGTCACGCGACCACGAGAAGCGAGCGCTTCTCCTCTCCGTTGCGAGGTATTGGAGAACGTCAACATTCCGGTCAGCCAAAATTCTCTATTTTCATTGCGATGTTATGGAATGATTAATTTTGGTGTACGTCCAAGTTTTTGAACTAGGTTGTAAAAAGTGTAGCATAAACTGTTTATGCACTTCATGACAAAAGTTTTTTCATCTAAATGTTCTATTTAAGCTAATTTAATTTATTTTACTATAAGGTCCAAGTTGCACGCTTAAGTGAAATCAAAATTTTTGTACCTAACCTACCAAATTGTAACCTTCTAAATATGTTGTATTTAATTCAAAAATGTCAAATAATTTGCGCCAAATTGTCTTTTAACACCGCATGTGACTCGAATCCCAATTGTGACTTAGTTTTATGTTTTATTTTGTAATTTATTTTATCTTATTTTATTTGTTGATCCCCACATTGTTTGATTTGGTATGCTTAGATATCAGAAAAGAGCTAGCTTGGGTACTTCTTGTTACCTGGCCGAGCAATTATTTCAATGACTGAATTAGCTTGCAGTCCAAATCTTGGATTTTAATCCAAACTTAATAAGAGCTGGCGCAGATGGGCGAGAGCCCTACTCAGGGTACGCACATTCCGAAACACAAGAACAAGTATGGAGCCAATAAGGTTTTTTTTGGGGGGGGGGAGGGGGATTGAGCGAATAACAAACTCATAGAATGTCGAAAATAGCGTGAATGCGGGGTGGTTAAAAGGGTAGGAACATGGCTTGATGGCCTGCACTCACACCTGCAAGATTCTTCACCGTATGTGATATATATTATTTCGCAAAAGATAAAGGTAGTCATTCCATTAATGCATTTATATGACAAATTTGCTGAAAAATTATCTCCGGAATGGAATAACATGTAAAATAATTACGTGAGAGTCGTGCGTTTTTAAAGATTTTTAATCACTCGTGCGTGGTAACTAAGTAGTACTTACCTCCACTTAAAAGTACTATTTTTTGATTGGAAAGTGTATCTTTGCAGTACGCGTGTCGCAATGAAGTTACGACCATACGAAATCTGAGTACTGCAAAGTAAACAAGACACTGCAGCCGCATGAATCAGAGTAGCTATCGCCTTGCATATTAAGAATGATCTTAACAAAATTTACTTGTAAGTTACCATGAATTCGTACTAAAAAATAATGCTGCGCAAGTCGTACAAAGTGTCTTTGACGCTCATATTTCAAAATGCCGGACTCGGCACTTAACGTTGCCTAACCTTTAATTTATTCGTACGACAAATTATTTTCGGGTGCGAATTATTGAAAAGTAAATTGAATTTTTATAATTTATATTGACGACAGAATCTTTTATTTAAGATTATGTAATACCATCATTTACACGTAAACGTTTGCTACTTCACAGGTTTTTCAGAGAAGAAAAAATAGCAAGTAGTAATGCAATACTTACATTGTTTGTCTTTCTTAATTCTTTGCCCGTTGTGAGTTTCAAAAATTACATAGCACCTTCTATTAAAATTAAAACAATGCTAACTATTCATTCGTATGAGTTGGATACAGGAGCATTTAATAACTTCCTCAATAAAAACATTCTGAATTTCCGTTAGTCTTTTCGCCGAGCCCTTCCCGCCATCCACTCTCAAGGAGAGAATCTTCGCTGGTAGAGAGAGCATCCACGGGAACGCTACATATTTATGAGGGCAACTTCCTATTCCTTTACTTGTGTACGGTTCTGACCGACAAATGACCTTACTGGTAACGAATACTAGACAAAGGTAATTACCGCAAGGTATCTCTCATTAGCGAAATACTAGTTTTGGAAGGTGCTAGCTTCCATAACATTCCTTTCGTCTTCAGTTATAAAGAAAAAAACTTTTGTCATCAGTTTTTTAGTAAGTACAATTATGTAGGACACTGAATGTGAAGCAAGTGTACAATGGCAATTCATTTTGAGAAAACCTCTTCTCACTTGATAAAATATTTTATTTGTTAGTAAATCGTTTATGAGACACAAATATTTTCACCATTATGAAAATCTTTAGGTTCTTGATTAGAATATTTAAGAGTACTCGAATTTCTTGTTTACATCCATGTATTTATTCAGTGTTTCAAAATATCTTTTCCATCATTTACTATTTGAGAATTGCAGTTTTTTCAATCAAAATTACATCTTTAAGACCTATGTTATAATTGCTGAAGATAATGTTGTGATGCACTTTTCTAAAGCAATAAATAACCTCCAAATAATTTGCCTAGTGAAAATTTATGAGTTATTAATGTATTTGTTATTTATTCATTAACTATTTTTCATTTTATAAGTATCATTTATTACGTGACAATATATTCCTATAGATACAATATACATACGTGCTTTCTCATTGAGATCTTTTTAATCATTCTTACGTTGCACATTCTTACTTGTATAGAGAGAATTTGATTTCATTGTGAGTCATGACTTGCATTGTTTATTGAAATACCATGAAAGTGTTGAAAGCTTTGTCTTCCTGAAAATGCATCTTACTCTTTCACAGACCTAACCTTTTAATTTTTGGTCTTTATATAGTGCTGAAGGAATATGGAAGTACAAATAAAACGCTTTTCAAGACGTACAATTTCCGCTGTTACAAATTTTTATTATGGTAGTGCCGTTACAGTTGAAAAGTCGTATGTACAATATAATTTACAAGGCAGCAGGGGCGCCCGCGCTGCGGTGCGGGGTCACCGGTCATAGTCGCAGTCCGTCGACGTCTCTGCCTCCGCAGAAGACCCTGCGAAGCAAGTGGTCGCTTGAGCGGCGGCGCTCGTCGCCACGGCGCGGCGCGGCGAGGCGGGGAGCCGCGCGCCGCGCCGCTCAGCTGTTTCTGCGCGCCGGCTCCCCGCCATTTCGTTTTGCGGCCTTCCGCCATCTTGTTTGTTTCGGTTTTGATAGAGCGGTTGCTCGTTATGTTTTGCTCCCGACCTGTTGCGATCGTTTATTGCCACTAAATTATTCATGCAGTGGAAATAGTTGTTTTGTAATTTTGGGTTTATAACGTAGAGAGAGAGAGAGAAATTTCGAAACCATTTTGTTTTAATGTGAGAGCCAATGAGTACTCTCGAGGCAGAGACCATCATGGATGTGGACTCTACGCAACAGGTCGTGAATTACAAAGTGGGTTATGTTAATTGTACCACTTGCATACAAGGCAGTTATTTGCATGCACATTTCACAGGCGTTTAAGTTGTGTTCCCTCTTGCACCGGTGCACATCTCGTATTCTTTGGCAAACGTAACACCAGATCTGGCACGGGCTGGAAGCAGAGAGGCTCGCGTTGCTGTCCTCCTCTTCTGTCTCGGTCGCGCTGAAGTGGCCAGGCCGCTTAGCCGGCGACGGCAGCATTACATACATACATCAACGTATCTATCACAGTCCCACATATATTTTGCAAATCTCGAATTGGTTACTACGTAACTACGGATTTACTTCTGTGTTTGTGCAATATTTGTGCATGGATTTCAATAAAATATATAATTACATTAATTGTGTATCTCTTAAATCCTATATATTTGTCTATATAATTTAAGCGCAAATTTGACTAAATTGGAAGCAAATTTCCTCAGTGGAGTCGGATGGATTCAGTTTTTCTTTCACTGCTCCTATAAATTAACTTATTTCACAGTTTGTACTTTATCACTAAAGCGACATGTGATTTTTGTGAAAAAAATAATAGTTTATCCGCTTTGATTGCGTGCTTCCCTACGAGTAATTTCCCTCCTCTCTCAACTGTCCGTGTCTAAGCTCGACGAGCTGTGGTCCTCGCCGTGTGTGTGTGCGGGGCGGGGCGGGGGTAGGCGCTCAGTGGCGACGCGAGGGCTCGGGGCCCAGGCTGTCCAGGGCGGCGCCGGGCGGCGGCAGGCGGCGGCCGTAGGGCAGGACGTCGATGTTCTGCACGTGGGCGCGCACGGGCGGCAGGCGCGCCTCGCCGTCGCGCCGCGTGGCCGACGCCGCCACCACGGGCGTCAGCTTGAGGCCGCCGTGCTTGCGGTTGCGGCGCCTGGACTTGCAGCACTTGCCGAACGCGGGCTTGCGCTTGCTGCCGCCCGCCGCCGGCCCGCCGCCGCCCGCCGCCGCCCCCGACAGGGAGAAGTCGCCCCCGCTGCTGCCGCCCCCGCCGGCCGAGCTCTCGTCCGACCCGGCCGAGCTGGCGCCGCCCGGCCGCCCGAAGGTGGGGGCCGTGGGCCCGAACAGGTCGTCTTCCGCGCCGTAGGACCCTCCTCCGTGGTGCGGCGGCTGGGTGCCGCCCGCTGCCCCGTGCGGCGGCTTCCCGTAGGACCCGCCTCCGCCTCCGCCGCCGGGCTTCCCGAAATAGGCGTCCTCGTCGTCCACGGAGGCGCTGGAGTCGGCTCCGCTGGCGCCGTCCGGCTTGCTGAACCCGCCACCTGGCTTCCCGAAACCGTTAGTGTCCAAATGGTCGTAGTTAGGAGAGCTCCCGTACACGTCTTCGTCACCACTGTTAATATTTGTGAGTCCGCCACCAGAGTCTAGCTCCCCGCTCCCCGGCCCGACCGAGCCACTAGCCGGCTTTCCGAACGAGTCGAGCGGATCTGCGGCAGAAGAAGCAGTGTCACCGCGAGCGGCGCGCCTCGGGCTCGAGGTCGGCGCGCGCCACGCCGCCGGCGCCGGCCGGCGCGTCGGGCGCCGGCAGCTGCGACTCCACGTCTGCGCTCGGGAGGCCAGGGAACCCCTCCGGGGCCGATCGCCCCCGGTACAGCTCGCCCCCCCGCCCCGCCGGCCCGCCCGCGCCCCCGCCCGCGACACCGCCACCACCGCCGCCGCCCAGGTCCGCCCCGCCACCGTCGAAGAGCCCCGCGCGCGCCGCGGCGCCGCCCGCGCCGGACAGCCGCTCCAAGAAGCCACCGCCACCACCCGCACCGGGCCTTGCAGTTACGAGGGCTCCGCTGTTAGTAGGTTTCAGGAAAAGGAAGCTCAGGTCTTCCGGGTCGTTGCCGAACTTTCCACCCGAGTCTGAGGAGTCGAGGAAGTCACCGCCTGGTTGGGAACTAAAACTACCGAACTGCCCGCCGCCAGCTGGACTCTGGGGTTGGTAGGCTCCTGGTTTCACGCTGTCTGAAAGTGTTCCGAAAGAGCCACCCAAGTCTCCGAAAAGGTCCTCTTCGTCCGTAATGCCCCCTTCACCTGGTCGCCCAAAGAGTTCAGAGTCGGGTTGTTTAGAGTGTGAGTCTGAACCGGGTTTCTCCACCGCCAGCGGAGAACTGCCCAAGAAAGACGTGTCCGTCGGTTTGGGAAAGGGAGATCCCGGGAAAAGATCGCCGCCGCCCGTGGGTTTGCTTATGAGAATGCCCGGCCGCGGAGGGGCTCCCGGGTGATTGCCGAAGAGGTCCGCGTCTGTGGGCTTGGGGATGTGGATGCCGGCGCTTTCCAGTTCCACGGAGGGGCTGTCGAAGAGGTCGCTGTCCGAGGGCTTGGAGAAGCCGCTGCCGGGCCGCGAGATGCCGCCGGGATTCGCGCCGAACACGTCCGCGTCGGGCGGGCGCGCGCCGCCGAACGCCGTGGGCGCGCTGGGGTAGTTCCCGCCGGCGGTAGTCGCCCCCAGGAACCCGTTATTACCCGCCCCAGGAGGGGGGTTGGAGAAGCCGTTGCCGGGTTTGCCCAACCCCACGGGGGCGCTGCCGAAAAGGTCGCTGTCAGCCGCGGGTTTGGAGAAGCCTGCGGAAGGCTTCCCGAAGAGGTCGCTGTCGGCCGCCGTGCCGCTGACGGGCGCGCTGTCGAACAGGTCCGAGTCGGCCGCGGGCGGGTAGCCGGGCCGCGCCGGCGGCGCGCCGGGCGGCCTCGCGCCCCCGGGCCCGGGTCGGGCCGGGACGAACCCGTCGGGCACGCCCGGCCGCGGCCGCCCGAACAGGTCGGGATCCGCCGGCCCCGGGCGACCCGGCACGAACACGGGGTCGGCGGGTCGGGGCCTTCCGAACAAGTCCGCGTCTCCGGGCCGCGAGGCGCCCGCTCCGGGCAGCAGCGGGTCGTCGAAGAGGTCGAGGTCGGTCGGGCGGCCGCCTGGCGCGGCGGGGGCGCTGCCGAAAATGTCAGCGTCGGCGGGCCGGGGCCGGCCGTTGGCGGGTCGAGCGAACGGGTCCGGACTGTCGAAGATGTCTGTGTCTGAAGGGCGGGGTCTGCCTGGGCTGGCGCCCGCCGGCGGGCTGCCGAATATGTCACTGTCAGAAGGGCGGGCCGTCCCAGGGCGGCTGCCGACGCCAGGCCGACTCGCTCCGGGGCGGGCGCCCGGAGGTCTCTGGTACGCGCCGTTAGGTCGCGAGGGAGGACCGAATATGTCAAATGCATCGTCTGGGGCTGGGCGGGCGGGGGCGCCTCCGAAAATATCCGCGTCCGCGGGTGTGGGATAACCGTTGACCGGCTTTCGTGGAGGTTGGAAAACACCGAACAGGTCGTCGTCGGGAGGAGATGGTTTGGACGGTCGATTTCCGGGTTTACTAGTGCCTGGATATGATCCGTAATAGTTATCTCCAGGGCTCAAGAAATCACCTCCGTTTGGTTTTCCCCCAAAGAACAGGTCGTCGTCGTAATCGTATCCACCGGTGGCCCCCGGGCGCACTGGCTTCGGTCTCGTGAAAGGAGGATCGAAAATGTCATCAAGGGGGTCCCGAGGAGGATGGCCGTAAAGGTCATTGGCTGGTTTTGTAAGTCCGAACAAATCTGCGTCTGGCGCTTTTGTAAAACCTGTTCCCGGCTGATCGTAATAATCGTCATTATCATAGTCGTAGTAATCCAAGTCCTCACCCGGAGCAGGTTTGGGGCGGCTTCCAGGCTTCGGGCCGAACAGAATGTCCTCGTCGGCGAGGTCGGAGCCGGCGCCGGGTCTTTGCCCCGCGCTCGGTCTGTACCCCGCCCCGGGTTGCCCTGGGCGGCCTGGCCTCCCCGGTCTGCTTGGCCTAACGGGGGGTGCGAAGGGGTCTCCGAATAAGTCCTCGTCGTAGCCCGGTCGCCCTGGCCCCTGAGGTCTCCACGGCCGTGAGCCCGAGGGCCTCCCCGGAGGGGAGCCGAAGATGTCGTCGTCTGGTCGGGACGGCCTGGCGCCCGGCCTGCGGTTGGGTGGGTAACCGTTACCAGGCCTATTGCCCGGCCTGTATCCGGGTCGCGCACCCGGCCGGTAGCCCGGTCTGCCACCGGGTGCGTGACCGCCACCAGGTCCGTAGTTTGGGGCATACCCATTCCCGTAGCCGGGGCCGTAGTCGGGTCGTTTAGCGGGTCTACCGGGAGCGAACGGGTCCGGCTCGTACGGGGTAAGAAAATCACCACCACCAGCACCCCCACCACCACCACCGCCACCGCCACCGCCACCGGTTCCGTAGCTCCCCGGAAGGCTTCCGAACAGATCCGAGTCGGTCGTCCCGACGTTCCCTGGTCTCCCGGCGCTCGGAGGGCCGAAAATGTCGCTATCGCTGGACGTGGCGAACCCATTGCCCGGTTTGCGTCCCGGCGCGCCGCCCGGCCGTCCGCCCGGCCCGTTCGGAAGGCTTCCGAGGAACTCGTGGCCGCCGCCCGCCGCCGGCCTCCCCGGCCGACCGGGCCGCCCGGGCCGCCCGGGCCGGCCGCCTCCGAACAGCTCTTCGTCCGCGCTTAAGAAGCCGCTCCCGTGGGCCCCGGCCCCCGGCCGCCCGAACACTTCCTCAGCGGGCCCACCACCAGGTCGGTGCAGCTCGTCCGGCCCCAGGAACACATTACCTGGATGGGTAATGCTGCCGTCGTCACCGCCGTAGCTCGGGTGCGGGCCGTTGTCGTAGTTGCTTCCAATGCCCCCCAAGAAATCGTCTTCCGCGCTGCCGGAGCCCCCTGCGCCGCTGCTGCCGCCGCCGCCGCCGCTGCTGCCGTAGGGGGGCTTCTTGCCGCCCCCGCCGCCGCCGCTGCTCGGCCCGCTGCCCCCGCTGCTGCCGCCGCCGCCCACGCCGCCGCCCGGGAACAGGTCGTCGTCCCCGAAGGAGCCGGACGTGTTCTCGAGGGACTCGTCGCTGGTGGGGCGGTGCGGCTTCTTGGGCGGCACGGCCGGGCCCGACTCGGCCGTGTTGAAGTCCTCGTCGAAGAGGTCGTCCCCGGGGCGGGGCCGCGCGGTGGTGCCCTTGCTGGGGTAGAGCGCCGGGTAGTAGGTGGGCGGGACGTGCGGGAAGGCGGCGGGGCCCTTGCGCGAGTTGATGACTTTGAAGCCGATGTTGGGGCCGGCCTCGTACTCGACGGTGCGCTGCACCCCGCGGTCGTCCACGTACGAGTAGGAGCCCCTGCGGAAGCCCTGCGCGTTGCTCACCTCCTGGTGGCGCATGTTGGGGCCGGCGGCCGTGAAGTCGAAGGAGCCGTCGGGGCGCACGCGCACGGCGGAGCGGCCGCGCGCGCGGGGCCCCGGGCCCGGCCGCCCCGGCGCCACGGCGAACAGCGGCCCGATGCTGGCGCGCGCGTCCGGCACCTCGTTGTGCACGACGAAGCCCGTGTCCTTGCCGGCCGTGTACTGCACGCGGTGCAGCTCGCCCACGTCGTCCCGGTACTCGTACGCGCCGTTCACCGTGCCTGCAACAGTACGGTGCCGGTAAATATTCATTTGTAAATCGCACAATTAGGGATTGGAACGAAATACCTGCAACAGTCACGGAGCCCTTTCCCATAGACGTAAAGTGTTTTAAAAATCGCTTAAGAAGTCTCAAATAGAATTTTTTATTTTTTATTTTTATTTTTATTTTCTTCAAATTATTAGGTACTTTTAGTGAAGTGCAGTTCCAGGGAAGTTCGGCGTGATGTGCGACATTGCCAATGTTAGAAATAAAATAAAATATAGTGGAGTGTGGGGCTATGTGTGTGTATAAGTATGTATGTGTGTGTGTGGGTGCGTGTGTGTGTATGTATGTGTGTGGGTGCATGTGTGTGTATTTTGTAATAGTAATTTGTAATAGTAGTGTGTAATTTGTATAGTGTAATTGATTGGCTACCACCTGGCAGGGACGCCAATTGTGGCCAAAATAAATGTATTATTATATAACACACCAAGAGTGGGAGTCGCTGCTGGGTTTCCTTTTCAATCGCACTAGTACCTACAGCAAACGTCGCTACGAAAGTGATCTGGGGCGTAGCTTGCCTAGTGCAACGCATGCGCGGCACTTGGAAGCCAAGAGCACCGAATACGGACATTAGCCACCCCCAATAAAGGTGGTAATGTCAATGGGGCGTCATTTGAACCCTCTGCACTACCTTTCTGAATGTATTTTACCCAAACGCCAAATCACCATAAATAATGATTTTCCTGTTAGAGGTTTTGTGTTCAATCTCTTGTCTTCTTACGTTATTGATGTATGAAATAATATAATAATTCCTCGTAGAATAATAAGGATTTTTTTTTTAATTTGTAGAATAATGTGAACCAGACTGTGAAATTTAACTTTCTTCAGACATCAATTTAAAGTCCATGACTTTTCATTTCGCACACAATCACCGAAGAACAGAAATTATCGATTTCTCCTTAGCTCTAAGACGATTAATTCAAAATAATTCGATTTGCTATTAAGTGGTTTTATTACAAAATGTAAGTCGCTTCTTATCTTGATTATAGTTTTTGTAACCGAATGAACGCATTCTTTTAACTAAACTAAATAAAACTGAAAGCATTAAACATTCAAGTGTTAGTGAAATGTGGAGTCTTTCTTTGTCGGAGACTGCAGAACAATGGCAAAGTTCTTGCTTCAAATAGTGTAGGTAAATTATTATGTCACAAGGTTAAGAATATGTACAATTGCATAAACGTCTTGCTTTTTATACATCATTGTTAATGGTGAGAGTAGAATTAAATACTTCTTGTGTGTTTGCCTGTTATGCAGTGTTATGTGTTGTGGATATAGTTTTACGCTGTGAATGAAGTGTGATGATGTTTCCCTTTCATCGACTTTGAAAGAATTGCATGCCACGTAGGAGACATTAAGAATAGTTTGAGTGAAATCGAGCAACAGACCAAAGTGGTTGAATTGCCTTTGGATGCAATGCAAAATCATCTTTATTTATTTATTTTGCTATTTGCTTATAGATAGCAATCGTCGCACAATTAAAGGAAATACTACGTCACAAAATGGTGTTTTGAATGAACAAAATTTCGAAGCAATTTTTTTGTGCTATAAAGAAGATAATATTACACGATGCTTGACAAAAGGACGTTGTCCTATGCGTTTACAAGGTCTATTTTTCATGTTCGTCTATTAAAGTATCCGGTGTCCGCAATGCATCTTGTTCTCGTGAGAAATGCAGTATTTTTTATGCACGGGATTAATTAAGAACCTGATATGCTAGGGTTGAGAAGTTATAGTTCAGTATAAAACTTGAAACAATGCACTTAAACAAGATTCTGTGAAACACGCTAGTGTGTGGAATCCACTGCCAGTGCATGTGGAATTTCCTTGGCGCAAACAGTGTGAAAATATCATGCAATTAGCACTAATTTCGTAAATTTCTTGTGAATCGTTTTATTAGAACGTTAGAGGAACGTTAAGTGTTGAACTAACCGATAACTACCGAAAATTAAGTCCAAGACATTTTTATAGTATTATCCGTCTCTATTCTTTCTAAAATAATAATAATAATAACAACAACAACAACAATAATAATAATAATAATAATAATAATAATAATAATAATAATAATAATAAGTAAAATACCATCAATGTGTGTCACTAATTTTTGCCATGTTCCTAATACGAAGTTTACAAATGAGAACATCGGAATTTAATTTTGAATTCTGAAATGTTTAATACGAAGTTTCATTCGTTGTGAAGTCAAAAAGACAGGATGTGTTGGGACATTGATTGCAATGAATGATTACTAATGAACTCCATTCTGAACCGATCTTTGACTGACCGAAGTACCGTACCACTATCCACACACTAGACACTTAACTCCCTCGTGGGTTCCTCGGAACCGGAACGAGCATAGACGAAAAGCCCCACGACCCAGCACGAAAAAGGCCAAGGATAAATTGAAGCACAGGGTGGGATTCGAACCGTGACCCCTTAAGCCCAATCCGTCAGATGACACGGGTTGTAGGCTCCCAAGCCGACTTCGATGCAATCACAAAAATGCAAATTTAGTTTCACTCTCCTCGTACACGGAATTCCTGCGCATGCACAGGAATAAATGCAATAAAACCCCGTAAACACACACACAGACACACACACACATCGCTTCCATTGACACCCGCGCGGTAAGGCCAGCCACATTGAAGAATCCTGGCGAGAGCACCCGGCCACGTGACCGGCAGCGCCGTCGCGCCGGCGCCATAAAGCGTGGCCGGCGCGGCGCAGCGGGTTCAGCAGCCAAACCCCGGAAGCCTCGCGAGGAAGCGCGGCATGTCCAGCGCTGTTAACAGCGCCCCTGGCGACTGCCGCCCGCGTCGACGGGATGGGCTGCCGCGCCCGGATTTCCTCCGGCGGCGGGCGAGGCCGGGCCGCCCCGTAATGAGCCTCAGCTCGCCCGCGCGCTTAACGAGTGCGCACCGCAGCCTTGCACGCGGCCAGACGCGGCGTTGCCGAGGTCGGAGGACTTTGTATATTAGGCACTAAACAGGGATTAATTGCGTCGGGGAGCGATGTAACCGCCGAGGAAGTCATTGGAAGTGATTCTTCGTTTCCTTGATGTTTTTGCGTCTGCATCGGTTCACGAAATGACGTTAATTTTATGAGTCGAGGCTGCAAACGCCCGTGGCCTTGTGAAATATTGTGGAGGTCTGGCGTGCGAAATGCTCTCAGGTTCGTTTTTCAATAGTTATGAGGTTTTTGACTCTTCATTAAATAGATCACATGCATTCACTATCTGCAGGAAGATCTCTTGGAAGTGCATGTCGTCGAGAAATTGTCTTACGTCGTCGCAGAACGTTCATGAAAAACTACTTGACACACTCGGGGGATGATTGTTGTCTTTGGTTTTGTTTGAACGTTTTTTGTGATGAATGATTCTGTCATCCTTTTGAAAAAAGATAGAAATTATGATTCATATACTAAGAGAGCGAGTACTTCGATGGACAATACAGTAGAAAGAAGGAAATAAATTATAAATGTGTTCGATTCCTCCAATACTAAAATGGACCCCTCAAAAGTTTTTCATTGTAATTGTGTGTCTAAACAATCATGTAAAGTTTGTATGTATTTTTTATAAAATTGTGTATTATAATTTTGAAATTCTTATTACATAAAAGTAGAAAAGTGAACAGAACTGACATTGTAAGAGAGCTAACGTTGGTTGTTTATAATGCAGAATGCTCAGTTACGCAGTTTAATTGCGCACAAGGTTTCTCGAAAATTATCTTTGCCCATAATGAGAGGGTAACGAGACTGCGCACGAGGACGTCCATTTCAATTTAACACGCGTACTCTTAAGATGGTTATCTCGTGGAACCACAACTGACAACTGAGCCTTTTGTTTAAGGTTTTGTGTGAGGTCTGACACCAGTATTTGCCGTCTGACTATAGCCTAGCGAATTGTATGTGTTTTGCATTCTACACTTCTCACTAGTTACTATTATTTTCACACCTGATATCTTATTTTTACAAATTTGTTCACGTTCAGTGATAAACTTCCAATGTGAACCTATAAATCCTTCCGTATCTTAATAGAAACCAATTGTATACTACCTTTCAATTTTTTTACTGTGTACTAATCGAATTTTATTGTAAATAAAAAACATGATATTTTCCATTTCATTAATATAAAAATAATGTTTAAAAATGAGTACGAAACACATTTAGATTTATAACTACTTTTATTATATTGCAAATCCAGATATATTGTAATCGAATTGCAAACACAATCATCCTGAATATTGTTTACGACAATACATTTTTTTCTCTGGTCGTTTCAGGTAATTCAATCACAGAGACGTTTATTGAGATCTTTGCGGAGAGCTTGAACTCAAACGTCTTGCCCTGCTCCTAGCTTTTTCGAAATATCTTCGTATTGCGATTAAAGAATTGTCCAAAGCATTCACAATAGAGTCATTTGATTGGTATCACAAAAGTGCAGGACATCAACATAGAAAATATCGTTGGGCGAAGGCGAAATTGCCGTTTACTAAGATTAACGTTATGTACTCTATTACTGTGTTTTAAATTAATGTGCCACTTAACGAAGCAAAATGAATTTTTATCATAACACTGCAAGAAAATAACTAGAAGGAATATAAATTGGAAGTTTTCCGAAATTTGAATCCTTACAGTATTATTGTGGGAGGAAACTAAAATGAGACGAATTTTAAAAAAATTGGAACTAAGTTCATTGAAGATTATGTGACTGGCTAAAAATATAAAATATTTTTATCGTCAGTAAGATTTTATCTTCTTTAGTTTCTTAATGAACTTAACTAAGTTATGACGAATAAATTAAAGCAAAATCGCGTGTATGAATTAGTTGTGTGTGCTACCTTCTGAGCATCACTGTTAATAAAACATTTTAATGAAAAATAGTATTTTTATTAATCTCTGTTGTGTCAATGAACAATAATTAGGAATTCTGCACCTAATGAGAACTATCTTCACAGATTATAAAGCTGATACGTTTGTAAAGAACCTTGACGTGGAAGTAAGATATGATTATTACACCTTGATGAAGAATTCGAGGGAAATCCATTCATGAGGATATAAAGAAACATTTTCTCACATTATCATACAACCTCGATTCATCAGAACAAAATATCGTAGATCCACGTTTTGTAGCACGAAATAACCCAAAACACAGTGGCCATGTACCGATTAGAGAAGCATTGAGAGCAAATTTGCATATTTTCGAGGCTAGAATCCGTACTTTTAATTCATTGTGTGTCTACGCATGCTTATGGCTCCTTTTCATTCACGATCTGACGTCACTATCCTCTGACTTTTTTGGCTTCAAATTGAATGTTCAAGTATAGATCTGCCTTGAATACAAAAATACTTGTTCGTTTCTTGATTTCATTAATACAAGAGAATATTGTAATATATTTCACGTCATTCAAAATATTTCAGAAAAATTGTCAAATGGTTTGGAAGTTAATCATTTTGAAGGAAATTTTCGGAGGTGTGAAATAATATTCAATAAAAATGTTCATCCCTTGATTTTCATCATTTACCATTTATAAAAGCTAAAGAGCTGAGGATCGTATTAATAAGTTAATGTAATATAAATGTAGAAAATAGCTTGTAAGTCGCATTAATTCGTATGTACGTTTGTTAACTGCATCTGAATAATTCACATTCATGTATTAAAGAAACTACTGGACAGGTAGAAATATTATAAAAAACAAAACAACCTGTGTAATAAAAAACATGAAAGAAAAATCACCAGCTATAAATAAATGTATTATTGATTTCTGTTATTATTCTGATTAACTTCATTTGTTAGATTAATTTAATATTTTTGTTCTTCGCATGAATTAAATTAATTACTTGAAAAAAATGACAAAAAATACTGTTAGAGCGAAAGTCGTATTACTGTCCATGACAAAAGAGACTACTATTAAAAAAAAGAAAGAAAAAAAGGAAGAAGCGGTCCCACTCACCGACGTTGTTGCTGTGCTCGCGGCGCGCCTGCTGGCTGGTCTTGAAGCCGAAGGAGTAGCTGGGGTCGTTGTTGGGGTCGCGGTAGCCGCTGTACGACGGCTGGTAGTTGGGCGAGTCCGGGCGCACGGGCGGCGCGTACGGGATGGGCGCCTGCGAGAGGCTCATGCGGCGCGCGATGTGCGGGCCCTTGGCGCGGAAGCCGTTGGCGCCGGCCGTGTACTGCGTGACGCGGTCGCGGTGCGGCGCCGCCGGGTCCCGCTCGCGCCACTCGCCCTGCACGGGCGCCCCGCCGGGCCCCGCCTTGGCCGTGTGGCGGTGCCGCGTCGCGTCCCCTGCGCACACGGATGGGTTAACTCTATTCACAAAAATATTTGCTTTTTACTAACACGTTATGCTTGTTATTGCCTTCGACATTGAGCTCCAGTTTCACTGCGTTACTTACCTGGAGCGAGAGGGTCGTGGGGTCTAGGGAAACACGAAAACCGTTGAATGGTGCTACATGTTCTCTTACAGAGGGAACTATGAGGAGGAATTATTGGAGGGAAATATGAAGTGACAAACATAGTCAAGTTAATTAGAAACAAGAAGTTAATTAGTAAATAGTAATGGATAATTAAAATTAGGTAAACATTAAAATCATGTATGTACACGGGCGTTAACTGGTTCTAATGATCGAGTGGTGACAAACAGCCCTAGGGCTTTTGTTTCGCTGCTCGATCATTAAACCCGATCATTAAACGACCTTTGTTCATAAATAAGTGTAAGATTTTTAACCAGTTAGGGCTAGACGATAATGAAGGCTGTAACTCTCAACAAGGTTAAGTGAAGTTGAACTTTCCATCTGTTAAAAATACAGTTAATTTTATATTTTCGGGTATAGTTGTATACAGTATATATGTGATGTTGTAACAGTATATAAGTGAATATTTGTCCAGTAGTACTTCAGTGTTCAGTATCTTTGATATTTTCAGTCTTTGAATGAAGGAAATTCGGCAATGTATATGAGACATTATTTGACTTATTGAGGAAGAGACAAGAAGATAAATAGAAAATAAATAAAAAATAGTTACAAAATGCGGAAGCACCTCATGCGAAGAACCCCATAACTAATTGAATTTTTCAAACGAAAAGGAAATTAACTTCATTTTCTGGAGAAAATTTCAAGAAGACTTCACTGGAAATGAAAATAGTATAGTAATAACTTTTTTCCTAATGTAATTTTCCTCTATGTCTTTGGCTCTAAATCGTAGGTAAGGGACACACTTTATTATCAATCAGCAAAATGTTCAAATTACACATGTTTGAATTTGTGAATATATACGCTAATTCGGACAAGCATTGAGTGTACATGGATTTAGACTTCATTTTTATATTCAGGTACCTTAAAGAATAAATGCAATGTTCTAACCTTCAGGAGACGCTTTTATTTGTGTCATAAAAATGAATTTAATTTGAGAAAATCATCATGAAAAGCTTAACCTTCAAGAACCTCTTCAAAGTAAACCACGTTAATTTTCATTTTAACTGGCACAAAAGATCCAAGCCCAGAGATGATGCAAGCTTCTGAATTAATCTTCTCCTGCCCCCGTGGCGTCCATTTTCCTCAGAAGACCGAGCCTCACTTCCGGCGTCGTTTCCGGCACAGACCCACCGTCCCGGTTTCTCCCCCCTTCCCTCCCTCCCCCGTGGGATTCGCAGAACACGCGCATCCACAACCCAATTACAGCCCCGACTAATGTTTCGGCACTACCAACTTTTTTTGTTCGTTCAATTACCCAGCCGATGTGTCGACCCCACAGAGCGCCACGTAGCCTTCGTACGCTCGTAACAATCATCAGATAAAAATGGCCGGCGCCCGGGGCGCATTGTTCCCACTCCGTGCGCAGCATTGACACGGGAGCCGTTCGGCCGGCTAGCCGCGCCCCCTCCGCGCCGGTCCCTTTGCGCCCCCCCCTCCCCCCTTGCGGTCGGAGATTGTGCAAACCCCGTTCCGAGAGGCATCTCCGTACATTCTGCCGAAGGTAGATGTAATTAGGCTTTCCGATTATCTTTCTATTATTTTCCTTGCTAAGTAATGAAGCCCGAGATAAGGGATGTAATGTTCGCTTTACGACGCCATTGTCTGGTATGAATTTAAACCTGGTTAGAGACCATGCATTTTTCCTTCTCACAACGCATTGGATTTTTGCATCGGGGACGGAGGGCGGAGAAAATTGAAGAAGGTTCACTCGAAGTGTGTGAAAGAAGAGGAAGATGACTCGTGAAGGCATACCAAACTACATTGATGACACTTTACTCGAAAAAAATACGTGAAAGGAACAGATACGGCCGCCTTTGAAGGTGTAGTGCAGATGTTCGGAGATGCCCACACAAATGAAAATATTAAACTAATTTTAAAATGAACTATATTCTTAAAATAGAAATTACACAATTCTGACAGAACAATTAGAACAATGATACTTGATGATTGAGCCCCAGGAAGTAAATATGTAGCTCAGATTCACATAATTTTAGGCACACTTATGTTGTATAAACACCACAAGCAAAGCATTTTCTGCATTGTACCAAAAACGTCGAATTGTTTATCTGATTAATAAATTACATTAGGCATTAACATTTAAAATTAATGTGACGATAATTTTTAACAATTGAATTTTTATGTTTTTATATGCGAAGACTCCCAGAAATATATTATCTCTTTTCTGCAATGTTAAGAAGAATATATAAGATAGTTACAGCTCTGGAAATCAAGTTACTAAAACACGCTTTAGAACTATTTTTACTTATCATTTATTTGTTTCACATCACGTTATTTGGCATAAGTTATGTGACTTGGTTGATTTGCTATTCATTATTCAAAAGTTAATCGTTAAAATTGTATTTCATCATGAAGAATGAAAGTACTTAATGAAAAACGCGCAGTATATAATTTTTTCAGACTATTCGTTGCTTCTGTTCTTTCCTCTTGCTGAGTACAACGAGATGTAAAAAAAGGGAAAATAACCGGACCATTATGAGAAGTATAAATAAGGAAAAAACATGTTATGAATACCAGCATTCTTCATACCGCAACGGAAGCAAATCAGTATTAAACATATGAAAATTGATCATCATACATTCAAGTCCCCTCAACATGCATCCGCTTGCATATGTATGTCTTCCGCGAATAAAAGAATGGATAGATGCGCCGGAGACAGAGTGGTGCTTAACGCAGCGGGCATCTGGGGAAGCCATCTTTCCTGGCGTGCTGTGCCACGTGCACCCACGCATTAACAAAAGCGAGTGCGGAACGAGGCTCTGTGCGTGAACCCGGTGTGACCCGGAACAACGCACGTCGGGGCGGAGGTTTTCCAAAACGGTGGGGAGAAAAATATATTCTTCCTCAACATAATAGTGCTGCGCAGATTACAAGTAAACCCATTAACTGAATGCGGATTTGATGTGATTTGCTTTGATACATGCCGTATGTTGAATACATACATCCTTGTAGGATATATTTTAGCATGCAAATAACGTTAACAGGTGTCCGGAGGGACATTGTTAACAAAAAGATTTGCTTTCCTGAAATGTGTAATTGTGATTATTGGAGCCATATTTCGAAGAGAAAAAAACTATTTTTTTTTGTTCATTATGAATAAACTGCACTTTATATATTTTCGCATTTTAAAGTTTAAATTATTTTGTTGATTAGTGATAGAAATTTTTTTACGAAACAAGTTTATTTTTTAAAAGGAGTTGCTAAACATGAACAACTTTTACTCGAATATTTCTTCACATAAATGTTAACGCAATTTTTAAAAAAGTAATCTGAGAAGTCAGTTACAATATGTTTAGTAACTTTGTTAGAAATATTTTAAACTGTTTTTTAAAATTTATTTATTTATTTTGATATTTTATTTATCTTGATTTTGTTTTCCCCTCTGCATGCTTAACCTCTGCCTCGTAGTGCGACGTGGGGTGGGTGGGTGGCGTGCAGGCGAGCGGGGGCAGTGCAGGGGGCAGTGCAGGGGGCAGTGCAGGGGGCTGCGTCGGGGCACGTACGTGTGTCGTACTCGAAGGTGTAGCTGCCGTCGGGGCGGATGTCGAGGTGGGCGTCGGGGTCGGCGTCGCCGCCCGCGGGCACCGGGCGCGACTGCGCACGCGCGCCGCCGGAAGCGATCGCCAGCAGCAGCAGCAGCGGCAGCAGCGGGAGGCCCAGAGCCAGCGTCTGCTGCAGCGCCCCCTGCCAACAGCACACAGGCGGCCATGAAAATAGCTTTCCTCCGGGTGCCTGGGCGCGACTTGTCCTTCGGAATCCTTCGCTCTGGAATTGGTGGCGAACAAAGACGGTTCTAGGCTGGTTATCTATCGTTTCTCTTGCCATCCCATTTTCCGTAATCATATACCAATGAAATCATTTTAGCACCCCGAGTACCGGCGGTTCTTGGTTATACGAATACGAAATAAATAGTAATGGTAAATAATTTAGAGACTATTAAAATCCAATGCATCACTAAAGTCGAATCTGAAGGAAAATGCGATAGAAATTCAGTGACAATATCGCTAAGAAATCTTGTTTTTTTTAATTTTCTTTTTCGCGGCAAACTCGGACCACGCGTCCATCCTGCCTCAACAGGTGCAAGTACCTTTATCTGGGGGGGGGGAGGCAGCATTTTAGCTGAATCTCAATTTTTATCTATGTTGGTAGCCCTCGGGGTATGGACGATGAGTTGATGATGAAAATGAAGGATGAAAGGACGGCACACACATATAGACATCCACAAGAACAGCCATGCCCGAGGCCGGGGCTTGAAGCCGCGGTCTTCTGGTCCGAGACCGCTACGGCACTACTGCCGATACTACGATCTCGGCTATCTGACCACAGAAATCGTGGTTATAGATGAGAAAAAAATGATTTCAGCGACAGAAATGGAGAATTGGCATATTTCAATTTTCTGTATTCTTGACATTCTTCAGCCGAAACGTGTACTAATCGCTTTCAAGACTCAGAGGTGTCACGATTTTTAAAAAAGCGAGAGGAATTGAGTTGAAATTGTCTTCCGCGCCGAGATCTATTGAAAATTACGTTCTACAACTGGATTATGCAGTCAGTGGTGTAGAATTTGACGAATAATCCTCTTAGTTTTCAGATGGCTGACTGAGTCAAAGTCAGTCTGAAAAAACTGAACGAAACCGATGACCGAGTCAGTTCGCAGACGACAGTCATTTTTCATCGGTGCATGAGGATTCGTCGGCCGCGACCTCTCCTCCCCTGATGCATTTACAGAAGAAACGTGTGGACACATGCTTTCCAATAGACCATGGTCCTACAGTTCGGAACATAATTTGAACTGTGACTGCGGCGACCGTGAAATTCTACATTTGCCGGAACCGAGTTATCGAATATTTTGACTTTTCGATATTTGCGTTTCCATACGCCGCGGCGTCTGGATATGCAAAATGAGACGAATAAATTATGAATAAAGGGAGAGAACGAAATCAAGAAAGTGGGGATATCAGCGTCAGTGATTTCGAGATTCAACTGTACAATAAACTCAAAACGTTCAAATATTGTAAACATTTTTTTCTGTCATTATCCATTCTTCATAGTATGCTGTCAGCAGAAAGCGAAAACAATGTATTAATCAATTTAAAAATATAAATAATATTTTTTGATCACGCTGTTAGTCAGGAATTTTTAATTAGATTGATGTTAAACTTACTTTATTCTTCAATTTTATAGTCACTAATCCTCTTTTTTGTGGTTTATGGAGGTTTTACTGTTGCACACAAGCCTACGCAAACAAGCATTTTTGCAGTCCTTGTCAAATGGTACTTGCTCTCACGGTAATGCATTGAATCATAGTTTTGAGGTTAAAAACAGAAATTGTATTTAAAATATTATTTTTAATGTAATTGCTGTTACATTCTTCCTGTAATTAGTGCTAAACAAATAAAGTGCTTCATTCATATGGTACTTGTTTTTCTGGACGTTTAGATACGATATAATAGATATTACGATATATAAATGAATAGAAAACTAGATAATAAGACTCGAACTTTGCTGATTTGGCGCTACTCTACATGTACGAAATTACAAGATGAAGATACCATACGTTAAGCGGGATTCCAACCAAATTTTCCTTCGTTCTGTGAATGTAAACTGTTACTGTAGCCATTCAGCCAGCTATTCCAGCCGACTGGATCCAGCGACTATTATTATAGCAGAAGTGCTGTTATTATAGTAATTTTAGTTGACGATGTAGATATTCGAACGGACTAAGATCGGAGCGCTGTAAATGCCGTACAAAGAAAGGAACTGCATGATCGTTCTGAGGAATTTGAGGATAGACAGCGCATTGTGTGGAGTAATAAGTACGTTTCAGATTCCTGATGTCAATTTCTGTTAAAAGGGTCATCCCATTACAAAAAGCACTCACAAAAATGTAATTCAATAATTACTGGCTCCCCAAATATTTCTCATATGATTCAAGATTTCGAAATACAATTTTGGAATCGATAGGAAAGGAATGCAAATATTACATTATGCAACTAGTTTATATTAAGCATATAAATATCTATGCAATAAATTGCATATATACATGTTTTCAAATTTGTACGAATGCAACAAAGCAGCATTATAAGCATGTTGCATACGTCAGTTTTTCTATATAATCATTAAAATTGTATAAGAGAATCAAAGTTTTTAAAAAACTTTATGACGTCACGGGATTTGACATCTGCGCGAAAAAAAGGTAGTCAGCTGTTCGATTTACCGCCACCTTCCCACGCTTCGCTCGCTGCGATTCGGTCGACTGCGCGGTTTACCGCCACCGTCTTACGATTCGCTTTCTGCGATTGGTTGAATGTGTGATGCGTGCCATAAACGCCTAAAACGTCGTCATCTGTAACGTAATATGCGATTTTCTGAACGAATCCTTGCAACGGAAAGGACGTTTATAATGTTGGAGTACTATAAAGAGAAATGTTTTTATTGGTTATCTACACTTTTACGGCGGGTGTATTTTAGGCAACGTTTTTTTTAATTACACCCTAGAGTTTTACTTTTCCTCACTAATCTGTATTAAGGAGTGCAAAAGTAAATGTACTTGTAGTATATGTACTATAGTGGAGGGAGGGAAATAATGAAATCACCTCAACAATACCATCTCGAATTTGTCAGGATTCAGATCTATTAGTGCTGTTTCAAAGATGGTTACAATTGATACAGGTGATGAGGAGATTCACGCATTTTTGTTCCTGGAGATCCGAAGGGCTGGAAGGATGGATAGATGGAAGTGTGTGTCACTCATAACTTGGTCAGATTAGGAGCTTCTGAGCTTAAACTTGATACCTACATCAAGAGTTAGATTGTGCTGTTCCGGAGATCAGTAAGATATTGCATGTACGCATATCTGGTAGGTATGATCCATATAGCAAAAATTGGCATTGGATATTTGAAATGTTTATGTTTCTCTTTACAACGCGCTGTCTCATTACAAAGCTCCTCAATACGTCCATGTCATTTACTCTTCAAATTTTCGTGATTCTAGACGAAACCTTGACATGTGTATCGTCCTTGCCATTAATCTTCCACAATCTGTTTACATCTCCTCATTCACCTCAATATCTCGTATCCCAGGTAAAAACTCGGGGACTGTTCTAGAAGCCGTTCCGCGCCTCTAATATTTGAGGAGCACCGTTTTCGTGTGATAATGAGAAGTCCATCTGGGCTTTAGCACTACGGGGATGTCATATGGTTGAAATTTGACCTTAATAAAACACAAAACTATTTTCAAGTTACTATAAGGATATCGAATAATATGTTTGTCGCCATGTTATGTGAGAGGTGATAGTGTTAGTTAAATATTTGTTCAATTTGACACTATGATTTTCATTTCTTATACGAGGTACCACTGTTCTTTATGCTTGACAGATGGCCCTCGGCAGAGTCAGTGTTTCAGCGCTTTGCAGCTCTTGTCGCCAGCGCGCTGCCTGGTCCTTCGCGGACAATTTAAAGCGATTACTAGATTTCAGTTTTTTCAGTCCGATACCTATACTCTGGATACTTTTAATGAGGTCAAATTTTGATGTTGGGCGTCACAAATGCGTGGGAGAAGCGCTCAGTTGGTACTACGCTCTATCTCTATCATATATGTATTCGAATTCGAGGCAACAGCAGTAGATTACGTCACTAGAAAGGCTGCTTCTATTGCCTGTCACTAGGTATCTGCTGTCGGCGTCGTCACGTATCATGCATCCGTCAACCACATAGAAGTTTGGTACGTCAGGGTTTTACGTTATGATTACTTCGGAAAGTCTATTATGGGATCGAAACTATTGATAAATTATCCTCTGTTGCTCGGAATGTACGTGGGCTAAGAAATTCGACATCAGAAGATGTCAGCCAAGAGAGAAGTATATTAAAGAGTAATTCGAAAGTTGCCGAAAAGTATAGCAAACAAAATCAAAAGTATATTTTGACGTTTATGAGGCAGTTTTTATAAGAGTTCTTCCGTTTCGTCCTCTCATTCCACGACATTCTCCATTGCCATTAATCCTACCAACACTATCACTATCATCTTCATCCTCATTATCATCATTCGCATCGTGATCAGTATCCCCTCACCTAATCATTCACTATTCTAAGTCTTAGCAAGAGTTTGGGGTATGGAATAATAACAAATGCCAATAAGAGAAAAAGATAATCTTGAGTTACCTCAATTAGGTCGCTCTACACTGACTTTAATAAACTCTTTGATAGTGATTCTGAAGTTAAATCAGTGACTAAACATTTAGATAGGACGTTAGTACTATGAGATAATTTGCCGCTTAAGCATATCCATTTCCCTATCTATGTACGGGATTGAAAAGAAAAGAATCTTGATAAAACAAGTCCTTCTGATTAGCCTAACAACTTCAGTACTTTAAACTTTTCAACAAAAAATAAAACTGTTTTGTAATTATAAAACTCCATAATATGATTTGAAAATTGTGAAATTGAATGAATTGAAAACTATTCGAAACGACTTGCCTATTGTTTCTAAAATAAATCAATGTGCCTTACACTAATTAAAATTTATATTTTAATATTTTTTTACATTATTTGATACAAAAATGTCAGTGATAAAAAAGAGTTTTACTAATTAGTATGACTTTTTTTGAAAAGTTAACTTACATTCGAATTTCAATTATGAAAATTTGAGATGTTTAAAATGAAATTTTGCAAAACCCGAAAAGAATTTAAAAAAATATGGAAACACTAAATGATTAATTTGACTTCAAGACATTTCACCATAAAATTGATAATAAATATATTGTTTATATCAAACTGTAATGCTTCGAACAACTATGTTACCTTTAACTATTAATTAAATAATATTTAAGCTATGACTTTTTGCTGTCACTTCAGTGAAATAGATAATTTTCGGCAATTCAGTGGTTTCAAATACAATTTTACTGCCGATGTATACAATGCGCACTGCTGGAATAATTCGGAAACGATACTACACCTCTGGTTAATTTTTTAAATTTTATAAATATTTTACACATAGTAATGCAATATTGATAAAAAATGGCGAATGAATGAATGACTCACGTGAGTTGAATAAATGAATGAATGATTTCACTTAAGTTTTTAATAATATTGTTTAAAATTTTTGGCCTTGAAAAACCAGAAACATCGAATTTACATAAATTATTTTCATAAAAATTGACTAAAAATATAAATCTTTGACCCTAGAATTACTACTTTCTTTGTTTTTAGACCAACTCTTTTTGAATCCCAAGCCGAAAAATTAACATTACTTACCAAAAGAATCCTATGTACCAGTGCAAAACAACCAATATTTTTGCACACGTAAGCTTCCGCGGCTCGAATCCATAAATTCTCGGCTATCCGAGAGACGCCGCGTCGTTGGGTGGGAGGCCGACGTTTCGCCTAACATGTCGCAGCCTTCCTCTGAGTTCGTCACTGCCCTGAGGAAGCCTGCGACATGTCAGGCGAAACGTCGGCCTCCCAGCCAACGACGCGGCGTCTCCCGGATAGCCGAGAATTTAACCAATATTTTTCCTTTCATTTTTGAAAACTGTATTTGTTGCACCAGATCAAAGTAGTGAACTAATGAAAAACAAATATTTTTGTAAAAGAAACTCTCAGAGCTTTTGCGAAAATGCCCAATAAAATTTCAAAAAAATTAAACAGTATGAATAATGATAGAAACAAAAATTTAAATCACCACTGTAAAAAATATGTCGGCTCGAAAAACACAATCGATTTTTTTTTAAATTTGCACAAGTAAGAATGCCAATCACTTCCTAACGTCCTGATCTGTCAACATCGCACTGTGTCGCACTAGTGCCGGGGGGCGGCGCTGCACATCACTGGCTGCGACGCGGGCGGGCAGGCGGGCGGGGCACTTACAGGGGCTGCGGGCCGCGGGCGCTGTAGCCTGAGCATGGTGGTGCTGCGGTGGCGGAGGTGTGTCGGGGGCAGAGGCGCCACTGCGGCTCCGGGGGGGCCCGAGGCGCTTTATACAGCCCCCCGCCGCGTAGCCCGGGGGCCCGCCCCCCCGCCACGGCCCCCGGCGGCGCCGCCGGAAACGCTCTCGTGCGCGGCGCAGCAAAGGTCTCGGGTGGAGAAGCCCAAGCAGAAAGATCGCGCTCCGCCGATACGCGCCACGGCGGGAAGGTCGGGAGCGAGAGCGAGAGCGCCCGCCCGCGCTGCCTGCGTCGCCTCATTTCAACAACTCGTCTCCTTTTATTACACACATCAAAGAATTACTACCTATTTCATGGTTGAAATAAATCACTGATTAGTTGATGGTGAATCCGGATGTGTCAACTGCTGAGGTCACTAGTCCCGTAAGTGTAGATTTATTCCTGGGTAAATGGCGGTGATCTCCGCTCTATGGCGAGATCCGGCGCTGACCTACTGCCGGCTAGTGGGGATTTCCTCAACCAGGTATCTCCCACTAGCGGAGCACCGCCCCAACCGGGACAAGCTCTATTCTCCCGGCTGGTCTCCTGGCATGTGTGGTAGAGTAGTGCGTGTTAGTGTAAGTGTAAGTAAAGGATGAGAATAAGCCAAGGAAGAAGGAAAGATCTCGAGCGCTCCCTGGGCCGTTTGTGAGGGTACTGCTCCGGCATTCGCCTGGTATTGATCGGGGACACCACGAAAAACCACCGATCAGAGCATCCGGCCTCTAGAATTCTTCTCCAGCGACTGGATTTGATCTAGCTGACAAGCTAGTGCCGAAAATCCTGCCACTGTCGGAACTCGATTCTAGGATCTCCCGGTTAGAGGGACTGCAGTGATCAATTAATGCCCTGATCCATCTCTCAGGGTATCGGATTTGATCCATGTTCTTATTGTTTACGTGGGTCATTTCTTAAAAAAATGCAATTTTTTTAGTATTGTAGGAATGACTGAATTTGTAATTTTTGCAAATTTTCTCTGATGAGCAGATTCTGATTGCTGAACCAACATCATCGGTTCTGTAGCGAGAAAGTGAATTCATGTTTTGGACACTACAGAATCTACGAACATGGTTCAGCAATCGAAAGTAGAGCATATTAATAATAGGAAACAACAACAATATTAGTTATTCCTTTTCATACTCATCTCTCTTCGCTACCGTAATCTCAGTTTATTTTTTACTTTCTAACTTTAAAAAAACTGTCAAAATGTGCATGTAACGTTTGTGGAGAAGGTGGAGAGAGGAAAACTACATTTGTGCCTAATGTTAAAGTAAATAAGGGAGACAAGATGAAAATGTCCACGCAAATACGCGCCACAGACCCAAAACAACGTTAAACTATTTGTTACGGATACTAACCGTTGCATTACCAGGGGGATGTTAGAAGCCGACCGATGATTGTTTTACGTACTTCAATTTTCTTAGAAAGATGAAAATCATTTATATTGTTTCTGAATTACTTTTTGTTCAAACTATGATTCCGTTCGTCACCAATGTTTGTTATAATTTTCGTCGGGTTGTTAGCGTCTACAGCTGTGAGTGAAAATATTCTGGACTACTCACTCGAAAACAGAACATTTAGAACATAATTGGGAAGTACTTGCAGTATTTTAAAGCGGGGTACAATGCAGTTTAATTCATTTTTACGTTATGAAGATACATCTTTTTTTTTTTTACACAAACTTGTAATGAGTTTAGATATTAAATACAAATACTGATGCCAGGAAGTCTATTTTTTTTCAATGAATAAAAAGTTGGAGAAGAACTGTAGCAGATGGGTACTCTGGTCGGTCTTTTCTGTGGTTTCTCCGATCAACACCAGGCGAATGCCGGAGCAGTACCCTTACAAACGGGCAATCGGGGACCGCGAGCGATATTTCCTTTCTCTCTTTTTCCTATCCTCGCCTCTTACTTCGACTCATTTAAACTAACGTGCACTACGCTACAGCACATGCTGGGAGACCGGCTGAGAGCTTAGAGCTTGTCCCGACTGCAACAGTGCCGCTGGTGGGTGATACCTGGAAAACTATTTTCGCCATCGGTAGGTCGGCGCCGGATCTCTGCATCCAGCGGGTGAAGACCACTGCTACCTCCCACGGGAAAAACCATGCACTACCCTTACGGGACTAATGACCTTACCAGTTGACGCTCCCGGAATAACTAACAATCAATCAATCCATTGCCCCTTTCTCCTAACTCTTTTCTTCTCTAACTCCACTAACACTAAAACATTTTTATGGAGTGTCAGTTAGTTGTCTTGCATTTCATTTACCTTTACTGTCCATTACTTCAGCTTCTTTCGTTATTATTAGTTCATAATAGGTTAATATAGTCCCTCTAGTTTCTTACTTTCTTCTCCTCTTCTCTTCCTTGAATCTTTCCCTTATTTATCTCTTCTTTCCTTTCGTGATTTAGTACTTTTGCTGTTACGTGGCCGCTTCCTCCCGCGCGCACAAATTGCCCGAGCCCTGGGCGCAGCGCGCGCGCAGGACGAAGGGCGCCCGTAACGCGGAAGACTCGGCGTCGCAGTTGGGGCTGCGAGGAAGGCGTTTGCATTCAAGGTGCGCCGCCGATTCGTGCTCAGCGGCTGGAAAACGCGCGCTAAAATTACTGTTTCTCTGCGGATTTCCAACTTTTCCCAGGAAGGTTTACCAATAATGGTCTGAGAGCATAGGCCTTTGGTTAATTTCTTACTTCTCCCATCAAGGCTCTTGGAGTATCGTACGTTTTCCCAGAAGAATTAGCGATATGATCGACATTAAAAGCCGAAACTGCAGGGATAGTTCAGTTGCAAAACCGTTGCATATCGTTGACCGAGAGGTCCTAGTGTTAGAGTACAGACGGTCGCAGGATTGTCGACTCTAGCTGTATCGTTGAGTCGCATTCAGCCCCTGTCTGGAGCAGAATGGCTCTCTGCTCTGATCGGTAGGTTTGTTTGTAGTTTCTCCGATTAATCCCGGTCGAATGTCGGAGCTATATCCTAACAAACGGACCGGGAGAGATGGCTGAGGGTAGCAACTGATGTCACTACAGTCCCTCTGACCGGGAGGTCCTGCGTTCGAGTAGCAGGATTTTCGACACTAGCTTGTCAGCTACGTTGAATTCAGTCGCTGTGTGGATAAATATCATTCACGGCTAAACATCCTTAAAAAAATTTCGATTTTTTGTAGTACGAGTTTTTCAGGGTTGGTTTAATCATTCACATATTACATATTGCTGTTTGCTTTAGCTTCCATCAGAAGTTGTGTATCCAAAATTTTATTAAACTTGTTTACGTGACTTCCTTTTATCGTTTTACATACTAATGAAATGTTGCAACTTTAAAGGCATTCACAATAATAAGCATTTTGACAATATCAATGAAATAGCCAATGATCAAAATGTAGTTCCGCTTGTTTCATATAGTCCTTTTAATTCAGATGATTACTTAGATGAATAATAATGTTCAAAGAGAAGTACTTTAAAAGGTTTTTATATTTTTCTTCTAATTAATTAAACACTCAAATTGAATATTGTCTCCTTTTGAAGCAGTTAACATATTGTGAATGTATTAATTTAAACATGTTTCATGGACATTGTGAATTTTTTTCAGTTATTGTGGGACCTAAGGGGTGTTTTTGTATAAATTATTTATTATTAATATGCATGAGTAATTATAAATAATTTAAGTACTTTAAGTAAAAGTAATTTTTATAATAAATTATTCGTTAAATAATAATACTAAAATATTACCTAATGTTTTATACATTTCAAACTTAGCAACATAAATTACTCTCTGATTGTTTTTCAAATATTGTAGATTTTAAACTGATTTTAAACTGTTCAAGATAACCTAATAGGTTCGAGTGGCTCGTGAAACGTATATTACTTCTCTAAGCTTCAGGTGTGTAGGGAAATAACTGAGGAAACATGGTCCGGTAACTTTATTCCTGGAACACTTACAGAAACGTCTTTTGGATTTCCATCTATTTAGAAGTGATAACAGAAAATATTTTCTGATGAAAACTGCCAGGCACTATCAGGAAATGGTCGGGACTGCGGAGGAAGTGAGATTATAAACTATTCACTGTAGTTACTTGCACTTATTATTAAGCTATCAAACTATCTCCACCCATCAATTCAGCATCTGCTTCAAAAAAATCGAAACCAAATTATATCTTTACAAAAGCATCATCAAACCAACATTGTCATATGACTGACCAGCTCGGATAAAAGTTGCACCTAGCAATATTAACATTGTATAAACTTTCCAAAACAATTTTCTCCGAAGACATCTCAATACACCATGGTTACACCCAATTGTCAATTTTACCATGACTTCAAATTCCCCAATCACAGATTATTTGATCAATTTAGCCTCAAAATTTTACACACTCTTACCACCCGTCCAAGCGCAGCCCATTTTGAATTAGGTCAACAAACAAACTCCTCAAACAGAATCGAATCATGATGCCTCAAAGACATCTTCAAACCTCCTTAAAACAAATCACAATTAGCAACTCCCAAATTCCAGAGAATCTACCTATTCTCCTTTCACTCTAAGAAGATTCCTGGTTGGGATTCCTGATTCCCGGTTAGCCGTCGCTAGTTCGGCGCTAGATCTCATCATCCAGCGGGCAAAGATCGTCGCCACCCCTCCAGAAACCATATACTACACATATGGGACTAATGTACTTAGCAGATGACGCGCCCGGAGTCACTAATTAATAAATCAATCAATCAGTTAATTTGTGGTAATCACAAACTTCAATGCATAAAGAACGATTCGTAACGCCCAAGAGCACCAAATTTCCTTCTCGTTTTTCTCTCTCGCGTGTTTGGGTACCTGTCACTCCTTGTACAAATTCCGTCCAGGTAAAATTCTCTGTGTTTCTTCCGTTTCCCTTATCTTTCATTCAGATATTTCCCTGACCTCCACTGACCTTATTGCCATCCACCACTTCATTCGCATTCCTGCTACATCGTATTGGCTCAGGAAAAAGAAATCTCACTAGATATTAAAACAGAAATATCTTTCAGTTCTGCATCATGGCATACTTATTGCAGACAGCTACCCTGAGAGAGTTAATTAAGAACTATATCTCTTTAGGTTATACGTCCCATTCTTCCTTTCTTTGCAGTTTAACATGCATAAGTGACCAGTGTGATGAAAAGACGGAAACACGCCTGCTGAAGTACAACACAGAAGATAAAGTTGCAAACAGAAGAAAACAATGTCGACATGCGGATCGAATTATTTCGAATGCACAACGTGCGCAGCGTAATGTATACAAACGTCATGCCTCGCGTAACTCGACGAGTTGGAAGTTGTGGAAACAGTGGCTTCGAAATCCAAAAGAGAAGTAAAAGTGAAAGAAACTGAGATCGCAACTATGAAAAATCTTCTATTTTCTAGAGTAAGAAGATACATTATTCTGTCATTTGTTGCATTTCAATCCCTTTACGGGAGGCTACGGTGAGCGAATTCGAGATAATGAAGATGGATTATGTGATCACTACAAAAGCGAACAGTGTGTATCTGAAAGTATTAATGTTTTTCCCTTTATTGCTTGTTTGGTTTGTACATTGTACAGTGTACACTCTCACATGTATTGTTGAATTACCCCTTACTTAAACTATGCTTAACACAGTTCTATTAATACTTCTACATTGAGGTTGATACCTCATGAGAGTGCCTACTATTCACAGTTGCTTGAAACCTTTTTAGGAAGGAATCGAACGGGTATCTGTTGTTTAGTCTGGTTTGTGTGTTGTTCGTCAAGGCTAAGTTATATTGTATTAGTTGATCTACGAACAAAGGCGAATCAGGGGATGAACAGAAGCGCCTCTGCCAGGGAGGCACTAGGGTTCGAGTGCCCACGTGGCAGGATTTTAGACCCAAGCTAGACAGCTAGGTCAAATTCAGTCGCTGTTTGAAGGAGAATTTTTACAGCTGCCGGCTGCTCTGATCGGGTTTTCCGTTGTTTCTCTGATTAACACCAGGAGCATGCCGGAGCAGTGCCCTAACAAAGGGGCCACGTAGGGCGTGGGATCTTCCTTTCCTTTTCCTTGTCCTAACCTCATCCCCTTCTTACACACACACACACACACACACACACACACACTCATAAGAACAACACTTGTACTCACATGCAATACTTGGGAGACCAGTTGGGAGCTTAGCGCTTGTCCTGGCAGTGCCGGTGCCCCATTGGTGGGAACTTAGGTCGACGCCGGATTTCACCTTCAGTGAGGAAGTTCATCCTCACCGCCCGCGATAAGACATGCACTGCACTTACGGGACTAGTGATCTTGACAGTTGACGTGCCCGAAATCACTAATCAATTGAGTTTTGTTGGTGTAGAAATTATTGAATAGGCGTGGTTTTTGGTAAATGAATCAGTTATACTTAATTCTCTATGGAGTTGTTGATTATAAATAAACCATGGGGCGTTTATAATTAATCTGAGAAATCTGTTCTGGACTACTTGAATTTTGTTTATGTTGGATGGCGCGGCATTGCAGATGGGTCAAGTGTTTAGGATTATAGGTTGTAATACAGCTTTGTAGATTGAGTGTTTTGTGATTCGGTGTTTGTTTTGTAATGTAAGATTTGTAATGAAAGTTTGAAATTTGCAGTCAATATTGGCTGATGTTGAATTAATCTGATTTTGGCCTGTTGGATAAGCCTGTTGTTTTAGAGCCTGTTGAGAGTTTATGTGGTTTTTCCAATTGAGTCGTGTGTCAAGATTTATTCCTAGGTATTTGGTGAATTGATTAGGTGGTGTCCAGTTCATTGGATTATTATTGGGTGGGGGGCACAAAATGGTCTTAGTGAAACTGCTTTTTCGTTTGATTTGTTTGGGTTTAGTTTTATCTTCTGTTTCATTGCTCATCCATTTTATTTAAATGTTGAAGTTTTGAACTGCTGTATGTTAGCGTGCGACGTGATATAAATATTGCCATATTGTTAGCGAACTGTCCAAGTTGTGTACGATGTGTGGATACATGCTGTGTAAAGATTAAATAGTATTGGAGATAATTGTAAGCCTTGTAGTAATCCTGCATCTATTGGGCGTAGATTAGAGCTGTAATTTTCAATGGTTATTGTGAGCGTTCTGATATAAATTGTGTTATGATGTTTAGAACGTATTTGATTGTTTCTATTGTTTTGAGTTTATGGATCAATTCGAGCTGCCAAACTCTATCAAAAGTTCGAGATACGTCTGGGAGTATTATTTTCCTTAAAGGCTGAGTGAATGTGTTCAGTTATCCTTAGTAACTCTGGTTCTTGTTGCACAGTTGAAATGTGGTTTCTAAAGCCAAATTCATAATTTGAAATGGCATCTGACTTTGATAGATGATTATTTATTATTTTTCAAAATATATTTTCAAAATATTTTTTAAATATTTTTGAAATGGTTGGGAGGAGTATTATTGGTCTATAATTCTCTGTAAGGGTGTATTGGCGTTCGGTTTAGGTGTTGGGATTTGATTTTATGTTTTGCAAGTTATTGGGAAATAACCTGTTCTGAGTTTTAAATGTTATTTATGTATGCGACTGTTAGTGTGGGTAGATTTATTGATATATTGTTGCTAATTACTGGATCATGTTCAGATGCTTTTCTATTGGGTAATTTTTGCATAAGGTTTTTGACTTCCGTAGGCGAACCGGACTTTATTCTGTAAGGGACATAATTTGGTGCTTCATTTCATTCAATTGTTTAGTGGCGGTGGTGGTGTGTGGGTGTATTGTTTGGCTTAAATATTTTGGGCGAAGTGTTTTGCTAGCACTTCTCTCTTATCTTGTGGAGCATATTTTATGCTTATCTAGCGTCATGATAAGGGTAATATTAATGGTGTGGTGACCCAAGAATTTTTTTCATGCCATTGAACAGCTCTATGATTCCCAATTTCCATGGCATTAAACCCTCCAATTATATAAAGTTTATATATTAACAATAAAAACTGACAGTTGTGGGGCTTTCGTAATATATTTTCAGCTTCTTTAATAATGTTTTCAAGCTTTACCTACAAAGAATTGATTATGAAGACCGTGAGGAACATTCATGCACTCCAATTTCTTTAGAGCCAATTGAAATTGTTTACCGTTTCTGCTACGGTAATAATAAAAATACTTTGAATATGGGGTTTTGTATGGTGCGGAGAGTTCAGCAAGATCTTGAAAACAATTTTTTTGAATGTAATACCAAGGCGACGTTAAAGTGCTTTAGAAGCTCTTGATCACGTAAACATTCAGCAAGTAACTGAACAACCTCACAGTAATTAAGGTGTACAGACTTTTAAATATGGTGTATTATGTGTAGAGGTTCAAATTATATGCATGTACTTTAGCTAGAAGAGTGTGAAATTGAATATAGATGTCACTATTTCAATAAAATCGCGTTTACTTCGCAGCCTCAGATTGAGAGGACCTGTGGTTCGAGTCGCAACGGTGGCAGGATCTTCGCCACCAGCTAGATAGCTGTATCGAATTCAGCCGCTGTCTGCAGTAGAATTATTGAGGACTTTTTCAACCAACACCAGGCGAATGCCGGAGCAGTAACCTAACAAACGGGCCACGGACCGCGCGCGAACTTCCCTTCCTCTTCCTTGTCCTATCCTCACCCCTTACACACACTTACACTAACACTTACGACACTACCACATATCTCGGAATCTTAGAGCTTGTTCCGGTTGAGGCGGTGTCCCGCGTGTGGGATATACCTGGTTGGAGGAAACCCCGTTAGCCCATGTGTAGTTCGGCGCCAGATCTCACTGTTCAGCAGAGGGAGAACACCGCCACCTCCCGTGATAAAAACATGCGCTACGCGGCTAATGACCTTAGAAGCTGACAAGCCCGGACACACGAAATAATCAGTGAATCGTATTTACTAGCTTACGGCTGTGCGCCGATTGAAAAATTTTCTTTCCCTTTCCCTTTCTACCCCTGGTAAAACTTTTCTTTGCGGTCAATAGCAAGGATTTAAAAATTGGGGTAAGGGTATTTAGTTATCTTTCAGCTGAGATCCAAATGCCAAACTTTTTATGTTTATCAAACGCGGCTAGTCAGGCCGTTAGCTTTCCAGCTGCGGTTCAAACCAAGGCCACTCCACGAAGAATGTGTAGAAAGAGAATTCACAGCATTTTCCGCGATGGTGACGAGATTTTCCTGACTCTCATTTTGCCATTGCTTCTTCTTCACGTAGACAGTTGTCATTAACAAGTTCCAACAATTCATTCGCCATCCCAAATGAGGATGAACAGGCTAGCGTACTAGTATTTTAATAGTATAAGAGATCAGATCAAAAGCTGGAGATTCCTAGAATGAAATATGTATACTTTCAACAGTATATTTTAACCATTAGAAGCACATACATTTCTTCTTATTTAGTTATCTCTCTACAACCGCTAAACTGTAGTATTTAATTAAAGATTATTTATTGTAGTCATGTATCTTGGAGAGGCAACACAATTTAATTAGCGCATTATCTTGCAGAGATAATTGGAAAAATCCCGTGGCACTGCTGACATTTTGCTCTTTCAAAAGTTGTAAAAGGTACTACCGGTGCAGTAAAACTAGCTCAATGTGGAACGCGTATTACGCGAAAATCTGTTTACTGTGAACATAAATCGCGGTTCTGCCAATCACCAATTCTTCAGGATTACATTGCAGGATGTGGAATCTTGTCTAATGGCGAAAAAAATTATCCCTTGAGGTTTCGCTATGAACAAGTTTTACTGTATATCTGAATCGCTAAATGTTGAATTTGAATACGTAAACAATCCCGACAACGGGCTTTTTATTTAAACTTTTAAACTGGAAGTGGTGAAATTTTTAAGAAAGGAATGCTATCAAAAATATATGTATATTATATCGGAGGTTAGATGGAAAAATCTAATCAGATACCGGGCGTAGCGCTGAGCAACGCGTCTGCCTGAAACAAAGGAGCGTCGCGCTGACGTCAGATAATCCTCCCAATGTTCTTCGGCGGTCGCCTAGAGAAATCGACAAAAGACCTCGGCCTCGCTGCCATCCCGTTTTTCGAATAAGAATGCGCGAGATTGCGAAAACGTAGAAATCTGAGGATTTTTTCTCCCTGCATTAATTAAGGGTGATATCTGGTTAGTCGATTAAGAAAGGATAAGGAACGTTTAATTGCCTTTAAAGAATCGTTCGCCTTGAATATTGTTGCACATTTAAAATGAATGGAATTCCAACAAATTATATGCTGACATACCGATTAATATTAAAAATATAATTTTTGTTCGGCATTTTCATGTGAAAAAAATATACTAGCAATTTGTGAATACAGTTTTGAGCAAGATGTTACTTTCCTTCCTTTTTGAAGCTCTGGAAGACCATCCAATGTACTCACTGGGTCTGAAAGAGCGATTTTGGAAAATGTTCTTTTTATTCAAAGAGGTTTTTAATTATTTTAGATGTAGTGTACTCATTAAAACTACCTGCAGCCGTTTAGTATGCAAGACACGTCAGTTTTTTTTCGTTAAGTCTGACACTTGAATATCAAACTTCACGTGGTTTATTTGGATGTTTATGGCCTTTGATTATTCCAATTTGGCAAATGGTATGTTCATCTTAACCTAGTTTCTTTCCACAATTAAGAATAGTCATAAAACTGTTCAAAATATATGTATTTTATTTGTACCGTCGCTTATATTTTCTTAGCTGATAATATCAAAAGGAAAATTGCTTTTTTTCGAGAAACTAGTGTGACTTTTGATAAATTCAAAATAGCGTTTGATGTTCGTTGTAAAGAAATAGCCGGCAGTTGCCCGAGAGTGAGCCAGAGAGACAGACAGGAGATAGCCAATTCAATTGTTACCAACTTTGAACATGTGTCACTCGTGGCTCGGAAGGCGCCTTCAAGCCATTTCATGTGGAGAGACAGCAGCCTTGACCAGCTGCGAACTGTCCGTGAGAAAGAATGCACCAAGTTGCTGATGAAGATACAAATATGGAGCTACTAAAATTTTATGCTCATATATATCTGAAAAATAACACATTTTTGAAAGGTTCAACATAAGTATGTTACAGATTTATTTTTATTAGTTGACTTTTTTTTATAAAATTTCAACATCAAAATTTACGTTTACAGTTATTGCATTGATTAATTTCAAAACATTTCGCCGCAGTTTCTGGTTGTGCCGAGCGCAATACTGAAATGGGTCCCGCCCTCGGCCGTATTTATTTCGCCTTTACTTGAAAAATATCTCCTCACTGCGTATTATCACAGTGCGCAATACCTCGATCGCTGTCTCTGTGACAAATTAATAAATATTCTAATATCCTCTCTCCGTTAGCTATCTTCAACCTTGGCGGTGGATTCAGAAATTTTTATTGAACCATTGGGTGGTGATCCACACGATATGGAAAAGACGTTGCATAAATTATTATTAGCTTACGCTAATTTAACTGAAAAACACACAAAAAATTAAAAAAGAATTTACTACGTTCGTTCCAAATATGTTATTTGTCAATTGTTTGACAATGGTTTTGACCCCTCACTATTCATTCCCGCAGTTCTAAGTAAAAACACATAATGTTTACCTTTAAAACAGAAAACACGTAAATTATACAATGTCAAGCACGTAAAAACAAAACTGCTTCTGCTACTTATGAATTTACCAAACTCATAATTACAGAATTAGTGTGTGCACACCATACCAAGTTTCAAAATATTCTGATGATTTATAAATGTAAATCTATGAGAAACAAAACTTCTTCTACAATTTCTTTCTTCTTTTTTAAAAGAAAATTTGAAAAATTTGTCCTACTTTAATCAGCATTCAGCCTTCTTTGCCACTACTCGTTCCACAGGTATCTTTCGTCTTCTTATCCGCTATACGTGCATATACCTGGTTCATCTTTATCTCATTAATTTAGATTTATGCATTCCCGACATAATCCTTTGATTATTCAGTCCTTTTATGGTATATTAACACCATGTTTACAATGAAATAATTTTTCTCACAATATTTATAACTCGCAACATACTCACATGTCTGACATCAGTTCTCACCTCCAAGTGCTATTCTTTCTGCCTTCTGGCCGCCAAAACAAAAAAAATCATATCCTGAACAAAATATATTGCATCCGTTTCCGGCATCAGCCGAAATCACATGCATGCTTCACCTGAGGAATGAGTTTAAAATGTGTACACTATTTCGTAGAAGGAAAGGTTTTTTTTTTGTTGCTTTGTGATTAAGCTTTTGCGCGATCATTTTATATTGTCTCGTCCGACATGTAATGATGCAAGATGAACTGTATTTTGATACTGAAAAAATCTGAACACCCACCTCGCCTAGAGAAAGCTGTGTTGTGCTCCAAAATATCTGTGTTAAGATTTTGATGGAAATAAATTTTCTGAGGTGACCTGACACCCTGAATATATTGTTTCTTTTTCAAATAGTCTGAACGACTGCCGGTCTGTTCGTCTTTCCTCCTGTGAACAACATTAGCGCATAAACCATACCCAGGTTATTCGGCGAAATGAACATTTCCTGATCGATCTGGCGAATTTTCTCAAAAAGGGCTTAAATATTTATCTTAGAATTTTTGCTCAAATAAGGAAAAGTGTGTTTATAAGAATTTATTACTGTCATTAAAACCTCTTAACAAATTTTTTAAATAAAGTTTTTAAGCTATTGAACGGCATCTAAGGTTTCTAAGCTATTGAACGGCTATATAAGCCCCATTTCAAGGGAATGTACTACGGATCAGCGTATTATGTGTTGCGGGTTGCATGTTCGACAGCTGATTTCATTATACCCTCACCCACACAATTCAGCATTTTTCATCTTAAATCTATTTGAAGAACCCATGATGGGCAATTTCCAATCAATCGGGAGCCATTTTACAGATTTTTCAGACAACTGTCTTATAAATTGAACAAAAAACGTGTTCTTCCTTTAATGTATTTTACAGAGATTTTTATAAAATATATATGCGACATTTTCTACAACACGGCATCCATTTTTTTTATTTTTTACAATCTGATACATGAGATATTAATATTTTTGAGAACAAGAAAAGTTTTGGGTTTTCGAATACTATTTGCGTATTTCTGTTGCAGGAATATGTTATGACTTATGAATTCATGAGAAAGTACAATGTTCTAAATAATTCCTTTTCAATGTTCCTTGAATGTACTTAATAAATTTGTCGGGTAGTTGAATAAAACATGACACTTTTTGTAAATTGCTCAAAATTTTCTGAAAAAACGCATGATTTTAAATTTCCTTATAATATTTTCTGATGATATTTATCGATATTTTGTCAAATACATGTAACGAGAACGCGATTACAAATGTCCTCTATTAAGAAATCTTGATCATTTTTGCTTCCTTCCTTTAGATTTATAATTGGATCACTATTCAGCTCTTTGCCACACTGCTGTCCTTTGTGACCAGTTGCTAAATTTGGGCAGATTCAGATTTATAGCTTCTCACTCTCCTAAAAATACCATATCATCTCCCTTCCCAAAACGTTTATTCTTTCCTTAAACATGATCATAATTGCTATTTCATTATCTCATTGGATGAATCCTCATTATTTATCCCAGTAAGGCGCGACAAGGCCAGGCAACCTTGCAATCTCTTGGTGAAACTTATAGGTTTCTAACGTCTTCAAAGCCACTTCATGAAACCACATTACGAAAGCTATTCAAAGAACGGCTATGAAGATTGTTCGAAATGTTGGATCATTGCCTTCTTTAAGAAATGAAACTAGAATGAGGACGGCCAATAAGGAAGCAGTCAGCGCGCCCCTCGCAGCGTGCCCCTTTCAGCGTGCCCCTTTCAGCGTGCCCCTTTCAGCGTGCCCCTTGCAGCGTGCCCCTTGCAGCGTGCCCCTTGCAGCGTGCCCCTTGCAGCGTGCCCCTTGCATCGTGCCCCTTGCAGCGTGCCCCTCGCAGCGTGCCCCTTGCATCGTGCCCCGCCAGAATTCATATTCGGATGAGTGGCATTTACGTTGGACAGCTCTTCGCATTTGTCCATTTGTTTTCAACATAATCTTTGACTTCACGGAACATATTTTCCGATATTATTGTTAGCGTACTTCCATTACGTCAAAGCCGGAATGTCGCTTCGAGCGCACCCGACAAACTGAAGTGTTCATGAACTAAGGTCCAAATAAAGATCGTATGTACATCTTTTACATATTACCTTTGTTAGATGAATATATGTGTAAATATCATTGAATACGTAAGAATCAGAAGTTCCTAGTTATAAAAAGAAATTAAGTGCACGTAATATATTGATAAGATCTTACCCATTAAAAAGCGAGTATTATTTATGAAATCTATATTTCGTATTGTCGATTCGGAGAGCCCAGACCGCTAAGGCAGTAGTGTCGTGGCGATCTCGGATCGAAGGATCGCATGTTCGAATCCCGCCTCGGGCATCGATGTATTTGTGATCATCCCTTCATCATCATCCTATCACTTCATTAAAGAAGGGTTGATAATTCCCTGTGCGAGCAGGAGGCCCTTGCCCTTAATGGGATGTGCAGTTGGCTTATAAAAATATTTTTTTTTCGTTAATCGGCCAACTAGGACCACGCAAGCAAGCATCCTGCATTTACCGTGGCTCAGTTTTTATTTATTATCACGGTGGCAGGTGCTTGCAACAATTCTTTGGGGGGGACCAGCATTTAAGCTGGATCCGATTTTTATCCCCCACTGTTGTTAGCCCTGGGGGTATGGAAGATGAAATGATGATATGATGATGATGGGGGTGAAAGGACAACACATACAGACATACACAAATACATCCATGCCCGAGGCGGGACTCGAACCCGCGATCTTCTGGTCCGAAACCACTCCGGCACTACTGCCTTAGCGATCTCGGCCATCTAATCGGCATAAAAATATTTTATATTAAAATTAATTTTTACCTTGCCTTTGTTTTGGTCCATTCCCATTCCCAAGAATGAAACCTTGAATCTTTGTTTATGGTACTTCGGCATCAGACCTCACAGCATCATGATCTCACGAAACCGGTCTTAAGAGACTTAAACATCTTTCCCTCACTTAGGTGTGAGTTATCACTTATCTTATAGTGGCGAGGATAATCTTCGCTATCTCTATTATCACACGCTGAGTGTATTCAGTACGCTAATAAGATAAAAAGCCAGTTGTAGCGAAATTATCAATGATCGGCTGACTAATGTCGAACCGTCGGAAGGGTTCCTCCCTCCTCCAAGAGGGCGCGCGAGTGCGGACGGTCGTGATGCGTGCGCGTGGGGGGGGGGGCGGTGCGGATGAGAGAGTGGTGTGGGCGGGAGTAGCAAGGGTAGAGGAGCGTGCGTGGCATGTGGGGCAAGCCAGCGGACGGGGCAGGGAGGGGCATTGGGAGGGGGGTGACAAGGCAGAGAGGGCGCATAAAACGAGCAGGGGAGCGCATTACACGGACATTTGGTGCAGACTGGTAGGTGTGGTTCTGCGGGCTGCGTGAGCGGGTGGACGGGCATCTGACAAAGGTCATATTGAGAAGTTGCACGTAAGAGCTTTAATTGGGGCTTAGTTCATTAACACTTCAGTCCGTCAGCTGCGCTCGAAGCATTCCGGGTTTGACGAGCGATCGGGCAGATGGACGAGAGATCGGGCAGAAAAGCGAGCGGAGGGGAGATGGGTGAGAGATTGGGCAGTGGGCGAGCGACCGAGCAGACGGGCAGTTGGGCGGGCAGGCGGCGGGATGTGCAGGCGGGTGGACGGGCGGGCGGGTGGACGGGGAGGCGGGTGGACGGGCGGGCGGGTGGACGGGCGGGCGGGTGGACGGGCGGGCGGGTGGACGGGCGGGCGAGTGAACGGGGGGGGGGCGAGCTGACGGGCAGGCGGGCTGACGGGCAGGTGGGTGGACGGGCGGGCGGGCAGGCGAGCGGATAGGCAGGCGGGTGAGCGGGCAGGCGGGCGGATCTGCAAGTGGGTGGACGGGAAGACACGCAGGGGGGCGAACAGGCATGCGGGCGGAGGGGCGGGCGGGCGGACGGACGGACAAACAACTGGGCGAGGGAACGGGTGAGTGTATGGGAGGGCCGGTGGGCAGGCTGAGCTATGGGGCGCTGCGGGAGGTCACGCGACGAAGCGAGGATCGAGCGCGGAGACGCCATCACGAGCAGGTCGTCGTCTGCAAGACGTTGTAGGAGACTTACTGTTCACTCATTCGTCAGAAAGGCGGTAAATGGAATTGATGACAGAGATGCGGCTATGGCAGCAGTAAGGCTGAGGCTGCTGCTTAGGATAACATCCGCGGCGACGGTGAAGACGTTGCTGACATAGGCATTATGGGCGGCGTCGCACGGTGGGGCCAAATGCCAAAAAGCTGGCCAAAAGTCGAAAGCGTTGTACGATTTGACTGAAACTTTGTATTCAGAGGTTTATGATCATTCTAATTAATAATCTGTAATAAAAATTCCGAAAAACAAAATGGCGGACCAATATGGCGGATAAAATTATCAAAATTTTGTATTTTTAACACAAAATGATCATACTTATAAGTAAAAATGAGTTCATTCGGGTTTTTAAGGATGCTGATTAATAATCTTGAATGAAAATGCCAAAAAACAAAATGGCGGACCAATATGGCGGACAAAATCATCATTTTCTTCATTTTTAACACAAAATGATCGTGTTTAAAATTAAAAATGAGTTCATTCGGGTTTATAAGCATGCTGATTAATAATATTAAATAAAAATGCATAAAAAACAAAATGGCGGACCAATATGGCGGACAAAATTACCATAAGTTTGTATTTTTAACACAACATTATTATGTTTATAAGTAAAGAAGAGTTAGTTTGAATTTTTAAGGATGCTAATTAATAACCTTGAATGAAAATGCCAAAAAACAAAATGGCGGACTAATATGGCGGACCAAATCATCAATTTTTTCCATTTTTAACACGAAATGATCGTGTTTATAATTAAAAATGAGTTGATTTGGGTTTATAAGCATGCTGATTAATAAATATTGAATAAAAATGCTAAAAAAACAAAATGGCGGACCAATATGGCGAACAAAATCATCAAAAGTTTGTATTTTTAACATAAAAAACGTTTAATATAAGTAAATACATATACATATAAATTTGTGTGTCTACTTGTACTTATGATTATTTAAATATTTATCGTAATAATTTATTAATTATGTAATTAATTTATTAATCATGTAATTGATTTTAAGATTATAAATTACATTTATATAATTTAAAATGTTACGTTGTATTATTAAAAAATGTTTAAATGAAATTATATGCATTTAATTACATGTTGGAAAATAATTGATAAATATTTTATTTATTGTTACTGTATGATTAAAAAATGGTAATCATAATAATAATAAGATTTATTTTCAAATGAACAATTCTTAATAGAAATTAGAAATCAAACATGTATATGCGGTCATTCAACATTAATGATGTGTTCACTTTATTATCATTATAATTTAATTGTAATCATAATGTAATCATTCAAATTACATTTTGTTTTCGTTTTACAATATTCAGTACAGTATCTAATTAATAAAATACTATATATCAGACGCCTAATAATATTAAACTTGTTAATTCATTATTTCAGTTTTTTTCTACATGTTGCACGCGCTACGAAAATTTGTCACAGGCACTAAAACGGCAGCTACGGGCAGCTGTTTTTTTGTGATTCTCACAGAGAATAACATTTCAAATAATGTCATGTTAAGTTTTTAGCCCCGCACGACGGTGCACATAGTTATTTTTCATTTTAAACACAAATTTTTGATTATAGCATTTTCATTTTTCGCCAACAATCAACGTTAATTATTACATTAACAAATTATTTTTAAAAAAATTAAGTATACATATTATGTTTCTACTTACTCTCAGGAATAGATTCCATTTTGTTTTATTGAATTCGGCCGACTGCACGCTTCTCTATCCTTCGAAACACAAAGGTTCTGAAAACACGTTTCACAGCTGACCGATATCGATCGCTCGAGGCCCAACTTTGAACTGATCTCTTACCTCAAGTATAAGAGAGAAACCGTTACTAATTGCGGAATTCAACGGCCCAAATACCAACCTATTGAAGTAGCAACGACAAAATCCCTATCTAGTAACTTTTTTTTTTTGGACTTTTGGCCAGCTTTTTGGCATTTGGCCCCACCGTGCGTCGGTTGCGGCAATTCTGTTCCAGCAGTATAGGTGACAATGGCAGTGGCAGAAAGGGTTATGTTAGTAGTGAGTGACGGATTGGCGATGGAATTATCTATTGTAGGACAGCAATGATAGTGACAGATACCGGCAACTTCAATTGGCAATTTCATCGACGAGAGTAGCAGGGACGTTGATGGTGACTGGTGTCGAGTTGGGAGAGAAATGCGGACTGGGAACTAGGATGACATCGTAATAAGATAACGATGGCAATGAAAACTGAAGAAGTCAAGAGACTCTTAAACACAAAGTGCAAGCGACGTTCTTGTGTTCCTCTCTCAATTCATCTCATACAATTTTAATTGCATTTTTGACGCTAATGAAATAAGTAAATAAAGAAATGAATAAATAATGCCCAATGCAAGGATATAGGTAGATTACTGTAAGAAGGGACCGCTTTCACAGCTACTGATTGGCCACTGCTGGCAATATATTAAGTACGTCCATGCTCGTGTTTTGTCATTGCATTCGTTTAGTTAGCTCATTTGTAAATGGTTTCATAACTATCTCTTACACTGTCATCGCGCTGCATGACGTAAATTTGTTTCCCGACCTGTCAAAGTAATCTGATTCTTAATGTAATTCCTCTGTAACATTAGGTGTCTTATTTTATTTTGTATTTATTAATAGTGGTTGATCATGCCTATTATAGTTGTGAAGTATTGATCTGTTCGCAACTGTAATTCCCCTGTGGAGAATTGTATGCAACTCTAGTCATATTAAAGTACATCATACAGCCTTGACAACATGATGTAATCCATTATTATTCTATGTCATAAAATAATAACTAATATTTAAAATAACTGTTACTACAATAGAGACGTATGTAACTTCCTCAAATTATATTTACAGTGTCCACGCTAGTCTTCACGCTTCCCTACAACATTGCCATTTGTTCTTTTTGAAGAAACGTGAAACTTTTTCTTTCGTGGGGGATAAGGGTAGCAAAGGATATGTCATCACAACACAAAGATGTTTCTTTGTGTCAAAAACAGGCGTGACGTACTGCTGCTGTTGCAGTTAATTGTCCGGAATTCATTGTACATAAGGACATAGCAACTTGCATCGCTCTCTAGAACTGTAATTACTTTCATTACTGTCCAATTATACAGCTATTTGTTGGGATATTACGTGAATTGGGATTGCGTTCTTTTTAATGCAACAATGTTTTAATATTTCAGCAAATATTAGTAAGTACTTTAAAATTAAGTATCCATTTTCTGCATCAAAGCAATCACTGTGACATTACTGCATTCTTGGAACTTTTTCCGTTTTTTTATAGAGACATCGGTTATAGGAGTCGCCGCATGATGTTAAGGTTAAGGTGGAGGCTTTAATACTTCGTTTCTAGCTTGTTTGCATGTAAGATATGATTTAAACTCTTTTTTTTTATTTCGCGAAGAAAACTAGATAAAGGAAAGTTAAACGACAGCATCATTAGGTTCAACCCAACATCATGTGCAATGACCTTGAGGTTTGGAGGCCCAGCATTTTACTCTTGCGATTGGGCAATCAGGGGTGAAAGGTAATAGGTAAGGTCAACATTTTAATGTATTTGACGGAAGACAGATTTTTAATATCTCTTCAAAAATATCTTAACATACTAAATGTTTTGAATATCTGTAAGACTCAAGCGAATAACGATTATTAGAATAGTGTAGTTAAATAAATTAGTAGTATTTTTTTGATTCTTGATGACCCTAGAAACGTATTTTTGTCAAAGGTATATAATTACGGAGACAGCGATTTTATTTTGAAATAAATGAGTGTATGAAATATGCGGTGCTTTCCTATAAGTCAACAGACTATACAAACACAGCATGAAAACACCCATATCATACACAGCATCTGAATCCAGAATTCAAAATGGTAACCGCCGCGTCGGATTAAGATGAGCAGACACGGCCCTAGTTGTTGTTGTGCTCAAATATGCGTCCCCATCGCCTTCGCACGCGTCTTTATGTGCAGCTGGAGACTTCCTCGCCACGTGAGCGCGGGGCCGAGCGGAAGTGCAGGCGCAGCGGAGTGGCCGGCGCGCGGCGCGGCTTCCCAGGCGGAAGGCTCTGCCTCTGCCTCGGGGGCGGGGACGGGGGCGGGGGCGGAGGCCACGCGGAAGAGGAACAGCCGCGCGCGGACGTCCGCCCACTCGTCCTCCCGCCCCCTCCCCCCCCCCCCCCCCCGCTCGTCCCTCCGCGCCGCGCAGCGCCGCGCGATGTGTATCAGGGGACCTTACGCCACTTCCTCCGGACGAAGTGGGTGATGGGAGATACGAAAGATCGTACTTGGAGGCAGATTTCGTTCTCGCATGGATGCTGCGACTTGCGCTCGTTTTTTTGTTGTTTATCTGACGGGTTTTCTTGAGCCTGATAAGATAAATGCGTAGTCTTGTCGCTTCGTTGGACCTCTACCTCAAGGTGAGGTGGTTATTTGGAATTTATAATGAGTATGGAGTGAATTAATCTTAGAAACTGGAAGACAAGTTTCAAGAAAAACAATTGTTCGTTGTTATTAAGAATAGGGAATAGGAGCACTAGTGGCATATTTTTAAGATATATTGTGATCACGCTCCTTACATACAAAACTCAACAACAATTTTCATTGACTCTATGTTTGAACTGACTTCCCGCCACCACCAAAGCCTTGACACCACTCAAAAATTGTATTCAATTTGTATAAAAGTGTTTGAATCTTACTTTTTATATTGTTCTAATACAATAATTCATTGTACTTTGGCCAAGTACACATTAATGCCAAACTGGCTTGTATTATTTTTATTAATTAACCCCATATTTTGTTCTATTTTCTGTGATAATGGTAAACGAGGGTTTTGCTAGATCTACCTCCTAACATATATTGCAAACTATCCTTAATAATGAGTCCAAAAAATAAAATTATTATGAAAACACATTTAAATTAGTCTAAACAATTTCACTCACATTTACTTTGTGCCACATTACACATTGGTTTTTATAAAATACCATTACGACTTAGATACGTTTGTGATATATTATGAATAATCATAGATTTTTTAAACGATTGCAGTTCTTAAAACACGGGTATTACAATTTTTAATCATCTTCTACGTACTGTGGTAGATGTAAACGAGTTGTAAGAGTAGATGTAAACGAGTAATGTAGTTGAAAAGAAGAAGGTGGGCAAACACACCGATCAACAAGACAGACGCTTTTCGACCTCCAAATTCTGAAATGAAGTTCTGAAAGTGAAAGTGAGGCCTAGCATGATCTGGAACGAATTGATTTCGCTGCGGCGAACGTGAAGGCTATTTTTTCTTAAATCCAATTCAATTAATTTCTAAATTACCTTACTTACGACTACATGATGTAAGTTCTTTTTACAGAATACCAAATTTCAGTTAATGACTTTCTTTTAAAATTAATTTTGATTTACATTTCTTAATGTGCGATGTAATTACAGACGTGTAACTGTAAATCAACTTAAGAAAAAAGAATACCCAAAAAATTCATTAATGTTTGGATATTTTGTAGATTAATAATGAGTCCTTTAATTAATTTTTGAATTGGAACAAACACTACCCAGGAGATGAGATAGACACTCATTCATAAATTTATGGATGTCGGTTAAGAGAGAGATTTAGTATCGAAGAAAGACAAAATTAATATTAATTACAAGTCTACTCAAAACAATGAATTGAAGAGAAAAAGGAATGAAATGAAACAAAACGCGACAGATTATGCTGAAACAACGAGTAGAACATTTTCTTTCTGTAAACTACTTGAGTACGTTTCAAAAAAATCGCAGCGTTTTGTGGTAAGCTGTTCAGCCGAAGAGCATTCCGAAAACTCCCAAAGAGAGGAAACGCAGTGCCTCTTACAGAAGATTCGTGCATGCTAATTCGTCCCTGTAATCCTCCTCCTCCTCTTACGCCATTGTACTCGGTCGTGTAACTCGTTATACGCGAGTAATTAGTCTCTTACGCCGAAGGTTAACTGGAGGGGTCGCTAATCTCATGCGTGAGCTTCTGGTGTCATTAGCGTGCTGCCACGGCGGGTTTCCCGAGAACCTTCTTTTCCCACCTCTGGAGGATGCGTTTTCGGGATGCAGCGACCACTACCATTAATAGAAAATTTCTTAAATGAAATAGAAACGTAGTAAGGGCCATGCAAGTTTCTTTGTGGTATCAGATATGTATCATTTCATTTTTTTTATTATGAAGACGCAGATAATAATTAAGATTCGTTATCCATTTCATTTCATATGAAAATATAAAAATACGTATGATTTATTTTGTAGATTCAGGCGCTATGGCATACACTTCCTATGAATGGCAAGGACATTACTGATTTAAACAGAACTGGTTATGGCAGAGGATGTGTTACTGGTATAGATAAATCGAGTTCTTGGGGTACTGAAGGGACATTGTTAGCGAGAAAGCTACATCCAGTTCTCCAAGTACCTATTTAAAAAAAACAAATAGATTTCTCTAAGTATAATTATTATTATTATTATTATTATTATTATTATTATTATTATTATTATTATTATTATTATAATGAATTATTGTATTGTATCGTAACATTGTACTGTTCAAGAAAGAAACTGTTTCCTTGCGAGGTGGGTCGTTGTGGATGGTATCCTCCATGATAGTTATTCCCAGTACGTTTCTCAATTTGGAGAATAATCTTCCAAATCCCAAAAATATTATATAAAATATGGAAAAAAATAGTTGTAAAGGAAATAATGGATCGTCCTAAAAGTATTTTTGGGTACGATTTTTCTATATAATAGGGGTGTTTATAAGATTTGGGTTACAACGTTTTGATTATGTAAATTTTATTTCACGAATGCTTTCGTTAACTTTAAACATTGATCTTACATTGAAGACCAAATAGGTTATGAAGTAACTAACCGCATTAAAGTTTTCTCTCCGTTTTTTCGGAGGCTGCGAAACTATTTGTAAGTTGGGTCGCTTCCGTTCACGTTTGAAATAGGTGATCATCAAACTTCAAATAGAGTTGTGAATAACTGAATTGGAAATTCGTCTAAACGAAAAAAAATAGAAGTGAAGAATTTTAATGAGAATAGTATAAGGCCGTAATATTATAACATTCGTAGTAAATTACTTTTTCATTTTCCCTCTACCTTTCCTAATACTCATACATTTCAGCAAAAAGATAATGTTATTGTCGTTGTCAAGAAATGGCGCATTAAGTTCTCTTTTTATATTTAAAGTACCCTACCAAAGAACATGAAATATAGTAATTTTATTAATTGTAAACTTTACGAGTGTCAGTTAAACTTCTCGTAGATTTTTTCTTGCTACTAGTGCTTTTGTCATATGAATACCAAAAGGTGTTGGATTATTTCTTCCTTAGTGTCGTGTAATCTTTCGAAAAAATAGCGAATATGAATGGCTCATCAATAGACATATTTTCTTTTTTACAGAACATATTACTTGCTACTACAAGCATTCAAAGAAATATTCGTTTTTAATTCTACAAGTCCAAAATAAGTAGTTAGCGGCACAGGCGCCATTTAGCATGCTTCACTGCACACCTGAAACCAGTTTAGGCTCTATCCAGTTGTTAGTTTATGAGCTCTCCACAAAGGCAGGTCATCGGCCACCTGTTAACTTTCTGCCCGAAAAGAGCTCTATCGAGAGTGAACTAGTCAATTTCTGCCAGTAAAATCCTTCGCACGTTAACACATTGAAACAACCAAGACTTTCGATTTGAGATTTAGACGATGCTTCATAATATCCCCAAATAAATTAATACAAGAGTTAAATTTTCTAAAATTGTGTTTGCCAGTAAAATGGAATATATTTACTTACTGCCTATTATAATTTTATTACGAATGTCTGTTTTTTCTCAATATCTTTTACTTTATCTTCAATTTATATATATATATATATATATATATATATATATATATATATATATATATATATATACATGGTTTTTGAAAAAACTTTACCTGTTTGAGTAAAAGAGAAATTATTCATGAATCCGGACCCTTCACCACAAGCGGGTATCCTTATAGATGATTTGTTCACTTTTGTTTGTAACCCAAAGAAAACGTTTTTAAAAGAGAGGTGCTACAACAGCACATACTTTCTCGAATTATTTCCAAATTTGCAATTTACAAAAATCAACCCCGAGTCATTCTTTTAAGCATCTTCTTACCTTGGAAAATATTTAGAGTGGTTTTTGAGAAATTGTTCCTTTATAAATTAATTAAAATTAATTCATTTCAAGCACAAATTACGCAAAGACTACTCATTTTTCAAAAATGTGTACATGACCTTTCTTAAAGAGCTGATTTTTTTTACAGTAGACATTGTCTAAATCAAAAATCTCTATCTTCAATTTTGTAGTTTTGAAATGTTAATTTTTAGCAGGAGTGTTCGCTGAAAATGGAACTAGCAAACTATCTTTTACCGTCTCTTGATACATACGAGAAGAAAGTTTAATGAAAAAATAGAGCAGTTTCCGAGAGAAAATTGTTTAAGACAAATTAAAATTTCCTATATTTTGTGCAGAATTACACGAAATCTATTCACAATTCCGAAAAATTGAAATTGAACATATTTCAAAATCAGTCTTTGAAGAATAGTTTTTTCAAGAAAAATCTCTATCTTCAAATTTGCAGTTGCAGGAAGATGCTCCCCAAAAAATTGCCCTTTTGCAATCCACTTTTTCGTTATTAGAGTCCGACAATAACAGTTTTTCGGTCTAAAATTCACCGTTTTATCGCGCACGATTAAAACACTTTGTCTTCTTATATTCGTAATGGCGAGAAAGTGAGAAATAAAGTTATGCTCATATGTGAATAATAATCAATTCTATTTAAAAATGTAATTACTTTAAGTAATATCAACCATTATATTGTTTTTCAATTTTTCATATATTTGATTTGAAAACAGACACCTTGCCAGAGGCTACATGATAAAATCATTGGTTGAATGCAGATACGACATTTGTTTAAAATATTCCAAGGGAACCGTGAGGCGGAGTGCTCCGCGGAGCGCGGTCGTCGCCTGGGAGCAGCGGAGATCCAGACCGACGCCCACGCGCCCACGCGCAGCACGAGAGGGGCTGGGAGCGGCGAGCGCAGGCGTCGCGCTGCGCTGCGCAGACACACGCGCCAGCACGCGAGGCGGCGCGGCGCGGCGCCGGCGGCCGAGACGCATTTACGTAAACGCTGCTTACCGCCCGTCTGCACTCCGCCGCCGCCGCCGCCGCCGCCGCCGCGCCGCCGCGTTGCGAATTTACTGCACGGGGGTTAGCCTCACTTTCATCATTGCACGTTTAATCGCGACGACCGCTCATTAGCACTTTCATTTCTGTGTTTTGCCCGTGATTATCCGCTCAACTAGTTAGCTGTGTCTGGTCCAATTTAGCCTAAAAGACAAAGATACTAGTTCTTTCTTCTTTTTCTTCTTCGTCTTCTTCGTTTTCTACGTCTCCGTCTCCATCTCCATCTCCATCTCCGTCTCCATCTCCGTCTCCGTCTCCGTCTTCGTCTTCGTCTTCGTCTCCGTCTTCGTCTCCGTCTTCGTCTCCGTCTTCGTCTCCGTCTTCGTCTTCGTCTCCGTCTTCGTCTCCGTCTTCGTCTCCGTCTTCGTCTTCGTCTTCGTCTTCGTCTCCGTCTTCGTCTCCGTCTTCGTCTCCGTCTCCGTCTCCGTCTTCGTCTCCGTCTCCGTCTCCGTCTTCGTCTCTGTCTTCGTCTTCGTCTCCGTCTTCGTCTCCGTCTTCGTCTCCGTCTCCGTCTCCGTCTTCGTCTCCGTCTCCGTCTCCGTCTTCGTCTTCGTCTTCGTCTTCGTCTTCGTCTCCGTCTCCGTCTCCGTCTCCGTCTCCGTCTTCGTCTTCGTCTTCGTCTCCGTCTCCGTCTCCGTCTCCGTCTCCGTCTTCGCCTCCGTCTTCGCCTCCGTCTTCGTCTCCGTCTCCGTCTCCGTCTCCGTCTCCGTCTCCGTCTCCGTCTTCGTCTCCGTCTCCGTCTCCGTCTCCGTCTCCGTCTCCGTCTCCGTCTTCGTCTCCGTCTTCGTCTCCGTCTTCGTCTCCGTCTTCGTCTCCGTCTTCGTCTCCGTCTTCGTCTCCGTCTTCGTCTCCGTCTTCGTCTCCGTCTTCGTCTCCGTCTTCGTCTCCGTCTTCGTCTCCGTCTTCGTCTCCGTCTTCGTCTCCGTCTTCGTCTCCGTCTTCGTCTCCGTCTTCGTCTCCGTCTTCGTCTCCGTCTTCGTCTCCGTCTTCGTCTCCGTCTTCGTCTCCGTCTTCGTCTCCGTCTTCGTCTCCGTCTTCGTCTCCGTCTTCGTCTCCGTCTCCGTCTTCGTCTCCGTCTTCGTCTCCGTCTTCGTCTCCGTCTTCGTCTCCGTCTTCGTCTCCGTCTTCGTCTCCGTTTAGATTTAATAGATGACATACAGAATACCCATATATGCACTTGGTAAACTAAGTGTTTGGCAGTGTGTGGAGTGTTCTCCTCCCAGACGGTTATTCGACAGTTCGACCGTTAACTCGAAGGTACGAGACAACGCTCAACGCCGTTGCAGACCAGCAGTGTCTGTAGTGTGTAGCGGAGGGTCGGTTTGAATTGCGCATCTGGAAGTGACATTTAAAGTCGATTTGTTGATTTTTCCGGAAAACATGGATCTGCCATTCTTTACAAAATTTAACATAGAATCTGAGATATCGGACACGGTAGCTTCCGGACGTCGTGTCATCGTTCTAATATACCATCGAAATTCCAAATGTTTCTTTCACAACGCTATGTTTTATGTATTGTTCGGTAGCTTTTTGGTGTGGAGCAGCCACTCCGATATTTCATTGCCGAAGGAACGTGGGCTTCATAGCGTTGGTGCCTACGCTAATTACGTACTAATCACTTATTGATTCCTTTGATAAGCTTGAAGCTACTTTCACCCGTGGAACGACAAGAAGAATTAAGACAAGCAACACGCCATTTCCTCACACAAATTAAAACGTGCGCTGATGCTGAAAGCGGGTTTAAAAGACTGTTTTGTACTCATGGTATGTAAACTGTACCACCTATGACATTGAAAGACTATTATTGACTGTCACAAGACGAATACAGACAGTCAGTGTTTTCAAGGACATTTTTAAGAATAAGACATATGCAGGTAATATACAGTAGCTCTATCTCGGACCCCTTCGGAGTAGGACACATCTTCACATAAGTAAGGTTGAAGGACACATTTTTACTTAGAATGATGAGTACCTTGATCTCTTTTGTCGTTTCCTCCAGGGTGATTCACCACTTAACGCGATATCTTTCGATTCGCATTATTTCGGAATGTTCTGAGAGTTGGGTGATATATTTTACTGAACAAATTCCAGAACTCGAATCCCAGAATCCCAGATGTTATCGGTAGGACCTGATTTTTGTACGCCACCTATCCGGCTGAATTCGATTTCACACGTCACTCATTGTAATTTCTTTTTTTATTCTTCTACAGAGAAGGATTTCATTGTGTGTATATGTCTCTGCACAAAACTTAACCAAATCCAGCAGAATTTCCAAAGAAGATAAAATTCCTGGCCCTCCTATCGCTCGACCTTGAAGTGCCTCGTTTCTATTCAATTCTCCGTGCTGGAGACTAGGTCTCGGTTGATAGAGTCTTCGACATGCCGCGCGCGCCACTGTAACGAGAAGCGATAGTCGATCTCAGATGCCTCCTCCGCGACAACGAATTCCCCGTATCTCGCGCCGTACGAAGGAAATATTTGGGTTAATTGGGGTTTTTAAACAGATAACATCCGACGCCTTCTGTGTACAAAAAAAAAGAAGCACGCGGAAGGGTCGACCGCAACAAAAGACGGAAGGACGCCTCGCTGGGGCCGAGGAACAGCAGATCGAACGAACTTCCATCCCATCCCCCCGGCGCCTGCGCGGTGCGAAGGCACAAAACGCAGTTCCAGACATTAATGTTAATAATAAGACGGGACGAGGCACTTAACATGGTAATTTCGGAAGAGGCGTCCGCAGAAAATTGTGCGCGGCTCGAGTGCTCGGGCGAGCTATCAAGGAAGCTGCGAGAGGAAGAACCGCTCCAGGAAGATTTCACCTGATGGGCGGTGGCCTTGCATTGTGTGGCGCGCCGCACGGGCTCGGGCATTCCCGCGCCCGCTGCGCTCTAGCGACGTCCCAACGAACCACTTACGCGCTCATTGAGAGGTGCTGGCGTTGAATGCAAAACCTCCTGAAACAATTGGATGAAAAAAATATACCTTTATTCTGAACGGAAAAAAGACAGTGGTGATACTTAATGTGGCTTACAGTCTCAAAAACGACTGGAAACAGTAATTCAAAACAAATACATATATTTGTGTGCAATGAAATCACTTGAATTGTGCTTTTCCAAAATGTAATCTGTCGGTTCCTTCTACACTTCTGTACCCTTTCCATCTCTTAGGCGACTGCGCTGAATTTTACCGGACTGCATTATGGAGGAACTACGAACGAGGAAACCATATAAAGAAATGTGTATTGAAGGTCGTGTGGAACTCACCCCGTATGCGTAATACTGTTCTAGATGTAACCCACTACAAAGAATACTCAAAACAAATTTTCTTTGAAACAAGTTTGTTAAATAAATTATGGACAATGCGCGCCACTGTAATTATCTTTGAAACTTGTAAACAAAATCATTCTTGTACCGTATGATATTTTTACAGCCTTCCACGTAGCCTTCCGTCGATGCGAGTCTATACAAAAAGTATTGCATTCTCACTACCTCAACTCACCATTGTTCCTTACACAAAATATCTTAGGATTAAGGATATTTGTCCACTCTTATTTCAATCAAAAGGTGCCTAGCAGACTTTCTAACTTTCGCCGGCCCGCTCCTCCTGTGCCTGCGCTCGCCTCGCGCACGCGATTGCATCTGTTTTGGCGCTCGCTTCCTCACCGCCCCCGTTCGGTTGGTGCTCACCAACGAGCTACAATGTATTACTCGGGCAACTTTTCTTGAACGATGGATTGACGATTTCGGGTGGAGTGGGGGTATTAGTTACAAAGTCAGCCACTAGAGTATTTTAAGTAATGCCAACGTCTGTGAAATGAAAGTCAAAACTGCATCTTGTGCTTAACTTTTTCGGGAGTTTTAGGCGACTCCCTTGAAGGACCTGGACCTGACTCAGCTATTTCTTTCGATATTGACAATAAATCTGAACAGGAGTTCTGCACTATGAAAGCAACTGGCTTTGACTAGCTTCTGTTTCGCGCCAACGAAGTTTTAATACTTGGAAGGTTGTCATCAGTGCCCGCTGCGAGCTTTTGCCTTCAACTGTTTATTGCACAAGGGAGGGGGATCAAGGTCATCGTTCAAGAAAAGTTGCGCGAGTAATACTACCTAGAGTGGCTGAAGCGCCTCCATCTTTGTCGCAAATTGAAGCCATGTTTTTTGCAGTCAAAGCAGCGCCATCTGGAGAAACAGAGTATTCTAGCATTGCGTTCGGCGCTGGTTACGGAACGGTGGGCGCGGGCCGCGCGTTATATAAATTCTCTTATTGTGTGTTCTAACGATCGAAAATCAATCATTTTGTAAACGGAATGACAATATGTTAGGACGACGAATTGAGAAACTTTAAATACAATACTCGTTGCTTCCTGCATTGAGTATTGTCATTAGAATGAAAATTATAGTAATGTTACTATAGTTAGCATAAAGCCTAATAATGCTGTACTGTTATTTAAACACCGTTAAACGAAAAACAATAAAGAAATAAGTTGTGATACAAACACCAACCACAACGTCGATTCAGTATAGCAGTTGAATACTCCTACATTGAATCTATCTGTAAATCGTGCTGACAAGAAAAATATAAAAGATCATTTCGCAACAGGTGCGGATCCAGAAGTAATTCAGGAGGAAGCCGTTACAGTTATCTCTGATAAATTTCTTAAAGAAAAATGATAACAAAACTCTTTTAGTGAGGACTCTTCTTAGAGAGACTTTTGAAAGGTCGTCCGCTCATGTTTAGGGGTAATACTCCTTTGTTCGTTTTTAATTGATCGATTTGTGATTGCGGGCGCGTAAACTGGTAAGGTCATTAGCCCCGTAAATGTAGAGCATATTTTTTTCCGAGAGGTGGTGGTGGTCCTCTCCCGAGATCCGGCGCCGACATACCGTCAGCTAGCGAGGTTTTCCCCAACATAGTCTCTCCCACCTGCGAGACACAGCCCCAGTCGGGACAAGCTTTAAGTTCCCGACCGGTCTTCCGGCACTTGTGGTAGTTTAATGCATGTATTGTGTGTGTATGGGCCTGCTTCGGCATTCGCCTGTTCGGAGAATACTCCTTTGGAATGTGAGACAATACATACATGACGATTGTTTTGAGTGCGGATTGGGTAAAATTACAATAATAATAATAATAATAATAATAATAATAATAATAATAATAATAAACGATGTTGAAGAAGGAGAAGGAGAAGAAGGACTGGCACTCGTCCCCTTCCCATCCCTGGTTCTACCACTATTTTGTAATCTTCTTTTTGCTTACATGTACATTTGTTTACATGTCGCAGCTGCTTGTTATGTATTACCAATTACCGGATAAAGCACGCGAAAGGTTTACTTCTAAACCATAAAGACTTTCTCCTTATTCTTGTGATTGCTTTCGCATTATATTCAGTGCTCCTGCAAATTGTTCTCGAGAACGCTGCGTGAAGTTTGGCTTGTTGGGACCCCAACGGGGATGAGAGGGGAGAGGGATGAGGGTAGGAACTGACCCTAGCGAAACCCTGGGTATTTTCGAAGCCATGATGCCCCGAATCCGACTCTTCCATCAAGCCTACTCCGTATACCGAATTTTTTTCCAAAACGGATATTTTTTGAGCGACCTGTCCAAACCATAGCCTCCCAAAATAAAACGGATCTTGTAATTTTAACGGTACTTTAAATAAAAAATACGTCATTTTCAAAATTTTCTTAAAAATGGGACAAGATTTTTCTTTAAATACATTGATCAAATAGAAAACAGTAAGCGTAAATGTGAAATTTGAATTTTCATTAAAACTTCTGAATATTTAAAAATTGCAACATTAACATTTTTTCAAATTTCTCCTCTACTTCACGACTAAAGATGTTATGGGTCCGCTGAATACAAAACCTACTCCAGGTTGCAACCAGCTTCCTAAGGAGCAGATCTATGGACTGTCGGTGCCTCTGCATTACTTTGCGCAAAATATAGCCTGTTCCAAATAAAGCAATGTCCTTCACTTCCCAGTCTTTTGAATTATCAGGGAGTGTAACCAAGTTCTTACACAAATCTTGCGGAACAATTGCAGATTTCCGATAACTATTGCGACGTCCTGTGCTTTTACGCCCCACTTTCGGCGGATCTCGAATCCAAAACTCTTATACGTATTTTTGACGTTTATCTGCCTCCTTGGTTACATATCGATTGAACAGCACAGTCACATCTACAAATTCTCACGTTTTTTCTCCAAATGTCAGATAACAATATCAGGTTTGTTTGCCAATATCGTGCGATCAGTTTGATTTTGTTGGTCTACAGTCCAACAAACTACATCGGTTTTGGTGAGTGTAACATCGTACCATTTGGTGCATGTGTTTGGATTATTATTATTATTGGAATTAGAAATGTATATTATTGATTCAGAACCATATTGTAAATGATACCTGAAAGATGCACCCACTTTGAGAGAATGGAAGGAACTTCCTTCCAGAACAAACAATTTTACACAAAGGACTAATCACATTACATTATTAATCAACAAACCTACGATTAAATGAAAATAGATTCTCCAAACATCATAAATAATGCTTTCAATGCCGTTAAGAACTGAATGAATTTGTTTACTTTCAATAACACGTGAAATTCATAAAATGAAGTTGCTGCTAGTGTCAGGCGAAAATACAAAATTGATACTCCTTCGGACGCAGGCCGCGCGCGGCGACCAGACCCCGCCCGAGGAAGGTGACTGATTGCTGCAAAGCCCTATGTTGAAGCGTAGGACCAAGAGTAAATGCAGTAATCATTGTCATAATTCTGTAGAAAAAGAACTTAATGAATTAAATAACTGCATGACAGTAAAAAATTATGTGAATATTGATTATTTGAAGCATTGCCAATAAATATGTGAAAGCAACATTATAGAATATTCCTACTTGATTCCGTTTGCTAACAGTAGACTCTGCCGGCTACATGCGTTATTTCCAATAGTGATTATTTTGTATTTACTTTTTGATATGTATAGATTTAAATTACAACATTTTCTGGAGGGAAAAAGTAATTTTTAAATAAAGGCTTGAAATAGTTTTCAAGAAGCGCCTCATTGTTTTGCTCTCACACCTGCCTGTCTTACGAACTACTTTGGGACTCCAGAAGTTTCCTAGTGTTGTTTTCAGTTATCACTAAATCGTTTCTCACCCTTACGCATGTAAGAAGAGAAAGTATTGTAATTGTCCGCTGGAAAACGGCGAATTTTCGACAGAAAAACTCTTATTGCCGATCTCTGGTAACGGCAAAGTGGATAAATCGTGTTCATATACATAGTAAATTTCTTCTTCTAACAAGGTGGAGCCAGAATCAGTTTTGTGGGCCGTTGATACCGAAAAATCGATTGACGGCAAAACGTTAGTCTGCCTGTCGGTCTGTCCCGTCCGTCCGTCCGTCCGTCCGTCCGTCCGTCCGTCCGTCCGTCCGTGGTCAACGCAGGCGCGTAAACCGTTCGGCCAATTTTCTTCAAAACTGATATTCTTCCATCAATCTGCACGAACTCGGGTCTTCCGGAGTTTCAAAGATTGATTTTTGAGGGGATTTCATAAAAAAAAAACTCAAAAACATTTTCAAAATGTTCTCGAAAATGGCTCCAAATTTCTTGATTAAAATTTGTCCTCGGTTAGCGTAAATGACGCTTAAGTGAACGGAATACAGGTCTTATGTTCGTTAAAATCCCTAGATTTTTCGAAAATTGCAAATGTGAAACTTTGTGAGGCGTCTTCATACTCGTACTTCTACAATATTGCAGGTAGAGATTTTTCCTTAATGAAATCTGTTCTTGAAAGCCAACTCTTGAAATGAGGTGACGTTTAATTTTTCGAAAATATGAGTAGTTTTCATAGAATTTTGGCGATTTTAAATTTTTTAAACATTTTTTTAAATTTTGATTTTTAAAAATCGCTCCACATTTTTCTTTAAATTTTCTCCTTGTATGTATCAAAGGATAGTTAAAAATATGGTACTATTCCCATTTTTGACAAACTATATTTTCTAAAATTGAAAAAGTTAACATTTCAAAACTACAAAATTGAAGTTAGGGCTTTTTGTTTTTGATAAAGTCTGTGAAATTTTGCAGATGATTAGCATACCTCTTTCTGAATTGATTTCTTGCCTAAAAATGTCAATTTTCAATTTGTTCTGATTTTATTAATATACTTTCAAACCCTGATTTAAATCCAATAGTGGCCAGTTGAAAATTTAAAGATTTTGGTAATAGACAGATACTAACCTCCGTAATGACTATTTTGAACCCCCATGAACTTTTTCTGAAAAATAGTATCTTGAAGATTTGATTTTTATATTCTTCTTCCTTTTCTGAAACAAGAATACTGCGTATAATAATCCATTGAGAAATTTCCCTGTCATTGACGATCATAAGCTGGTTTCTACCCTGTGCGAAGTGATGACTGACTGCCCTATACTAGAATGGGTTCATGATAGTGTGAGAGAAATGTCTTGGAATTAATTGAAGAAGAGTTTTTTTCCAAAGAATTCTTTATGATATGTTTCATAAGCCTTATCACTCGCTTTGTAAAATTAATTATTCATTTTATATCTGTGGGTTAGAGATATAGGACACTATGTCCATTTTTGGCCAAAATGAGATTATTGGTACAATAATATGAGCTTTTTGTCCTCTATCCAGAGTTATACTACACTCTGTCATATATCTAATAATGACGGAGTTACGGTGCTATAAAATAACAACACGTCCACTTTCACTTAGAGGCATGCAAACCTTCAAACAGCTCTCCTGTCAAATTTAGTAAATGTGACATAGTGTCCTATACTTCCAACCCACAGATATAGTTATTCATATTTGGCCCATATTTAATGACAAGACAATGCAACTATACACTCTGTTTACTGGAATAGAAAATCACAGGTTGGTAATGTTTTATGTTATGGTGACTGCCGACCTGAGAACAAGAATGAAAATCAACAGTTAGAAAGAAAATATACATTCTTGAGTGAGGACAAAGTTTTGTAGGATCCTTTAATCAAAGAGGTGCAATTAAATGGAGCATTTGCTGTAAAAGATACAATATCTTATTGGTGGAGGAGATTGGTGGTTGAGGAAAGAAGGTACTATGAAACATTAAATGGACTAAAATGTTTGGGAGAGTGAATACAATGAAATTATAAAATTGGACCTGAAGGAAGGACTTATGTTATTTTGAAGTGAGATGACAAACGTAGGTATCATTATTTAAAATTGTGGATATAGCACATATTATCTTTTACTTTGAATTTAAAAGCATTGTAGTTTAATATTTTCAGTAAGTTACTTTATTCAAATCTATGTGTATATCATAGAATCATCTGCCTTGAACAAATATTAAATGCATATTTCTATTTTCTCCCATTAAGTAGATTTATTATATTTTTGATTAATGGAAAAAGTAAAACCTATCTCACAACATTGTTTTGGAAATAACATGTCCACAATTACAGCTGCAGCTGAATTTGTACATGAAATCTTTAGCAAACATGTTAAAAAATATCCTATGTGACACACAAATTTCTACAAAAAATGGAATACTTATGAATTAGGAGTAAAATTAATAATTTTATAAAATCATATTAATTGATTATAAACAATGTGTTGCATTACCTTGGGTAGCTGACAATAGACCATGCTAAATTTACCATAGTTTCATAAAGTTATTTGGCAAATTTTTACAGAAAACACTGTAATTGTAAGTTGAACAGTATATCAGAAAATAACTGACCCTATCTCTGGTTCAGCTATCCTTATCTCTGTGTAACTGTTAATACTCTTTATTTCATGTACAGTACATATATAATACAATCAACACAAACACTAATGTAATGAGAAACTCTTATCTTGCATACAAATTGATGATATATTAACTCACACTAAACCTAAACACTATTTAATAGAGTAAGTTCAAACATATTTCTATTAAAAAAAATGTTCCCAAAACAAGAAAACTCAAAATTAATATCTTTATATGATAGAAAAATATACCTACACATAGCATTTGGCGTTAATATATGGCATTAACATTTGGGGTAAATACATCTACCACAAAAATCAAGAAACTTAAAGTGCTTCAAAAATGAAGATGAGAGATTTAAAGATACATCTTTAAATTAAAATCCATCCAATTGTGTAAACCATCTTTTATTATTTATAAGGTCTACAAGAGCACACTAGGTCTGTGGAATATGGATAGTTCATAGAAATAGCTTACTAGAAATGTTTTAACAGCTTACTGTTTCAACAAAAAATGGATTGTACAATTTTATTATTCTCACGAACAACTAAACTAACATATGGCACACACTAGTAAAAGACCAGTAAATAAACACCTGTACTGTTATGCCAAAAATGAATGTGAAGGAATGAAGCAATGGAAGAATTGTAGGTGTGTCATGTGAACACAATATTTTGATAAAGTTGTACCTACCTTTGATAAGTTTCAATAAATTACACAACATTTTTTATTATCTAATATTTCCAAATACTGCTGTTTATTACAGAATTCTTATTTACATACATTATTAAGGAAACGGGTAAATGTAATTATGTGAATCAAGACCAGGCAACCTGATGTAGATAAATCTCTTGCTCTATTGTTGCCAGGAAAGTTAAGCCTTGACAGAGTTAATAAGATGGGCTAAAGTGGTCAAGTGTTGCTTGAATTTATATTGACAAAAAATTGGGAAATAAAAAAGGTCAAGATATTGCTGAGATTTTGTTTTTTACTTCATGGTTGGGATTCACAAGATCATTTCCTCCTCAAGTGTTTTATATTTTCTTCTACAAAGTTAGTTTAATGTTGCTTCTCTATCTATTTTAATAATCTCCACTTTCACCCTAATAATTTTATTCAGTTATGATGAAGTAGTTTTGAAAAGATAAGATAAAATATTTTGAAGTAGTGAAACCAATAAAGCCTGGTTAAAATCAAAAAACTGCAGAACTTCTTTCCAAAAATAGCACCACTATTGTCACAATTGAAAGATACAGTTGGAAATAACAATAGAAAGAAACAAGCATGAAATAAATAACAGGATACATACATAATAAAAAAATTCTGGTCATTGAGAAGAAAGAAAGAAAAATAGATAAAAAGTGTTTTGAAAAACAAAATGCTGAATTCTCTGTTGCTATCTAAATTGGATCCTATTGTGTGGAATGAATTATAATTTTCTATAAAAACTTGCCTGAGCTTTGAAAAATTAGAAGAATTTTTGGTAAGGATTCTCAATTAATGACCAAGAACTGATGATAATAAGGTTCTGATTATGTGAACAGAAAAAAAAAATTTCCCATGTTAGGGCATACACAGAAAGAAGGTGAGTGGAGTCATAATCAATATCTGCAGGAAAGAAACTTACTATTATGTATCATACCACATATTCCAGTATACACCAATATCTTGAATGATTCATACCTCACAAATGTTATTTTGATGTTTAATCACAAAGTTCTTTGTTCAGAATGCCAAAATCATAATTTTCATCATAGATATTTCTACGATGATATTATATATTGTACATATTTATTATCAATATTATTCATAAATTTTAATTTAAATTATTCTTCTACTCAATGGTTTTAAAGATAACTAGTGGCCTGCGGCAGCAAAAATGTTAAACAAAAACATCTCATAAAATCGTTTTCCAAAAGGTTGCGTACACATTGCTCCAGAACAACAAATAAAATACTCTTGTTTAACACTGCAATAACTAAAAATTTTAATAAGAACAGACTTCATGATTTCAATAATAACATAATATAGTAAATGTTATCTCTAAATACCAAGAATTTTAAAATTGCTCTTCGGTAAAACCATATTTGAATAGCAAATATTTAATGACAGATGTATTGGGAATGAGAATTCAGTCAAAACATGCAGTATGAGAATAGTCAGAATTACATCAATCAAATATTTGCATTTTCAAGTTAAAATTCAAACTTTTTCTACTGTTTTTTGATTTTTTGGCAAGTAAAACTATAGACCCTCTCACATGGCCAAAGACTACATAAGTGTCTTTCAATTTCTGCGCACTTTGGAAACTTAATAATATAGATTTTGAGTCTTCTGGGTTTACCTTGTTAATGCAATACTCTTATTCAGTGAAAAGATCATACAAATGTCTTCTAATTTTGTAGTATTTTTATGTTTTCTGATATGGTATTATTTTCTGTATTTAAAATTTGCTGTTTGGAGTACCTACCAATTTTTTTTCTGTATATGGTAATGAAATTCCAGTTTAGTTTGTCTTTAATACCCAAGGTTTTGTTTTCAGTTGGTACCATAACTTATTATATTGAGTTCTTAAACTTGCTGATTTATTCAATATGCAGCTATAAATCAAAATCAAATAAAGTTAATTATAAAATGTATGTAATTAATATTTGTTACAGTGGCTTCTAATATTTTTGTTTGTTTGCATTTTGGATACATGTTCAGGATGAAAATATACTACTGTCCAAGTCAGAAAATAAATTTGGTAAACCATTCAGGTGAAACATGGAAAATTTCTTAAAATATATCTAAAAAGAAGTTGGCAAATAGTTCATAAATATCTATTTGAAAGGAAAAATTATCTGAACATTGTGGTTTTGCTATTGACTCTTGAAAGGTAATTTCTTGCTCTTAAATTTCAATAGAAGGTAAATTTTACTTGAACAGAAATATATTTATCTAATAATTTCAAAATCTTGTTAATAGCGATGATAATTTCTCTAAAATTTAAGTGACATATATTCATGAATTTGTATTGTGTGTAGCAGGTTCAAAGAGAGTAGGTTATGATTAGTTCTCATAGAAGACACATTGTTTCTCAATCTGGTCTTGCAAAGAACTAGTAATGAGGAAAAATTCATACACAGAAAATATTTATCTCTTTAGTTCTTAACACAGTTTTTTGAAACTATATTTTGATGTGAAGTAAATAGAAGTTAACATCTAAAAATAAATAAATATATGATCCATTTCATAGTTGGCTTCCTTTAAAAACATGATAAGACATTTTTTTATATTATTTGTGTTTATTTAATTCTTCAAAACATAACATTTTCACAATGTTCATACTTCGTCATCATCAGGCTATTAAATTATTATGTACAAAACAATTAAACTAAAACAAGAAAACCAATTAGAATCTTTAAATATTAAAATATGAATTCCTTACTCCAACAATACTGATAGCAATTCCAATCAAATATATTTTCAACTTCCATACATATCTTCTTCTATTAATAATGAAGTAAATAATTATTAGAAACTAAATTTAATATAAAAATGGTAAATAGTGTCATTAAAAAAATTACATGTTAAAGACAATTCTCCTTTATTAGAAAAACAGAATTCAGTTTATCTACTTAAATGTTCTGAATGCTCCGTGAAATATATAGGTCAAACAAAACGTAATTTGAGAAATTGAGTATCAAAACATAAGAGGAATATTAGAGATCATACATCCAGACAAAATTTATTACCTCAACACAGAATAAAGGAGAATCATATCATAGATTTTTACTATTCAAAGATATTGTATTTAGAACCCAATTGTTTTGATAGAATACTAATGAAAACTCTAATTATCAAACTCAATGATGTTTGCGCCAAACAAATAGAATCTAATCAATTTACTAATATGAATAATAGTATTCTTTCTGGAATAAAACATTTTAAAAAAACAGTGATATTTAACAAGAAGTTGATAATAACCAAAATTTTCTGAATTGGCTTAACAACTTAAAACTAGAAATTTATTTTATAAATTTTTTTTGCGCTTGTTTTACTTGTGGCCTCTTCTCATCAAAATTTGAAATCACCCCTGTTCCATTACCCCTCACTTCATTTTCAAATCTAACGATGCATTTGGTCAACAAATATTTTACAACGGCCAGTTATCAACTGACCGTTGGTTCAAACAAAGGTTGTCCATGTACAAAAGAATGGTTGATTTTAAAGGTGAACTTCAACTTGGTTAATTTGAGTGATTAATGATGATAGAAGTGCTATTATTATTTGTAATTAATGGTCATGATTTGTCTAGATTTGTAAATCAGTGACATTCATCAGAGAAGTCGTATATTGGTATCATTGGTGTCAGTTATGGTGGGTAAATTAAACACTTTTACACCGCCTGAGTGAAATTTTGAAATGTTAATATTCTTTATAGAAGATTATTATGGAATTCATATATTAATATTTACAAGTTCTAATTGGTTTTCTTGTTTTATTTTAATGGTTTTGTAAGTAATTAATTATATGAACAATATATGAACATTGTCGAAAACATTGTTTTTCGGAGAATTAAATAAAGACAAATAATGTGAAAATTTCTTATTATGTTTTTAAATTAAGCCAAATAAGAAAGAGATCGTATATTTATCTAAAAACTGTTGTCCACCTGTGTAATGTTTGTTTGTTTTTTTCTTTCTAATGATTTGAATAACTACATGTTTTGTTAAAGCCTAAATCACAATCATGGATTTGTTATGTTCAAAGAAATAATAATTATTCTTAAAGAAATAACAATGGTAATTATAGACGTTATATTAACAATAATCATGATGATATTGATGACAGGAGATGTTTAAGATGCCAAAGGTGATGATAATGATGATAATGGTGGTGGTGATAATAATAATAATAATAAAATTAAATGGAGATAATTAAGATCCTAAACATAAGTACAAATCTAAGTAGTTTCTTGCTTCTCAAAGTGTATATCACTCGCTTTCATAAAAAGCGTACATAGCCGGTTTTTCAGGTGCAGAGATTATATTTTTTTATTTCTTTGAGCATAAAAAACATTTGTGATTTGGGTGTTAGGCTAAATATAATATTTTAAACATTGATAATTGTTTTAACTTTTTCTGTATTGTGGTTTAATTTTAATGCATTAATTTTATTTCAACTATGAGAAATATATGTCACCAGAAATTCTCTAACTAGTCTTCTCAAAATTAGCAATGCATTTGTGATACTTCTTAATTAAATTTGAATATGTCAGAAAATCATAGTTACTTTTTAGAACAAACTTCGTGAATTATTTTGTGTGGTTTAATAAAGAATGCAGATTTCCAAATTTATATTTTTTATTAAAAATGAATACATTAGGTTTCAATTTACATTTGTTGTCAAACAACACTGTATTGAATATAAAAATATATGACTTGATATGGGATGAATAACATGTGACAATGATATGGTCATTTCTTGATTCAGTCAGGGATGAAAATATAAGAAATTTGATTATGCAGTTCATGCTCCTCCCAGGCAGTACTGTAACGTGAAACAGAAAAACAGATTAATTAGAAACAAATGTCTCTTTTAAACAATGTCTTAAAATTCTTAATATTCATGATTTTTTATTAGTATGAATTCTTGTGGTTGAAGGATAAAAGTTTACCTTATCAACTTAAAAACATTTACTTGGCGACCACAGACTTGTACTGCCAAAGCAAGTATTTTTTTCTCACAAAATGTCCATAAGTGCAAACAGAAACTTTAACACTAAGGCATCAAACACTTATATTTCTTTAATTTTTTCCTGTCATTGACCTGGTACTGGTCCATCTACCATCTGCTGATTGAGTTATTAGGTAGGTTTTTGGTGAACGGATCAGTTGTTATTCTGGTTTTGGTTCTATGTTAAGTTACCTAATATTTACATAATGATGAAGTAGGACCTATGTGGCTTCTGACTGTGAGTGTGTGAGAAGGTTGAGGATATGTTTTCAAGATCTAGCCCATAGGAGTATGCATAGCGAGCCATGACCTCCCGGATAATTTTGAAAATGGACCCAAAGCTTATTTTTTTTTAAAACTGTGAAAAAAATTGGAAATTGAACACTGTACCTCCGTAGTAACGGGGGGGAAATATGAAGAAACTTTCTAATCTACTCTTGAAAGGTGACCAATTACGATTTGATGTCCTCCTCCCTAAAAACCCTAAAATAGTCAAACAATCCAATATACATGACAGCAAATTGCTAAAAATATCGAAATATATACGTAATGAGTCCCAAAAATGCGACCTAATCATGTGCAATCCCTACAACAACCACCCAAAAATACATTTTAAAAATTCAGAATTGAGTGAAAATTGAGTTGTAAAAGTAAAATGTCATTTATAAATTAGAAAAGTTTAATGATAGAGGAGGGGGTAGATTTTGTAGTTCCTCCCTTTTATTTTAGTTTGCACATGCCTCTGATGTAACCAATTCAATTGTGAAATCAATTTTGAAGTTATGAAAGCTCATTTACTTCATTAAAAACACCTGAGAAAAAAACTGTTAAATTTTTTATTTATTTATTTACATCAGAAGCAGTGAAAAACTATGACATGGTATGGGGAGAAGTTAATTTCAAGTTACATTTACAATTGGAGTATTTCCTAATATTTTGATGCTTTTGAACTTTTGTAGAATGTTAAAAAGAGAAAGTTCTTCATTTTCTCAATAATTTAGCACCTTCTCAGAGACCAACTATAATATCTCAGATATATCAGATATTGTAGTTGGTCTTGCCTTGTCCGGACCTAAGAACGGCCATATCCAACGGCAAACTTCTGTGTAGGCAAAGTAGGCTCGGTTGTTTTTTGTTTTGTTTTTTGCGAACGAAATATTCCAACCACTAAGAGGATTTGTAATAGTCCGAAATTACGTATTACACTTACAAACTGGGCTATTTTAGTTGCCAGATGCAAGTTTTCCTCGGCATGTAAAAATAATACACGAGTTTAGTAAAGTAATTATTAAATAAATTGAAATCAAGTAAATTTGAGAATATGTAAATAAAATTAGTTAAAGAAGTTAAGTCAGGAGTTAACAATGTATACTTTCACACAAAAGTTCATTTACATACAAATAAGCGACATTAGTCAATTACTAGTTTATTGGCAAAGAAATCGGATATGATGACAGTTTGAAGTTCTTGATACGTTTGTTAATAATTTTTTCACGTTCTCTCTCTATTTTACTTAACAAATATAACAAAATTCTTTAAGGTCTCTGGATAGTAACTGTTGCTTCACGTTGCTAGAATGTGTAACAGAAACGCTAATGAAGGTTCTTCGCTCTCATTCTCCCCCTCACTTATATTCTGAAACATTTCAACTACAACATCCGAAGTTCCATTGTCATTGTCATTGTCATACCACATAAGGAGGATGCGTGTGTCAGTGTCAACAATGCCTGTTTGATAGGGCATCGAGATATTGCAATTTGCGCTGTAATACACTGGTTTCTGCGTCATGTCAGGATTTACAAAGCCACAACGATTGTGTCAGCTTAAATTTTATTGCAATTACTTCTCACTCGGCTAATAACTTCAGAAACTGTCCCATTCTTCGCCAGCTTACAGGCAATTGAAAACTTATCCATTCTGTGTAACTGAGAGAACAAGAGATGCGGTACGGAACCAAAGTTGAAAAGACCGAATTTCTCTTTGATCTAGAGGTAGCAGATTGAATCTAATTAGAATGGAAACAGGATGGAAAATATCGGAAAATTAATTTTGCCAAGCATCAAACCAGAATTGATATTTTATTTTTTACCATACTATTTAGGATCGAAAGGATCATGGTTACGAGCGAAATAATGAAAACAGTTGAACGATGCTACATGTTCTCGTATGGAGGGAATTATGAGAGGAAATTATGGAAGGGAATAATGGGAGGAAAATGTGAAAAGACAAACCGAGTCATGTTAACATCTATTTAATTAGTAAATAAGTAAATCTGAATCAATAAAATTAGGTAAAAAATAAAATTATGTATGTACCACGGGCGTTAACTCGTTCTATTGTTCTGGGGCGACAAAAGCCCTCCGGTCAAAAGGTCCCCCGGCATTTTGTCGCCGCTCGATCATTGGGGCGCTACTAACGACAATAAATGATCAAAATCATCTGCCGACATACGGACGAAGTTCCGATAAACTTTCGGATCTTCGTTTCGCAGTTCGCGCAATAACGTTGCAAAACAACCTTTGCTCGGTCGTCTCGCAACCCAGTCGCGAACCCACACCCTTCTTTTTCTTCTTTTTACTTTGGCTTTTTCCATATCATCTTCCAAAAGCGAGAATGCTACAACTGCAGCAGCTGAACGAGCCAACGGAGCCGACATGTTTGCGGTTATGATCAGGTTATGATCTCCGACAGCGCTCCTCGGTCACTGGCCAACTGTCAGTAGGTGGAAACAGTCGTCAGTGATCACTGGCTCGCTGGCGTCAGAGAAGCGCTGGCAGTGCATTTGGCAGTGAAAAAACTGTCAACCTGCGGCGCTCGTGGAAACGCGTGGTCAGTGCACTGACCAACTCACTGTCAGAGCACTGGCAACACAACACTGCCCGTGTAAAGGCACCTTTAGAACCCTTACCACGCCCTTGGCGCGTAAATGACAATTGAGTAATTGCACTTGCATTTAACTCAATATGAACGCACCTGTTCAATGCGCTCGCTGACGCACTCGAAGATGTCGAAGGCCAACTCGCAGGTCTGCGCGCCTTGCCCTGCAACAGTGGAATGCATTGCCCGTTTAGAATTCATTATGAAACTAGAAATTTAAATTATGAGTACATGTTCATTTTTTGATTGGGGTAATTATTTTCGATAATAATTCACTTTCTTTTCAATGCCTTAAAAGTTTCTAGTATCCTCGAGAACGCTATGAAATTACAGCGAGAAAAACATTTATTTCTACATCCTCAATACATAGTAGGCTATGATGAAAGATAATGCTGGATCGTGATGCAATATATTGAAATAAGCTGCATGATCGGATTTAGGTGTATAATTATTGAAGATTATTTGTGTGAATAGAAAAAGATCAAATTTATTTGCATAATTTTTCCAAGGTACTACTTTAATCTGATTTTTTTAAAGTACGAATTTCAACATGATTTGAAAAATATATCGAAAAGTAAGAATGAATTGACATTGCATTTCATTTGGTGCTATGAGATGTATGAGAGGCAGTATGAAATGTTGCACCATACGAAACTCCCTTAGAAACTGTCACCATGTGAAGAAAGAACTCTAGATGAAAGAACTAATACAACGTACAAAGCACTACTACGAGAAATAAACAAAAAAGTTATGTAACTTGTTAGGTTTTAGATTTAGATTTACAAAAAAAAAAAAAATTAAAAAAACTCTGTGACGTAAGGGATCCCTTCCCATCATTTTAACTACAAATAGTTGAAAAATGTGTAAAAGTTAAAGATAAATAAACAAATAAAAATTAAATTTTAAAAAGTGCGGGATTAGCAATTTTTGAAGAACTAGACATTAAGAGAACATACCTTTCAGGCCGCAATTTTATTTTGTAAAATGTGTGTGAATCGAGTGAATGTAGTTTTATAAGTTCATATGATGATCTGCACACATCGATTCCATTAACTTAATGTGCCTTTTAATGGCCATTTCTCTCTAGTTTGAATTTGCGTGTGCAAACGACCTCGGTTACTCTGTATTATGAACCCTGATAGCGAAAGTAAAGTTAAAACCTACCTGAACTTTGGCGAAGAACGTATAAAGCGAGGAAAGATACTTAGGTTAAAAGAAACATTGTGATTTTTTATGTTTCTCGTTTGTATATTTTTTGCGCGGAAGGACTTGCTTGAGGAGGAATTTTGTCGGGAGACCAGAAGGGAGTATAGAGCTTGTCTGGGCCGGGGCTGTGCCCCGCTGGCCAAGATACCAGGCAGGGAGGGGGGGGGGTACCGGAAAGCCGACGTGAACGTCGGCACCGGATCTCACCCCCCAGCTGGTCAGCAACACCGCCATCTCTCGGGTTGAACATGCACCCCACTAACGGGGGGTAATATCTACAGCAGTTGGCGCGCTAAATGACCCATCCTGATTTTTAGATTTAGATTAAAAAAAAGAGAGAGAGAGAGAGAGCGAGAGAGAGAGATAGAACGAGAGAGAGAGATAGAACGAGAGAGAGAGATAGAACGAGAGAGAGAGATAGAACGAGAGAGAGAGATAGAATGAGAGAGAGAGAGAGAGAGAATGAGAGAATGAGAGAATCATCTACGCACGTTTTCTTGAGTTCCAGAATCCCTTCCCATCATTTTAACTATAAATAATTGAAAAATGTGTAAAAGTTAAAGATAAATAACCTGGTGGACGCTGTGTCCACCAGCGTGGTTGTAAACTCACCCTCAGCGCCGGCGGCGGCGGCTGCGGCGGCGCGTCGCTGGTAGGCCCGCTGGTGGCAGAGCTGCACGGCGTGGGTGGTGGCGGCGCGGTACTCTGCGTTGGCGGCGCCCGCGCCGTACAGCTGCACCAGCCCCTCGGCCGCCGGGAAGCCGCGCTGGTCCACCTGCGCAGCGCGCGCGATGAAGCTCGCTCTGCCGCCAGCGCACGGAAACGACCGCCGCGAGGAGCCAGAAACTAAGCGTTTCATTAAGAAGAACGGGAACTGATTGACCCGGTTATAATATCATTAGGTGGATGAAGTGGCGTGGGGGAAAAAAAGCACTACTTTGGTTCAAGCTTCATGAAGAATGGTAGATGATTGACCCGGATATTATATCATTATGTGACTGAAGTGGCCTGGTGGATAAAAAGCACTACTTTCTTTCAAGCTTCTTGAAGAGTGGTAGATGTCATTAGTGGCTTGGTGGATAAAAAGCACAGCTTTGTTTCAAACTTCATGGAGAATGGTAGCTGATTGACCCCGATATAATATCATCAGGAGGCTGAAGTAATCTGATGGATAAAAAACACTGCTTTGATTCAAACTTCATGAAGAATGGTAGCTGATTGGCCCGGATATAATATCATTATGTGACTGAAGTGGCCTGGTGGATAAAAAGCACTACTTTCTTTCAAGCTTCATGAAGAATGGTAGATATCATTAGTGGCTTGGTGGATAAAAAGCACAGCTTTGTTTCAAACTTCATGGAGAATGGTAGATGATTGACCCCGATATAATATCATTATGTGACTGAAGTGGCCTGGTGGATAAAAAGCACTACTTTCTTTCAAGCTTCTTGAAGAATGGTAGATGTCATTAGTGGCTTGGTGGATAAAAAGCACAGCTTTGTTTCAAACTTCATGGAGAATGGTAGCTGATTGACCCCGATATAATATCATCAGGAGGCTGAAGTAATCTGATGGATAAAAAACACTGCTTTGGTTCAAACTTCATGAAGAATGGTAGCTGACTGATCCCATTATAATAATAGCATTAGGTAGATAGAGTGGCCTAGTGGGTAAAGAACAGAACTGTTTTTAACTAATTTTCAAAATCTCAAAATTATCATTAATCGTGACCTACTTCTCATTGATCTAAATTGGAAACATTTCCTTGTCTTCAATTTTTTTATATTTATTAATCTTTTAATTTTCGTTAATGAAACTGTATACTGCATTGAGCTACAGATATTGCATAGCAATCATTATTTGTCGCGACCTCTTTGTTGTCACGTGTGTCTACGTCATAACCACCATTCCTGACTGTGGCTGAACTGATGGAAGATCTCTTTGTATTATTTATTTCCTGTTATTCATCTTTTGTCAAAGATACATCTCAAATCACCATGTAAGGTTCATGTCTCTTGTAATGTTAAGTCGTGCACCATTACTGGTAGGATTCTATTAGTTTTCCCTACGCTTAACACATGAAGGTCGTTATGACGTCGTGACCAACAGTTCTCAGTGAACTCTCTTACAGATCATAAACGACCTTCTGTTCTACTAATTTTCCTGTAATCTTACTTATTGAGATACTCTGATATCCCTGGATCTAATTTATGAACTACAATTCATGTTGTTTCGTTTCGAAGACTTCACGCGGTTCAGATAGTTGGTTTTCCCGCGAACCGGGCCTGAATCATTGGCATATGTAACGAAGTAGTTATTTTGATTGCGAAATGATTGTATTTTACACAAGCGAGATTGAGAAAAATTTTTGCTGAGACCGGTAGTTCGTAATACATCGCTAAATCGAAAGGAAGAACAATCGTTAATGATTTTGTAAAACAGAAGGTCTTGGCTTCACGACATAAGATAGTGAAGCATTTTTGTCCCTTTCGAGTTTTCTATTTTGTATCAGATGCATCACAGTTATTAATTATTGAATTCAAAACGAATAATAGCGATTCTGACATTTCGCAGGAGTTCCTCCAAACTGCGAATGCTGCAAAATGTATCCCGGAAAAATATAAACCGGAAACTCCAAAGTTAATTCGAAAACAACTTACCATCGGTTGAGAAATTGGTTTGCGTATGAGGGAGTTGTGAATATAACTGAAAATATTTTGTGGTCCTATTTTAATGAAAAAGTAAAACGTGACGCTGACTGCACATGCATGTCCAATGCAATCACTTTACGAAGTGGGCGAACGAATTCCTTAATTTTTTATTAACTACGAGATATTGCATTAATTTGGTTAATAAATTGCAGTCGGTGAATGTACTGGTACGAGTTTCATCATAACATATGGGTTAATATTTACCTACCAATTATGTTAATTGTTTGTTAATAATTATTGAGAAAAGATTAATAATAAGACATTAAGTTGCTTTTCCTTTAATATGTATTACTTCATTGCAACCTACCTACAATGCATAATAGTACATCATGAAACGATGATGTAATGTGCATGATTGTGAAGTGCTATTATGGTACGATCGTTGAACCAGCGAATATTGTTAGAGTGTGTTAATACTCATTACATCGAGTCTCATTGAGTTGTTTTTTGCAACTAGTAATAGCTGTTGTAAGTTAAAAGATTACATTGAATAGTTGCAGTGTTCAAACAACGCCACCTAGCCAATCTAGTACCATTGGCTAAGCATAATCCCGACTTCAATCGAATACTACACGAGTCAAGTTAGGATTTAAGTTTATAAAGAAGTGTCATCAAAGTTCAGAATCTGTTCTTAGTTATTATCAGCTTAATAACCGATACATTCTTCGTAGGTGAATTCAGTTTTCTGATTTTCTTCTAAGTTTTGGAAACAGGGGAGGGAGGGTATGTCAGGTTTACCGTCCCTACCCCACGGGTTATTTCGGCCCAGTGACATACACAATCCAAACGAAACAATTAAAAGAAAGATGACTAACGATAGATTCTGTAACACTCAACTGTAAATGTATGTGTGATTTGTGAAACATTTGTACTATAATGAAGGTGTATCATAATGATTATCATTATGCAACGAGCTGCAGCCATCTAAAACGAGAATTATGCACTGGAGTTTCTACAGAAAAACGCTAATTGCCAGTGAGTGACAGACTTGAATCTTCCACATCCTCGCTCCATGGCAACGAAGACATTTTTTTGTCCTTCGCAGTTGTCACTCATAATGTGAAGATGTGCATTTGAATTTGAGATCAAGTATTTTACATAACAGCTTTCTATCTCATCTGCTACTGTTAGTTGGGTTCTCAGTCCATATTTTCTAACTTAAACTTCTTTGACAGAAATTCATAATTTCTATCACTTTCATAATTTTTTTCTTCAAATTCACTATTGTTTGCCCCAATAAAATCAATATTCCTTCTTCGTGTTGCCGTAGTAGTGGCTTGTGATTATCTCTCATGAAAAATACAGAACCAACGAGAGAAATGGATAACATCACTACTTTTTAATTCCACATTCAACCACTCAATGGCAGGAAAGTAGCTTTGTCTCATTAGATATCGATAGTGATCAAACGCTGATTTATGGCAATATCTCAAATGTCATTAACTCGTGACTATCAGTGCCTCACATATGTATTTAAATGTGCCTGAGTCAGATATTCATCGGAGATTTCGCTCACTTAACGGAAATTGAATTATCACTAATGATGTATAGCAATAATAGTAAAGAGAGAATCACATCTGCTTATAATGAATTCACGAACAGCGGATATGTAGCATTTTCACATGTAACAAAGATAAAAAAGCATTCTGAATCAGAAAATGAGTATAAGTCATTTTTGCAAAGATTAGAGATGTGGCATTTTTGAAATCACCGATTCAAATATAATGTAGATTGATTTTTAAACGGAGTCGAGTTTCCATATCTGTCAAAAACGTTGAAGATACTTGTTCATTGTAACGCAACGTACTTTTCAGTTTCTGTTTGTCAACAGTTTCGCATTAAATGTAAGGCTGCTAATTGCAAACTGGTTTCTCTGATCTAACAATATTTGGCAAGAAATTTATAATCAGGAAGTGACATTTTGTAATGAAGCATTATGCAACACATGAGAAAAGCGTACATTTACGTACTCGCGGAACTCAATTGTAATGCAATGATGGTAATTCATTTTCTCATTTTTGATAGTGAACACGGAAATGAGCAGACTACTCTTTAGATAAGAATCATTCGTGACGGAAATTTTCACATATCTGATGTATACATAATAAAACTTGCGGTACCGTTTGTAATTGTACACATTATACAATTTCACTTCATTTGTATTTCCATACCACGCATGAAAATTGTCTCTTATTATATTGTGGACTTTAAATTTAAGATAAAAATAATGATGGAATCACTTCGCATTCATGTAGAAAAAAATGAAGCTCAGGTTTCATAAATCGACTTGCTTGTTGAATATGTGTTTCTTTGCTCTTATTGCAGGGATATTTGGTAAATTTTTAAATATGAGATTTTATGACGAAGATGCACTTCCTTTACAATTATAAAAAAATAAAATATTATTTCCATTAAGACGAAAGTTTAGGAATTTCGGTGTGAATTAGATAACTTATATAGAAAACAAAACATTGTTCTAATGATTATTGATTGTTGACAGATCTTTTCGGCCATTCTTCTATTTGATTTTCCTGTGGGGAGGATGGTTGGCATTTGTAATATATGTTATAAACGGTGCCGGATCTCGTCTTCCATTGGGGGAAGACCACCGCCTCCTCCCGCAATAAAACATGCGCTACACTTACTGGACTAATGACCTTAGTAGTTGATGCGCCCGGAAATATTAAGCAAGCAATCCACAATTGTTTTGATCATTTGCTATCCGAAGTGCATGAAAATCCTAAATTGTTTTAAAACCCCTCTCATAAAAGTGTAGAATATTTTAATATATTCCTCAATGTAATGTTTCTCGATGGGTCTTCTACGATCTTCAATATTAGTATGGTTAATAGTTCCCCAGTTTCCTCTTAGATGCCGGAAACGATAGATGCCAGAGCTGCCTGTCACGCCATATTACGTATTCAAATACCGTTCGCTGAACTAATTCGTAGATAGAATGACGGCAGCAGCGTAGAAACAATACATGTCTCTGTGTAATCTTTTCTCTAGGAAGACACTTGGCCTATTACAACGACCAATATTTGATGTAGATGTCGCAACATTGTACAATTTTTGCAATGTTTTTTGAGATCCCAGAAGACCAATAAGAGTTTATTAATATGAAAACACTGAGGAGATGCTGTTCCAAATGAAACGACTACAGGAACTATTTCTTAAGATTCTGTGACATTACGTTTGGTAGCAATGTTTCACCTCAGTAAACTGTAAAATTTGAAAGGATGAAATTATTAAACGCAGAATTTATAGGTTCAATTAATTCTCTTCGTTTCGTTTGGAGTATTCAACGAAAACATTATTTTTTAATAAATAAGCTCGCGAATATTGTGACCAAGTCCTTCTGTCACTTGAAAGATGAAAACAGATTCTCTTGAACACACGTGACATCATCTGGAATAGACACTAATTTAGGGGCAATAAAATATTTTGTAGTTCCCCTTAGCCAAAGTCACAGTCTAAGTCGAGGCACTGCCTCGAAGATCGCAAACCAGGTCACCTTATCAGCATTTGAATTAGAAAATTGTTTTGTCTGCATCTTCAATTACATTTCTTCATCTTTTTTTTTCCTTTCATGACTTTCGGCGATATTTTCAACTACACCAGTTAAGAACTCGCTTCGGTTTGGTTCAGTACAAAAAGTTCTTATCTTCTTCGATCTTAATGCTTTCGAGTATCAGCATGTGCAATACTGTTCAAACTTAAAAAAAATATTAAAAAATAATTATTAAAAATAATAAAGCGATAATTATTTTGATGACTATTATAAAATGACAAATGTAATTGCGGAATATTTCTTATAAAATTGGAAACAATATCACAATAAATTTTAACATCAATTTTAATCGTCTACTCAACCGATATTTACACAGAACACCCTGCGATTGGCAGCTCGATGTTTGCACGAGAAGCTGATCCCATTGTGTCCCCAATCTGGGCGTTGCTGGTACCGACTCGCGGCGGTCGGGCGCTGTCACCTCCGGCGCTCGGAGAGCCCGCCATGCGCCACGGGCCCGGTCGCGCTGCGGGTCAAGTGGGTCAAGAGCGGGGCGGCGCGGCAGAGCGGGCGCGGCGAAGGCGCTCTCGCCGCAGGACGCGATGGCTCCGCGCATGGCGATGAGCCACTCTCGGCCCTCGCCGCCTTCTGCGCCCCTCGACTCCCACTCGCGGCCGCCCGCGCCCTCCCTCGCCCACTTCGACCTCCCTCGCCCTCCCTCGCCCTCCCTCGCCCTCCCTCGCCTCCCTCGCCCTCCCTCGCCTCCCTCGCCCTCACTCACCCTTCCTCGCCCTCCCTCGCGCACTTCGACCAACCCTCGCCCTCCATCGCCCACTTCGACCTCCCTCGACCTCCCTCGCCCACTTGGACCTCCCTCGCCCTCCCTCGCCTCCCTCGCCCTCACTCACCCTTCCTCGCCCTCCCTCGCCCTCACTCACCCTTCCTCGCCCTCCCTCGCCCACTTCGACCAACCCTCGCCCGCCGGCCCTCGGCCTCCTTCGCCCTCCCTCTCCCCCCTCGCCCTCCCTCTCCCCCCTCGCCCTCCCTCTCTCCCCTCGCCCTCCCTCTCCCCCCTCGCCCTCCCTCGCCCTCCCTCACCCACTTCGACCAACCCTCGCCCTCCCTCGCCCTCCCTCACCCACTTCGACCAACCCTCGCCCTCCCTCGCCCACTTCGACCAACCCTCGTCCTCCCTCGCCCTCCCACGCCCTCCCTCGACCTCCAACGCTCTCCATCGCGCTCCTTCGCCCTCCCTCGCCCTCCCTCCCTCTCTCTCCCTCACCCTCCCCCGCCCCCGCCCTCCCACGCCCTGTCCCCTTACCTTAACACGCCCTATGTCCCCGCACCTTAACACACAGACCATATTTCCCGGGCACCCGCGATATTTCCTTTCTTATTCTTGTTCCCTCCTCTCGTCTTACACGCACACATTTACATACACTACGCACGTATCGGGAGACAGTTGGGAGCTTAGAGCTTGCCAGAGCTCGGGCACTGACCGTTGGAGGAGATACAAAGAGGGGAACACACACATGCCAACGTATAGATCGGTGCCGGATCTCGTATTCCAGCGGGGGAGGAACCTCACAATCTCTTGGCTTTAACATGCGCTGCGCTTTCGGGACTAATTACCAGAGCAGTTGGCACACCCAGAACGCGAAGTAACCTATCAGTCATCATATTTATATCCCCATGATACGTCACCCTCACAATCTTCGCCCTTGAGTTTCTTCGTCGAACTCGTCTTTGTTGCTATCTTCTCCCTTTCCACCAAATTCTCCTCTTTTGTCATTCTTCAGTTTTCTCATCATCGCTTGTCTATTCAATCCTCTACCCATTTCCTCCTGTCTTCCATCCTTGCATTCTCACCGACCTTGCATACACATCTGATCGTCAATATGACCCTACCCACCATTGATATAACCCTCTTCCTTTCCTGCTCTTTCCTTTGTCCATCTCTCTACCGTCCATCCTTCCTGGTCTTCATCCTTCTCGGCCATCATCCCGCCGCTCGCAGCAGCTCTGCCGCTGAGGGCTGAAGCAGACTGACTGGAGTTCGGCGCGAATGGCGACGTAGGATTTCTGCATTGCTGCTCTAGAGGCTAAATTGTATTTCTAAAGGGAAGGTTTTCGTGGTTAGTCAAAGTTGCGTGTTTTTTCCATTTGATCTATATTATTTCAGGATATGTCTCATGAAATAGTTCCTTCCTCTGTGCTTTTAGAGCTAGATTAAACTAATTAGTATTTGCGGCACGAGCTGTTGATGAGTCAATTTCCTTTTCACTGGGCAATTGTTTGTGTCAATTCATTCATGTCGTGTATGAGATTATTGTATGAAAATTGTAATATGTTTTCTTATTACAATACAAATTAATTTCTAATTATTTATAATTATCCTTATTATTATTATAACATATTTATAATATAAATATTTTTTATTATTTCTGAAAACCGTAAATGAATCCTATTGTTATCACTTTCATTCTACAGTTCACGGTCTTAAATATTTTGGCACAGCCATACCTCACACTACAGAAAAATAAATGTCGCTTCATACAACTGTCGTTGCTCGCAGTTGCCTCTCCATGAAACAAGAGCATTCGTACTTAACGTTGTCCCCTGTCTCTCCCTGAAACCACTCTCATTAGGGCAAACTCACGGGGGCTCGCTTACGGTTCGCTGAAGTGCACTTGGCAGCCAGGGTAGCGGCTAAGAAGGGAGGGAGCAAATAACCCACTACAAAGATTGCACTAGCTGTCATAAGGACACATTCTACTGACATCAGTTTTCAGCAAAATTGAAAAACTACATAATTTTTACAATGATCTTAGCAGGGTTTTGCTAGGAATTATTCGAAAAATTTAGTATTTTTATGATAATAACTTCTGCGACAAATAGTATATAGAAATCGATTTTCACCTCAATATATCTTTTTAATATCTAGGTTTTCTTGGACATCACGGACAGAGATACCATTTGAATCATCTTCTCATAAAATTCAAAATTATATTTTTAAATCAGTCTTTAAATCTGATCAAGCTCATTACAACAAAGCAATTACACTGTAAGAATATCTGCAAAAATACACTTTGAAAGACCTTGTCAATAAATAGTAAAATTGTCAAATTTGGTTTGAGGTCAATCATTCATTTCGCTTTCAAAATATTGATTATTTATGCTTGGGACTAAGGAAGCTGACATCAAAGCATTTGTGGCTGATTGTCCAAGGGGAACGTTCCCAATATGTAGGCGCCATGAAAGCGTCTCTTTTATGGTGTGCTCATGCCCGTAACGAGAAAAAAAGTGATGACTGGAAACTGCCTTCATCAAGTCTTTTCGTCTTTGTCGTTGCAATTCTAATTGCTTCTTCTCCCAGAACAAAGGAAATTGAAAATTAGAGAAATTTAATGAAACTTGTGTATTCACAGCTTTCTTCTTTCGCGTAAGCAAAAAGCAAAACGGTGCGTCGTAAAAGGTAATGACAATGCTAATGACAACACGTAGGTTGCCGACCTTCTGTAGACACTTTCCTTTGCCTTCATGAATAATCTGTTTTGCTCACGGTTGAAGTAGATGTAATTTTCCATCGATAAGTGTTTTCAAAGGTTTTGGAATATCATTGCAATATTTTCTCATATGATCTAAATTATTATTACATACATTTATTTGAACTGAAATTGGGTTCGACCCCGTGGCAGTAACTTAATAATAATAATAATAATAATAATAATAATAATAATAATAATAATAGAATACAAAACAAAGATACAATATCAATCATGCTATCTCTAATATTAAGTATTATAACAATTATTTTAACTCCATTATTATATACAATGGTTA
>JAZDUA010001347.1:0-96308 GCA_038098605.1 Gryllus longicercus
TCTCAAATGTGTTGTAGAATGAGACAAGTAATATTCCCACCCTCTCCGCCTACGCACCACCCTACACGCACCAACCCTACACGCACCAACCCTATCCTGTGCAAAACAATCGCGTTAATGAAACGTCGGAAGCAGAAAACTAACAAGTAAAAATATTAGATATCCTAATAGATGTACAAACAATCAAACAGGTTATAACTAATCCGAAATTGCGTAAAGAAATTAAAAACTATCGACTAGTGCCAACTAGCCTCATCAAGTACTGAAACCAATTGTTCACGTGTATAGCTGCAGTTCCGCATCATTAAATGTTGCCATTATTAACTTATCTCGTGTCATTCTCATTAACTTTTATTTGCAATTGAAAGGTTTTCTGTAAAAACTAGCAGATAAGGATTTCAAATGTTTAGAAAACTTGCAATGTTCTCTGCTGAAACTGCGTAAGTGCTTGATTGTACTTACGAGCCCTACTTTTCTGGTGTTGGATGAGTTACTAGAATAACGAAGACTAGTGGAATCATTGTGATCCACAAAAATCAGGCACTGACAAGGGTATACTGTTTCCAAATTTGTACTTAAAGCTTACCTAATTGTGGGTTTAATCCAATACAGAGCAACAACAGCAATCATTACCGCACCAATTGCTGCTATTACTGTAGCAATTACTACACCTCCTGTAGGAAGTAGTAGCAATATCTTCAAAGAATTCGCCAACTCCGGTGTGATTGAAACACGTTCTTGGAACCACACCATTGGAAAGTATATCTTCGGCACATCAATTCAGGAACCTGCAAAGACATTCATTTTCAATTATTTATCGGAAAACACGTCGTTTTTTTACTCAAATTAAACTATGCTCGTGCGTGCTCTAGAAGAAACTGCAATAAACACACTCTGCAAAATAATCAATAGGACGTAGGAATAAGGTCAATTCAGTTTGACTGCTCTAAGAGACGTTTTCAGATGTGGTGCACTTAATTCGCGTATTAACAGGCCGTGTGTAACGATGTGTCAATAACTATCAATTCTGACTTTATTCGGCTAGTGAATGGTATTAACCACAGGACACAAAGTGAATTACGTGATTGATCCGAGTGCGACGCATCTTGTGATATTGAAAGAAGTATTCTGGCATAAATATTCTTTGGAAATTATGCGTTTCACAGACTCAAATTTCTTTTACGTGAATCGCGAAGGTTGGAACCCGGTCGACAACTCAAAGGAGTAGCGAAGCTTCAACAGAGGTGCATAGTGTAAAGAAACGTCCCATCATGAGATTTCACCTACATAATGTCGCGAATGAGCACCCAACAAACTGACGGAGTAGCTGGCTCGAGGGTAGGGAACGTCAAAGGGAGCCCTATGCCCGAAAGTCGAACGCATTAGACGGGTTAGGATCCACACTCGTTAGTGGCCGCCTTCGCGCTTTTAAATCTCACCGTCATGATCAAGTAGCGACTTCGCTAGAAACACCTGAGCGTGAACAGCCAAGCCCAAATAGCAAAGCCCAAATGAATTGATAACCATTCGGCGAACTGAAAATACGTCGATATACGTCACGGACAATGACTACACGAACTGTGTTCTCTTTGTGCGAACTGTGAATTCCTTGTGATCCGATGAGAGGATCCCTCGAATCACATACTCGAGCTGACCACGAACAAACCACCCGTTAAATAACCAATCACGCGATTCGCGAGACGTCTTTTAGAAACTGCCACAGCCTTTATGGCAACAGGGACATCCTTTGGCTCAAAAGAGCTTAGAGATAGATTAATGTCGGTTATTAGGTATACACTGTAAAAGGCCATTGAGAAATATCTTTGTCGAAGAACTTTTTCGAACATTTTTGAACTTTGACTAACGTATTACATTGACTCCAATATTTTCAGGCAATTTTGTTCGCGACTCACAATGCCTTGCGTTTGAGCTGCGTTATGGTCGATAATTAACCTATGTTTGATGTTCAAGAAGAAAAAGGTAAAGAGGAAACGTTTGTAGGCGAGGTCAGAAGTCGCACGTCGTGAGCTAATCAATCATACTTTAAGATATTTCGGAATGAACACACATGAATTATTTGAAGATAGACCAAAAGTTTCAATTTTCTTTTCTTCTATGTTGCCGGTCTTCCTTCGAAAGTGGGTTACCTAGGTTAAAAAAATTAACTTTTTTAATTGGGCATTGTAAATACTACGCATTTTCGACTTCCAGGAAATTGAGCCACACGCATCAATTTGTTTGGTTTATTTTACTAGTCCGAATTAAGTGTTATATGAACATTCTAATTGCTAGTAATCTGCCATTAAAATTTGGTTAAAGCAATGCCTCATGTGTACAGTTCCAGACATCAAAAATAGACAACGGCCAAGTTCTAAATAGCAGCTTCCTGTACATTCAGCCCGCGCTTTACGGATAATAATGCCCTCTTAGTTCACTAGATATTTCAAGAAAACTTTCTTCACCAACTGCCAAGGACTGAGCTGATAGGCAAGATTTCCTCTAATCATCTCTAGCAAGAATATGCGCGATTATTCTCAAAGGTGAGAGTATTGCCGCCTAAGTCACATCGCATCCTAGTGCAATCAATCGCCTACAAATAAATATTTCTATAAAGATAACATTATAAATTACGACCTAAAATGTTCAGCTTATACAAGAGAACTGGTGGATTTGAAAAAGTTTTACATAGTTTCACAAAATCAAGATTTACTTGCGAAAAATCAACCGAATATCATACCTTCTTTCAATGAAAAATTACTTAAGTACATTAACAAATATTTTGAAATCGAGACACACCAAGTGTGCGAAGGCGGCACCTGGTTGGGAAGAATATTTGTATTTAAGTAATAGTGTTCAAAGATCAGTGTTTACAAGATTTAAGATTTTAGAAACTAAACTATACATGTGGCAATCAATTTATATCTCTTTATCAATTTTTTGCAATGCTGACCTCAGACAATTTGGGGACCCTCCCCCGGCCCAATAGCGCACATTTCGAAATTGTTTATACCGGCAAAATTATCTTAGGGCATCAACTGATGACACTGCAGTGCTTCCAGCTGGGATGTCCTGGGGTTAGAGTCCCGACGGCGTCAGGATTTTAGACACTCGCTTGTCAGCTAGGTCGAATTCAGTCGCCGTTTGAAAAAAGAATTCTAGCGGCCCTCTGCTCTGATCGGTATCTCGTCGATTTCTCCGATCAATACTACTAGGCGAATGCCGGAGCAGCTGGTCCCGGCTGGGGCGGTGCCACGCTGGTGTGAGATACCTGGTTGTGGAAAAAACGCCAAGCAGACTTAGATACGCGCCGCACCTCGCCAGCCAGCGAGAAAGATTACCGCCACTTCCTGCACTACACTTAGGGGATTAATGACCATAGCAGTTGACGCACCCAGAATCACCAAGTCAACTAAATTGTTTATCAAATTGTTAATTATTGCGAAATTGTTAATACACAGGTTCGTCAGGACCAGGGATCCATCTGCGCTTTAGATTTTAAAAAAATGTACATTTTTTAAAAATTTGAAAAATTTGGAAATTCTGTTTTTGCCTCATCTCAAACAGCCATTGAACGAGTTGCAAAATTCCGGAATCTGATCGGCGCAATTGCCTTTCCTTTTCGAAATATTTAATTCTTTATAAGAAATTTGTATCTTATAACAACTCTCGTTTTTTGGCAGACAGTAGTTTCGCACTTCCCCTGCAAATATACTCTTCAAGCCGTTTTCGAAAGTCTCGCTTAGTTTGTCCTCTACAGACGCTTAAAATTGATAACGGAGTTGGAGCGGACGTGCGGATTCAAAAAACGCATATATTGCGGAGGAAATTATTGCTGGTTAGATAACGCTATTTTTCAGCTTTAGAATTTTCCATTTTATTCTAAATTCAGAAATGAATCTTCTGTTTCGAGATTGAAGTTAGTTTATGTGTAGTTATCTAATAAACAAATTCTCTTGCAAATTTAAAGCCGAAACCAATTTTTGCGCGATGAATATGAAGAGAATATTTATTGCAAGTTTTCATATTTTCTATGTAGTCGTGAAAACTGTATGCGTCGATTTTTGCTTGTTTAAATTCAAAATCGCGAAACTATGTGATCTCATAATATCAACATCTCCAAAAATATGTTTTAAAACTGTCGGTTTCTTAAAACATCAAATAGAGAACCCGAGTGTCTGCCCCCCCCCCACACACACACACACATATATACAGCTGCAATGTTTTTGCATGTATAATAGTTTGCCAATAAAAATATCCGAAACCCAGTGCAACATGACTGATAATTAATAAAAGTGATTGCAGTATTCTGAATATACAACTAAATATGGATGGTGAGTAAACATCCCGTAGATGAAACCTCGAAATGTTTACTTTTAATTGCGTCATATACAGAAATAATTTGTTAAACTGAAAAATATCTAAGCAGTTACTTCAAATTCAATTACATTGTCAGTAATACCAACCTGATGTGGTTTTAAACAAAACCTTAAGAGGAGATGTGAACATATTCAAATAATTATTAAAACTAATAATAAATTTTGGAATTGATCAAATTCTCTCCAGAAAAAAACCTTTAAAAACCTGGTAATTCGTAGGCTTCATATTAGCCCTTTAATACCAGAATAGTGTAAGAGTTGTAACTAAAACTTACAAAAGGTACGAGAAAATCTGTACTATATCGTACTGTTTTTGAAACCTAAAATCTGTCAATTTATTGAACAAAAAATTCTATAAAATAAAACAATTTTTACCAAAACATATTTAACATATGTTCAAATATAAATTTGAAGTGTCTTTGAGTACAAATCGTAATAAATACGCAACCACTAGAGGGGTTATTTATATACGGACACATTGCATATACGAGTACCAGCCTTGGGGAAGATAAATAACCGAAATTATGCAAATGTATTGTTTTTACATTTCGGGTGTAATGATTTTTCGAACGTTTTACGATCATCTTGGTGAGAATAAATGCGTAGTTATGTGTGATTTGCGTTTTATATCGGAGGGTCATGAAGATGCACTATTTATACAGTAACATCATTTGCTGGACAGCCGGATGAGAGGGAGCAAGACCGACTGCCGGGAGATGAAAAAAAAAATGGATCACGGAAAGAACGCTCTCTCCCCCTCCCCCTCTTCCTCTTCGTCTTCGTACAGTCCAGACCTCTCACATGCTGGAAATTATTTGCTCCCCTTCCACTAAAGGTCTAGGCGAACAACAAGGGGAATTTCTAACACCAAATATCTGGAATGCTGCTATAGCACACACGATGCGAATTTTCCCTGGTAAGTTAATGGACTGTCTTTGCATACCCACTCTTGATAGTATTTTCTCTTGTAAAAATATCATTGTTGCAGAATGAACACGGTATAATTTTTAATAAATATCCAACTCACCCTATGGAATTGTATGTTTGAAGAAGGATGTTGATTTGGAATCTGGCGGCCACATCCAGAGGAATTCCTGTAGTCTGTCACAGAGAAAGAACGTTTTTATTTCCAGAATTATATTGAAAATACAAGCGAGATGACGTTGGCAAGAACATAGTACTATCAGTAAATATCATCAGTAAAATAATATATAAAAACCAATCATATAAAAGTGTACTTTTTCAGATTTGGAAACGTTGTTTCAAACTTCTCCCATCACATCGTATATTATTTGAAGATAGTCCACTCAAAAAAATTGTAAAATTAGAAAAACATTTGAAAAAGTTTTTTCTGGACATATTACAAAGGCAAAAAGAAGAAAATTTAAAAATTCCTTTTCACAATTCAATGATTATGAACACTAAAGAATTATCTCGTCATTTCATATTTGTGTTTTCTCGGTTTCTTTATTTCGGATTTGATCTCGGATTCGTTTATATTTGCTTAATGTTTTCAGTTTAATCTTTTTTTATCGACTCAAAGAGCATTTTTGACGGAAGTTCTACTAGCCACTGTCGACGATTCATACTTTTCTTTCTGTTATTTTGGGGGAAATATGATTAAAGTCGAGATCTTAGGTGATAGAGGTACTGATCTACAGCTGTCGCGTTTAGAAAAAAACTTTACCGCGAGCTAAAATTTTGGATGACGGCTGTGAGAACTCTATAACAATTGTTTTGTTTTGTGTTTTATTGTTAAGTTTTTTTACAGTTAGTAATGCTCCTTTCATTTGCCATTTGCTCCGTTATTTACATTGTACTATCTACGAAAATAATAAATCTCACAAAATGTTACGATTACCGTTTAGTAGGTTATCTTATGAACATCTTAGTGGGCTATATTCGAAAGCTCCTATCCTCACGTAATGGCGAATGCTATGATCGGAACAGGCAAGAAATTTGGGAAACTTCTATCAAAAGATTGTTTACAGGTAATATGCTAATTAGCACTAATCATAACATCGCGATTTATGGCACGCCTTTCTTATTTGGTGAAATTACATATGTATGTAGATAATTTACCCGAGCACCAGCAGGCCGATGTAACCTAATAAAACCTTCTCAGTGAAATGCCACATCAAATTCCAACTTGCCGCTGCAGCCCACAGGCTTGAAGCATTTTACCGCTAAGGGACAGACAGATTGTCGTCCTTCACGTAATACGTAAGTTTAAACCCATTAACGTGTCTTCTTACATCTGTCCGCTGGTTGGGGGAGGTTGGTTTGAGGGAGGAAACTGACGAATTGTTGTTTTATTAAGTGTGGTTTGGAGTAAGTGTCCAACCTCGCTACCGCACACGAGCAAACATCCATGCCTGAGGGGGATTCGAACCCGCGACCCTTCTACTCCAGACTGCGTGTCTGCCCTCCCGATCTCGAATGTCCAGGTCGAGGGTAATCCACAGAACGAAAAACTTTTTCTGATCTTCCATTGTAATATAAAATAAACGCCGATAAATAATTTATGCATGTGTATTAGATACGTAAACGATATTTTAATGTCAGGTGCATGAAATAAACCATAATCCTGCCACGAACAAACCTGAACAATGGATATTTACTGATTATAGAACATCTGCGACTGAAATGTCATTGGTGATTTGAATTGCTGAATCACTGGTTAGTTGAACCACTTCCAATTATTTCAGCGAAATTTTACATTGTCACTTTCGTTTCGTAAAGAAGCATTGGATAAACAATTACAATCTTTGTTAAATTTCCCTTTGTGTGAACTTTTCTTCAGTATACTGCAATCACAGGGAAACGCCTTAAATCTGCAGCTCTCTTGAAGGGCAGATTTGTATTCCAATTAAAATTGTCTGTTGGAATTTTCACTTCAGGGCGAATTCAGATAACAGGAGGAACGATTCTAACCCAGCAGTGAAATAATATTACCTCTATGTCAAGCGTAACAGGGTGGAGATAAGTGTCCTTGATCCGTTATAAGATTGTCTCGTCAAGAAAGCAACACCCGATTTTAGTTTTTTTCAGTGCATATAATTTTCCTACACATGTCTCGTCTGTAAGCATTCAATAAAGCAAATGGCATTCTCTCTCCATGCCATCGATTTTCTTGTACATTTGCTTGAAATTACTAACACGGTTTTACAAGACGAAGTCATAATTCGAGACACTTTAACACTATCCTTGGACCTACATTGTTTAGTCTTTATTGCTCATCTACCTAACTTATGTCAGACCTCTAAAATATATCCTTATACTGACGATCTTTGATCGAACTTACATTCAGCAGTCCCTGTGATAAAAAGTAGTCCTCAGATAACTCTCTAGCTCTCTACGCTAATGTTTTTTATAGTATTGTTGACCCATCACGTAGACTTGACTAAGCTACCATTTCTAATTAGAAATTGGTTGTACATAGATCCCCTATTCAAGGGCAACGAAAATCCTGGTACTATGAATAAATTTGGAGCGGAACTTCGATAAACATATCAAGGTGAAATGTCGTCTGGGCAATAGCTTCTCGAGATTATCCCCGTATAGGCATTTGATCTGCAAAATGTTGAAGATGCCGCTAAGAGAATTATTGATTTTACCTATTTGATCATGAAAAAAATAGTTTATGGCTCATACGTAACCAGTCTATCAGAATGCAGAGTATTCAAAATGCAGGCCTTCGTTTTACTTACTTTTATAAGAAAGTAAGGGCAAGAAAGTATTGTGATCATGCGCCAGAAAATGGCGAACGGAATGGCGACAGAAAAACCCTATTGTCGGATCCTGGTAACGAAAGGGGATAAAACTTGTTCCTATGTATACAAATTACTTCCTCTGGGGTACTTAATACCAACAAATCTATTGATGGCAGATCGTCCGTCCGTGATCAAAGCTAGCACCGAAACCGTTCAGAGCATTTTCTCCAAATTGATATTTCTCGATTACTGTGAAGGCACTCGAGGCCCTCCGAGTTTGAAAAATATAATTTTTGGGAGCACTTTACATGAAGCCTTAACATTCTCAAAATTTTCTCAAAAATGGCTCCCAATTTTCGGATTAAACATTCTCCAGGGATATTGTGAAGGGCGCTTAAGAGAACGGTGCACATCTCTTTTTTTAAGTTTGCTGCTACGTAGACGCAACGCGTGTCCAAGCCCCTCCAAGCGCTGAGCGCTTTGCGCTTGGAGTAATCTTCTATTAATATTGTTACGTCCCGTGTCAGTCAGTTGTCAACAGGACCGCCAGGTTGCATCTCTGCGTACGCGCCTCCTACTAAGCGCTCCTGCGTCACTACCCAGCGGTCAGAATTGGGATTAGGGTAGGGTTTAGGACACTTCTCAGGGGTTCGAACAGTCCCTGTGAAGCAAGATAAACAGTTTTTTAACAAATTTCACATGAGATTGTCCGGGATTCGATGGGTATCGAACCCGGATCTCCTAGGTGAAAGAGTGTCTTCGCTCTAAGCCATCAGATGACTACAATGACATTTGCTGTGAACTGCAATTTTTCGAAAACTGTAAAAGTCCACTTTTTTTCGTAGTCTTCCTACAACTACAATATTAAACAACCACACCTCAATGATACCTCTGCTCCCCCTACCCCCAATGATACCACATTTCTTCTTTTAAGAACTTGTGTCTAATTTTTCGGAAATTGAGTAGTTTTCGCGTAATTTTGGGTGAAATATAGGCTATTTTTAAATCGTTTGAAAGAATTATTTCTTTAAAAAGGTTGTTTTTTCTTTAAAATTTCGTATTTTTTAGAGGACAGTAAAATATTTGGTGCTAGTCTTATTTCCGCTGAACTCTATTGCTGAATATTTCGAAATATAACATTTAAATATTACAAAATTGTAGATTGAGATTTTTGTCCTAAACAATGTGTTTTAAATAATCATTTCTTCAAAAAAGGTCATGTACATTTTTTGAAAAAGTGTAGTTTTCGTATAATTTGGGCATAAAGATGCAATTTATATAAAACAAGTTTTCTTAAAACCGATCTAAAGATTTTCTATATTTTTTCCCCACGGATTAAACAAGGGGCGCCTAAAAGAATGGCGCAGGTTTTGTTTTGGTTGAACTTCGAATTTTCAAAAATTGCAAATTCAGAAATAATCCGAGAAAGTACATGTTATAAAATGTCAAGTTTACCAAACTTCTATAGATTTAGGGTTAAAAACAGAACACTTAAAATATTTTTGAATGTGTTTTAGCTGTTTCAGAAATTCTAACGAACGTTTTTGCGATAGATTTCTAAACCTAAATGAGCAATTCTAAACAGCCCCTGTTAACATGTTATTAATGAACGAAGGCCAGAGCTGCGTTAGTAATCAAAAATCCGTTTTTCAACTGTTTGGCGCGTAACGAAAACAATTTTAATTAAATTGTAGGACATTTTATATATACTTGGGATTTTATTCGTTGGTCCGTCAGGGCTTCTCCACTATGGAGTATCTCACGGTGTTTCGCGACTTTCACGATCGTGCCGCTAGATGTCGCATGATCGCGACCATATCGAGCAGTGCTGGCGATCATGCGACATCTAGCGGCACAACCGAGGAAGACGCGCAATATAATTAGATATTCCACCGTGAAGACAGGCCCTCACGCGTCGAGAAATAAAAACCCATGTATATAATATGTTGGTAGAGTAGTTTTTACATAAATTCGATAGTTTCTTTGCTACAACTCAAATTCCAAAACAATTTTTATTTTTTCAAACTTCAACAGCACCCCAAAAAACAAAGGAGCTAAACATCAAAACTACACCACAATTTGTTTTAGAACAGCCCCGTTGAGAATGTTATGACTGAACTAATTCTGATAAAATTAATAATTCATTTCGTTGAATTAACATCGTCTTCAAGCCAATGCATGTACTACTATAGTCTTTTAGAATTTGTCAATATTCGAGAATTGAAATTAAATTTCTGCTATATGAAAAAGGTACTGCAAAATTGCCAATCCGTGTTATCGCGGTTCGAAATGTGCTAGCAGAATTTAATGTGTTCTTTCTTCACGTATCGCCTATGTAAAGAAAAACAGAATAAGGTACATTTGAAAACAGGCGGATTTAGCTATGGCTTATGAAGAATAATACGCCTACATATTGGCATTCTGTTGGGCTTGGGAAAAGTGTTTCGCTCAGGTGAAAGGCAAGCGACTTCGTCACGAGAGCCACTCTGTTTCATAAGTTTCAATATTTGATATAGTTTATGATGTGCATTTTGTTCAAAATATAAATGTTCAGACCTTATCACTCTAGTAATATTACTTTTATTAAAGACAATCATAAATTATGTAAACGGTGCTCAGTTAATGAAACAAATTTACCTTAAATCATGAAATTAATTACAATAAATGTATTAAAATAGCGTTTTGAACCTCAGGTTTCCAATCATCCAACTTGCACTCAGTTCATTTTTAAGTGATACTTGTTAATTATTCATAAACAAATCAACTGTAGGGAATTAATGTACTCCACTATAATTCTCCGTATGTTTCACGGCTTTGGGGTCAGCCCTATATTACGTAATGCACATTTGGAGTATACTGGATGCTGCCTCCTAACTTTTTACGCACTGGTTTTAACCTCCCCGTTAATAATTACGTAACAATTGTGTCACCCTCTCGCATTTTTAAATATAAAAATAAATTATACATAAATTTATATTGTTTTATTAATTATACTTATAAATAATTAATGGTGTTCAATATTTGATATATATTAAAAATGATATATTCCTTCGTGCCCTTAAGTTCCCGCCAACTTCCCTTCCGATAATGACAAAATTTTGTTCGATTAACACTGTGCGAAGAAAGAGGGCGGAAATTTATAGCAACATACCTATAGTTTTTTCACTAAAAACGCAATACATTGAACATTGTCGATTACTAGCCTATAATCATCTTTAAAAATACTATCGAAAGGATAAAACCAGTTTTCTTTTATAATGCAATAACGTTAAAAAAAATGTTAAAAATTGGTGAAATATTTCATACACAAATATTAAAATAAACGTGAAAGGAAGGATGCTCATCATGGCAGTCCCGTACTAAAGAATGGCCGTGCGCATAGGCGAAAATAATTCTGTCGATTAGCCGAGCAGTTGCTGGGCAGACGAGGAAGAGTCTCCAGGACAAGCTTCATTGGGTTAGAATTAACTAGGTATCAATTTTGACTATTTTCTTGATAATCAACAGTAATTTAATATATCATTGTTGACAAAATTTCATAATATTATAACAATTTATACATAACTTTTCAATTAATATTGTTATGGTCGTGTAGATACAAATATCACGCATGCAGTCAATCAGCGACCTGCGTCACGGCAGTCCGTCAGCGAGATTGTGACGAGAGAGTACTTATAGGAGTGATGCTGCCTGCGTCGAACTGTGCCTGATTATGTTGGTGAACGGTGCTGCGAATTGGGACATTACTGAATAAGACAACTGTGCTACGGACTTGGTATTTTCTCCAATTTAAATTGTAGACTGGCTCGTATCTGGTAAAAGTTGGCTTTTGGTTACTCGAAAACCTTAACGAATAATAATTTTTGAGAGAGAAAATCTCGAAAGCGCCACATTTGAAATGCACGCCTTTATCCTTTCATTTATAACAAAGATGGGATATAATTATTTCTATTTGAGGTTAGGCGTGAAATTTGAATTATTTTCAGCGCCTATGTGTTAACGTTGTAATGTGGCGCAGGTGTTAATCAATTAAGCAACCACATAAAAACAAACAAAAACACAAGGAAACAAAAAAACAAAGCACGACGAAAAATAAAAACACAAGGAAACAAGGAAACAGTCATAATAAACACAAGGAAACAGTCATAATAAACACAAGGAAACAGTCATAATAAACACAAGGAAACAGTCATAATAAACACAAGGAAACAGTCATAATAAACACAAGGAAACAGTCATAATAAACACAAGGAAACAGTCATAATAAACACAAGGAAACAGTCATAATAAACACAAGGAAACAGTCATAATAAACACAAGGAAACAGTCATAATAAACACAAGGAAACAGTCATAATAAACACAAGGAAACAGTCATAATAAACACAAGGAAACAGTCATAATAAACACAAGGAAACAATCATAATAAACACAAGGAAACAATCATAATAAACACAAGGAAACAATCATAATAAACACAAGGAAACAATCATAATAAACACAAGGAAACAATCATAATAAACACAAGGAAACAATCATAATAAACACAAGGAAACAATCATAATAAACACAAGGAAACAATCATAATAAACACAAGGGAAACAATCATAATAAACACAAGGAAACAATCATAATAAACACAAGGGAAACAATCATAATAAACACAAGGAAACAATCATAATAAACACAAGGAAACAATCATAATAAACACAAGGGAAAAAGGAAACAAAGAATTATAATAAACACAACGAAACAAATTAGGAAAAACAAACAAACAAGGAGGGAAACAAATACTCACTGGCTCGATCGTGATGTAGTTCCGGTGGCTATCGGCGTGCGGTCTCATTCCATCCACCTGCTGCCTATACCACGGGTCGGCCAGGTAGAAATGTGGGTAGGAGACGAAAGCGGGCGCGCCCAGGCGGCACGTGGATACGTTGAGCGCGCCGGGTGGAGGGCACTCCCCTTGGCAGAAGCAAGGTTCGTGGTTGTCCAGCAACTCGGCGCCAGCCACGTACTCGAACGCGCTCAGCCCCAGTACTTCCGAGTCTTTGGCGTACTGGTATTCGATGGACCTGCGGCCAGTAAAAGAATGGGATGGTGTAAAGAGGTTCTGTCCTCTTTCTTTAAATGTAAACGATCTATAGAAGCGTCTCCTATAGAAACGGAAGAACATTTGTTTGTTGCCACAAATTTTTATGCAAAAAAGGAACAACAAATAACACTATTTTCGGATTCAAATTGATTTCTTGATAAAAAATAAACAGTTAACGAAGGAAAAAAAGATTTCAATGCAATTTTGCATGTGAAACCGGCTGTCAAATGCGCCCTTCAAAATGAACAATATCCAATTGTCTGATAATGTAAAATTTCTGGGTTTCGCAATTCTGACAAATCTCAAATGAAATATCTATTTAATGAAATTATATACTACATTAAGTTAATAAAGTTATGCATCCAGAATTCTTTTAACTTCTGCCAGTCTTCATGCAGCTCATTGCGTGTATTTTGCAAGAATTCATTTTTAGCCTGAGATATGGCATAATATTGTGGGATAGTTAACCCTAAAGCGCACAGAATTTGGATTGCAAAACTTAAACGAATAATAAGAGAACGCCATCGACGTGATTTCTGCAAGAGTCTCTTCATTGACCTAGGAATCTTACCGTTGTCTTACCCATTTATTTACGAATCTGTATTTTTTGTCAAAACTGTCTAAATTAACGGTGGGAACATGTTCATGCAATACTGTTTTTTTATAATTACAACACGTAGATATCTAATTCATCAGGTAACTGTATCAACAGCTCACTACAATAAATTCACATAAAAATACATGCATGTTTCGACGTATTGAGATGAGATTAAATAATTACAATCGATACTGCAATGAGTAGCGCTTACACACCCTCTATGTGTGCGCCGGCCCGCGAAACCCCACCTCGAACGTTGAATTAGCCACACGCCCCTTCCGCCACGTAGGTCCCGTCGGTTAAATGTGGGGGGTGGTAATTATTGCCCACGCCATCATTTGACAACCTGCCATCTCGATCACTGTCTCACTGTCAAAAGACGGCTCAGCTTCCTTGTGAACAAATTTTGAGACCAGCACCCGCAGTTCAATAATCACGCAAAAACGTAGCCTCGCTGACGAACACCTTGTATTTTAGAAATGGATATTAGAAACTGCCCTCGGATGATTTCGATTATTTCATTGATAGATGATTCCGGGTGCGTCATCTGCTAACGTCATTAGTTTCGGAACTGTAGGGCACGTTTTATCACGAAAGGTGGAGATTATCGTACTCCGCAGATGGCGAGATCCGGCGCCGACATACGGTCACGCGCGGATTTTTCCCAATGAGATCTCCTACCTGCGTGGCACCGCTCTAGTCGGTACAAGCTTTAAACTCTCGACTGGTCTCGACATGTCCGGGAGTGTAGTACATGTAAGTGAAAGTGCGTGTAAGGGACAAGGAAGAGGAAGGAAAGACGCGGTCCGTGGCCAGCTTCTTAGGGTATTGTTCCGAGACCCATGGAAAACTACCTATCAGAGCGGCTGCCGCTAGAATTCTCGTCCAGACACCGGCTGAACTGTACCTCGCCGTCGGGATTCGAAACCCAGGACCTCCCTATCAGAGGCACTGCGGTGGTATGAAAATGACCTGGGTCACTTTCACCGTTGTATTGATCGGACAAACTACGAAAAACTATCGCTCAGAGCAGCCGGTAAGTCTAAGTCTGTAAGTAAGGAACGAGGATAGGACAAGGTGGAGGAAGGAATGATCGCACGATCCCTGACTCGTTTGTCAATGGCTGCTCCGGTACTGATCGGTTGTCTGATTGGTGATTCCGGTCGCCAAGGTCTTTTGTTCCGTAAGTGTATTACAAGTTTTCATCGCGAGAGATGGCGTGATCTATTCCAGCTGGCTGGCGAGGTCCGGCACCGACCTACGTCGGCTTGGAAGAATTTTCTCCTGACTCCCAAGGACCTCCCGGTCAGAGGCACTGGAGTGACATTGATGCCCTGAGCCACTTTTGCCGGTTTCGATTATTGAATCGAATATGTTCACCAATGCGTACGACAGTGTATGGTTCAAAATTAAATTACGCTCCGGGGAATAACACTATGGAACAAGATATTTACCTTCAGGAAGGTAGAGAGCGCAAGACACTTTTTTATATTACGAGTATCACTATAAAAACGTTCGCAACAGGGACATTTTCAAAATATTCTTAAAAATGGCTCAAGTTTTTTCATTGAATTTCTTGTAAGAATAAAGTAAAAAACACTTATAAATGTGGCATAGGTTCGATTTTCAGTGTTGACTCTGAATTTTCGAAAATATCAGAAGTTTGGATTTTTTTCGCGAACTACCTACAACAACAAAATTAAAGATAGAGATTTTTACTTTAAATAAAATTTGTTGCCATGATCAGTTCGTTCATTAAGGTGATTAAATTTTTTGAAACTTTTAGTAGCTTTATCTTAACATTGGGAGTAATGTGCAATTTATAAAAACAACAAACACCAAGATTCTCTCAAAAAACCGCTCCAAATTCTTTCTTAAAACTTTGGTAGGGTTTGTGCTAAATGTACCCTATGAGGACATTAATGCCATTTTGCTCTATTTTTTATTTTTTCAAAAATTACAAAAATTTATTTTTTACTTATTTGCAATGCCGTTAATTTTTACACAAGAGGTAATTTGTAAACATTGTTTTTATGAGTACACGTGAATTAAATGTCAAGGTTTTTGAAAACCACACTTTTCTGTTAAAAAAAACACAAAATTCCGCATTTTTAGAAAGGCTCAAATGCCATGTTCTCAAAAATTGCTCCATTTTTTGAAACTTTTCCAACGGATAGTGTTAATTGTACTGTTTAATATGACTAAATTTATTTTGGGGTTTCTTCTGTTTTTCAAAAATTATACAATTTTTAAAAAATATCTCTAATGCTGTTAATATGCACATTTCCTACGTTAAATAAACATCATTACATTTATAAGTGGCAGTGCTTTAAATAACATCCAATAAAGTTTCTCGAAAACTCAAAACTTTTCTGTGAAAAAGAGCTTCAAATTTCGCATCGGTTCCAAATTTTTCCAACGATAATTGCCAATTAGGACGAGGTTTAACACTTCTTTAATATACTAAAAGTAATATTTAAAAGTAAAGCTACACTAATAGGAAATCGAAAAATTGAGAAAGAAAATGTATTTTGGGCTGCGATAGATGGCAGCTGGAAAGAGTATATGGCAAGTCCGAATATCTAGCCCAGACAAAAGAAAATTGAAAACTAATACGAGAAAGTATGTGCAATACTATAGCACCACTAATTTACGCTGGGGACTTTTATTGGATTTTCTGTATTCTACGGCGGTGGTCGACTTTAGAATAACTTCGTTTTGAGTCAATTCAGCAGTCTCACTATTATTTAACTTCACTAAGCTTTTCAGTTTGGCCTTTTTTATGTCGGTGTACTTCGTATGGATATATTCATATATATGTATTTTTATTGCATACTTACATTTGTTTTAATTTTTAATTTTAATTTAAATCCCACGTTGCTTTTGCAATTTTATTTCACAGGCTTTTCAAATTTTATTTGTAAAGAAACAGGTTTAATTTTTATAACTGCATACGTAGTCAGGCTACAGGCTATCAGATGTTATCATACCATGTCGCAAAACATAGTTTTTAGGGTGTTCGATGAGAAAAAAATGTTTTAAAATATTTGTGTGGTTGTAGATTGTCTTTAAATAACGAAAGAAACTACATTTCTATAACATTATCCCTATTATTTGATATTATATTGCATTTATACACGTCCTAATATTCAGATGATTTACCATCTTTGTTACGGGCTACATGAGCGCCTTGTCCGCCATTTCTGAAGATTCAACTAATGCCAACTACATAATGCTCGAATATAAAATAATGCTTTCTAGTAAGTGTACAATCACAAGATAGTACCAGATACAATTCGCAAACATACGATCGTTATACACTTAAAAGTAACTTTCGGCAAAAGTCTCGTTTAGCACCTTTTGCTTGTGAGCAATTCAATTCTTTGAGAGGTTGTTGGTGGAATACAGCGTTCCTACGTTCGAAAAAAAAAATCAATGTACGGAATGATTGGGAAGGAGAATATAATCCGAAGAGTATAAATGAATGCCTTGTTTCGCCAAGTATATGATAAGTATGAAGGAGAATATACATAACAATGTTATTAAGAGTATTTGGAAAGATGACATCCCGCGTCCTTTCACCTGCAGAGGTCAGGCGAGAACATTGAGACGGAGCCACCGCGACGGCGCCCGGGTGGGAAGAGCTCGCCCGCGGAGCCGTTGACGAGGCCGCACGGGCCGGGGAAGAAGGGCGTCGCAGACGCGCCGTTCCACCGGCTGAGGCGGCCCAGCAGCGACACGTCGTCCACGCCCGTGTGCATGGTGAAGTGGCCGTCGGCCTCCACGGATCCATTGCGCTGCAACACACACGGGCCCGTCAACAAGGCCCTCGGCCGCCCAGGCCCTCGGTCGCCCAGGCCCTCGGTCGCCCAGGCCCTCGGCCGGTGCGCTCACCGTGTAGAACCAGCCGAAGCGGTCAAACGGGATGTCCATGGAGGCGAGGCCTGGCAGCTTCTGCGCCATGTTGATGAGGGGGCTCTCGAAGCCGTCGAACAGCAGCTCGCCCACGCTGTGCGTCTCGTGCAGCTGCTGGCCCAGCGTCGCAATGCCCATCGACATCGCCGTCTGCATCAGGTAGCTCCAGTCGCGAGTTTGGAACGCGGCCGTCTGCAACAGGAGCCCGAATTCATACCGCCCTGTCCTGGCGAAGCAAGCGCACAGTCTCGCGCTATTCGTATTCATGACTTCATTTGAAGTGTATCATACTGAATTAAAATGGTGGTATTGTGGGTTATGTTGTGGCTTGCTTTAGCATTTAAGCTTTCAATAGTGAAAATATTCGTGTACAACATTCAATTTGTACACAACAAAGGGTTCGTCCTTGCAAAAAGGTCAAATTTTTACTTTCTCTCCACCGCTTACGCAGCAGGGAGAAAGGTATGTTGTTATATTGTGCCAAAAAAATGGCGAAAAACGGCGGGAAAAAAATGGCGGAAAACGTATTACAGGGATCTGGTAACGAAAAAGTGGATAAATCCGCCTGCTAAATTTAGAAAAAAGTCCTCTAAATCATACTTCGTGGGTCCTTGATACCGAAAATCGTATGAGTACAAAACGTTCGCCCGTCTGTTCCTCTGCCTGTCAACAACGCTATAGCCTAAACCGTTCATCCGATTTTATCAACAACTTATGTTATCCAATCGATGTGGATAATGTCGCCGGCTTTTGAATATGAAATCGATATTTGAATATTGGAGGGTACTTTACATAAAGCTCCTGAAAAACTTTCTAAATATTCAAAACAATGGCTCCAACGTTTTCGTTTAAATTTTTGTTGTGGGATAGTGTGAAAAACGTTTAAGACAATAGCGCAGGTCTTATGTTCGTTGAAAATCGTTATTTTTCGAAAATTGCAAATTTTTTTTTGTCAGTCTTGCGAGTGCTCTAGGTTATCCGGTGACGACGCGTTGAAGGCTGTGATACTGTCGTTTCGACCATGATCATCCTCAGAGCTGGTCTTCCCTCGGGGCATCACCAGGAATCTGACAGTAATATACCCTTTTAAGCAAAGTTGAAGTCAAGATGAACTGATTTCGCGTTTCCGGCCTCGTCAACTACTTTGGTCATTATTTCCAGAAGTGTAGTTCATGTGTCTATCTTGGAAAGTGGTGTTCCTCCTCCGACGGATGAAGTGATCGGTGGCCGACCTACCCGACTGATCTCCCGCCTTTTACAGTAGTGTAGTGCATGCACGTGTGTGTGTGTGTGTGTGTGTGTGTGTGTGTGTGCGTGCGCGCGCGCGTGTGTGTAAGGAGTGGGATAGGACAAGGAAGAGAAGTTTACGCGGTAGTCCCGTTTCTTAAAGAACTGCTAATGTACTAATAGTTTGATTCACTGATTCAGGGCGCGTCAATTACCAAGGTCATTAGTCCCTTAAGTATAGTGCACGTTTTCATCCCGCGATATGACTGATCTTTCCGGGGCTGACTTACGTAGGCCGCTGGTTTCCGGCGCCACAGGGCTCGGCGCCGGAAGACACTCGCTCACCAACGGGATTGCACAATGTCACCAAATGGTGGCAGACAACGAACGCTCGCCCCAAGTTATCGCCGTTCAGTCACCACTCCTGCGAGTTTCGACGCACAGGCTGCACGCACACACTGGTTCTCAGTCGAATCTATTCATCCGAGTGGTCAGCTCGTGTCTCAGAGTCGCTCGCCTTTCACCAAGGAGGGCCGTGTTCGATTCCCGGAAAATCTCATGTGAAATTTGTTCCAACAAAACTACTTTAGCTACTTTACAAGGGATAGTGCAACCCCTATGAAGGGTCTTAAACCCTACCCCTGACGTGATTTCTTCCTAATTCTGACCGCTGGGTAGTGTCGCAGGAGCGCGTGGTAGGCTACGCGTTGCGGAGATGCTACCTGGCGGTCCACTTGACAACTGACGACGACGTGACGAGACATGCCAATTAAAGAATTACTCCTAATAGCGCCTTGTTTAATGGAGAATCACTCAAAGCGTAAAGCGCTCAACGCCAAGGGGCTTTGAGGCGCGTTGCGTCTGTCTAGACTCAACAAATTAAAAAAAAAAAGTGGGTTTGGAGCGTGTGTTCACAAAATTCACAATGGATATAGAGCATTTTTTTTATTTTGGAGGTGTTTGTGGAGCTCGCTGTGTGGGATATAGGGACAAAAGACTCATACAATTTCGGCGTATATGAACAAGTGAACATCTACATAACCTCAAATATATTAGTTTAGGTAATGTTAAAAATTATATTTAGAGAAACATTAACCAATGAATGAATAAACCAACAAATGAATAAAATCTAAACGAAAGTACGTTTTCCGAAGCATTCACTAATATATGCGAGTACACATACAATCTACATTTATATAAAATTATATAGGATTTTATAGATTTTAATTTGTTCTTAGACTAGTCAATATTGGATACTTATAGTTTGGGCAGATGGTTAATTTATTTATATATTTTTATTTTTATAATAATTTTTATTATAATAATTGTAATAAATATTATTTTATTAGTTTTATAATTGTTTTATTATTAATATTTTTTATTATTTTTTAAATTATTAACTTATAGGCCATTACTGACCACGCTACACGATTAACGTGTGCACTTTTTCCAGGATCAGCTTTTCGGCTGGATCCCTCCGTAAGACAAGGTTGTTACGCATTGAAGTGTGAATTATGAAATGACGGGATGAAGGGGTGAAGGAACAATCACCAATACGACCGTGTCTACGCAGGACGAACCAGCTCCTCGGCGCAGACGACGGCTGCCGCAAACGTCTGCACCATGGAGCAGACTTAGTAACAATAACAATATTATTATTATTATTATTATTATTATTATTATTACTACTATTTATTATTATTGTCATTTTTCATGTATACATGAAAAAACATACGAATATAAAAAGGCTTGTACAAAACACTACTTTACTGCGTTACTGCTGTAATAACAATAATAATAATAATACTATTATTATTAATTATTATTACTATTGTCATTTTTCACGTAATACATGAAAAAACGTACGAATATAACTGACTTTTACAGAATACTACTTTACTGCGTTATTTCTCGCTTTTGTTGACATCACATTTGAGGCCATACTCATTCTTGCGAATTCTCTAGGCGCCTACGAGTCTTCCGCGTTCCTAAGTATTCAGACTTCCTCAGCCGAGATCTTCACTACGACACCATTTCTATTAGTTCTCGGTTGCGTAGGTCGCGACCCCCGATGAACTATGCGATCAGATTAGGGAGTTCAATGTTCATTTTTTTCTACGTTTGGGCCGAGTTATTGAACTGAACAGTCACTGCATTTAACAATTTCAATGAATGATCTCTTAGAAGAAAGCCAATCTTAAATTTGGGTGTATCTTTTCTCTAGTCTCTTATCTGGTTAACAACTCTCTCACTGTCTTATTAATACATAGAGGGGATACTTTTATTTATATACTAATAATAATAATAATAATAATAATAATAATAATAATAATAATAATAATAATAATAATAATAATAATAATAATAATAATCTATTAATTTGCGTATCGGCCCCTTGGTAAGACAAGGTTGTAGAGCCTTGAATTAAAAAGGTGATATGATGATCATGAAAGTCGAAAGGTAATCGTTAGCTTTTTGAACCATTCCAGCATTCGCCTCTAGGACCGAGGGAAACCACGAAATCCCCGGCCACAAAGGCCGGCCCGGGGATCCAACACGGGCCTCCTAACTGCGACGTCAGCGCGCTACGCCCTGAGCCACTTACCTTGGAAGACATATTTCAGTCCCTGCTTCGCATTTACATTTGGCATTGTTAACGTCGTTCTGTTTGTCGGCCGTCCACTCACCAGGGCGATGACGTTGAGCGTGGTGATTTGGTCGGAGAGCTCGCCGCCCGACCGCTGGGCGTCGAAGAACCAGTGGCGCTGGCGCCAGAAGGACACGGTCGCGTTGGCGTTCCACTGCACGTCCTTCTTCTCGTGGACCTCCCTGCGCAGCGCGCACACCCTGGCTGGCTCACTCGCTCACTCTCACTCCACCTCCAGCGACGCTGGAGGTTCAGAAGTGCCGGAGCGCTGTTACTTCATGTAATTAGCGACAGAGACATTCAACCCTTCAAGCACTAAACCTTTTAATCTCTGGCAATATCAGCAGTACTCTGAAAATTATCAATTTCTGAGAATTTATGAGACACTAGAGATATTTGATAGAATTATTTCACCAATGTAAATTTATAGTTCCTAATAAATTTTGACATCAGTAAAACACCAATGAACCATTACATTGAGGCCACCTTTAACTCATCGAATCGCGCGCAGTCAGCGTGTTATCGATTCGCTAATGTCGAGTATAATACCCGAAGGCAATTGATACCAGATACGTTAACAGTATGGCGTGGCATGGCATGATGTCATTGCATGGTGCAAGGCAGGGCAGGCCCGGGTGGGGTGGAGTGGGACAGATCAAGGAAGGGAAGCGGTATGGTGAGAAATACATTATACAGAGAAATCACTCCTTTTCCTGTCTAATACTTGATTGCCTTGATTTTCTGTCTAATACCTGAGAAAGGCGGGGTACTTCAGCTGGTCTTTAAAAATGTTGAAGTTTGTTGAACAAATTTTGAACGTGTGCAATTTTTCAAATTCCAAAGGTTTTGATAAATATTGGACATATGCCGTATTATGACGATACTTTTGCTCAATTTCAGCATAATATTAAATAAAATTTTGAGACTTGAGAAAATCTTGTTTAGGTATTTTTTAAAACGATTTCCATGGAAATTATTAAAACCATATCTCATGTTTGAAAAGTAATGTTGCTAGAGTTTATCGTATAATTTATAACAGTTATCAACACTTCTGTCCAATGTTATTTCGGCAGACTTCACCTCCCTTCACACCTGTCACTTCGAAATTGAAAATTGCATTACAGAAAGTAATCACTGAAAATCTCTTACAAAATATTTATCCAATTATTGAAACTAAAACCTACCATCACAAAGATATTCTCGTTCCCTTCCCCTGAACACAAATGCAAACTATATAGAAACTAGCAGGGCTACATCAGCTCTCAATTTTCTGGTACTATTGGTAACTGGTAAAAATCGCTATTTCTTCATTTCTTTTAGTGTAAATATGCTGTGGGAGCGTTCAGTCATCTAACGTTCTTTAAGGTTCTGCGTTTCTAACGTTGTAAGTCATCTAAAGTTCTACCGCTGCTATACCGGATGCGCCGTGCCTGCCTTGAGCGTGACCGGGTACAACTGCTTACCAGTTAGTGTTAATTTTATACATGCAGTGCTACGAGGAAAATCAACTTTCATTGACTTCGATATCATCTCTCAACTCGTTAATCACAGACTCCTTCGTCTACCATTGTATTTGGGTAGTAAATACATCCTCTAAATAACTACCATATTTTCTCGAAAATACGCTCCCTCGCGTATAAGCCCCTTCCCTTACGATACTTTAAGAAAACTACCTGTACTTCGTATATTATTCGTTACAGTAATGTTTAAACATCCCTCAATTCCCGGCAACTTTCACTGTCAGCACGCACGAAAAATCCAGGCTGGATATCTAAAATATATTTTTAACGAAAGGGGGCTTATATTCGAGAAAATACCTTAAATACGAATATTGTGTGGACTGTTTTGTAGAGATTTCTTTTAGAGTTATAATGCTACATCCTGACAACTTCTTGATGCTTTTACGTAATTCTGTGCCGTGGAGAGGTCTCGTTCAATAGCAATCCGGAGCGCCTTACGTAATGCTGCATGATCCCGCCCTCCTCGGAGAAGGAGGAAGCGAGGAAACGTATAACATCGTGTATCCCTTTTGCATTCCTAGGACGAAAGATCAGCAGGGAACTAAAACTGAGAATTAGAGCAAACTCAATTTAAATTCAGTCGTTCTTTAAAATGAAATCATTTGTCTGCAACAAATAATAACAAAACTAACAATAACAATAAAATTAATAACAATTCCGTGTACATAATTAGTTGACATGGACATCTTTTATCGAAAAAAGAATTCCTGTTTTTAACAAACGCGAATAACAGCTTTGATGTACACAGGAAACTAGCTTTTCTACTTTGACAGCTGAATATACGACACCAACATTTTCCTCCAGCTAATTTGAACATTTCTTTGTGGTGTATATGTACGCAGACAGTATAGCGAATTCAAATGAATGACCTATTCGTTTACGCGTTAGAAGGTTTGGCCAAAACTAACTTAAGGGCGGGAAAACATCTCAATGCAATTTAGGGGGGTTAGGAATCGTATTCATCAGGTGTTAGTATCAACAACTGACAACAAGAAATCAAATAATACATGTTTAATACCTATGTTATTTTACGTCACGTGGGCTTTGCCATATGATTTTAAACAATTAAAATCCACACATGTTTAAATGCCAAGTAAAATCTTTTATGTTGAATAACAGTTTATATTTCAATACAAATTATACTGTCCATAGAAACTAACGCCTTTATTTTAATCATTAATCGTTATACTCGTATAATCGGCACCATATCGGATTTAAGAAACCGTTCAAAGCTTTGGTCTTATTGTATTTCAAATTAGAGCTGACCGTAAACCAGGGGATCTGGGATCGATTCTAGTGGGGGTGACAATTCTGTGTTCAGTTGCAAGTATTTTAATAATATTACCACCACCACCACATCCTGTGTGTTGTTTCATCATTAATTTCGGCATTTTAATTATTCATTAAAATCACGAAAAGTCATTGCAACTGAAATAGCGCCTAAAATATACAGGTTTTCCCCAGAATTTATAAAATGTCTTTATACCGTTCTGGTTTTCACACATTCTCATTTAAAATAAACCGGTACAAAAACGAGGCAGCAGTCTGTGGTGTGGTGAGGCGACGCGAGTGTATTCGTCTAACGGAAATTACAATAATATGGGGGAAAGGAAAATGAGAAGGGGAGGGAAGAGGTTAAGATTACTTGGTAGGTTTAGTAAGCAAAACGGGTGAAGGGCGAGTGTAGGAAAGAATGTCAGGGAGACTATAAAATGTAGAGAAATAATGTATCTGGAAAGTAAAAATTATTAATTCTGTTTACTTCGGTTTACAGTCTTGTACACGATGCAAACGTATGATTTCGCGAACGTTCATTTGTCATAAAATAATTTACCCTTTTATTATTAATGCGGAATGTTTGTTAATCAACAAAATTTAACCATTAATGAAAACTAGATTGTCTTTAATAATTTTGGGTACTATCTCCCTACCATTAAACAAGGTCCACGAACGTTTTCGATACGAGGGCCACACAATTTTTCTGACGGAAAATCGTACGTTTCCGCTGCAGCATTATATATTCTCGTTACTACGCAAGTATGTAGTAGACAATAAAATATATACCAACCGTTTAATTCAGCGAATAGCCAGCTATACTTGTTTTTTTTTAATTTCTTGGTGAAGAAAAGCCCTCACGCGCCATGGAATATCTCACGACATTTTGCGCTTTTCTCGGTCGTAACTCTAATGTCGCATGATCGCGACCGCATCGAGTAATGCTGGCGATCATGCTACATCCAACGGCACAACTGAGAAAGACGCGAAATGCCGTGAGACATTCCATCGTGAAGACAGGCCCTCACGCGCCAAAGAAACAAAAAACAAGTAGAGAGACCCAGATTTGAATCCTCTCACGGCAACAATGGGGCCATCTGCAGGAAAGAGCACTGTCATTCACCCCAACCGACTACTCTGGGATGGGGATTCGAATTCGCAACCCTTCATACAGATGTGCTGAGCCAGCATGCTCCCTAGTGACTTACAGTTAGTGTAAAAGTTTGTAGACACTAAAGAATCTTTCAGTTTTGGGTCTGTGGAAACTTGGCAGAGTAATTTAACAGAAATAAAATAAAACTATCTTGACAAATAGGTTCTTTCGATATTTCTACACAGTTTCACAAAACCAAACAAATACCTTGGTACTGATGAATGCAAGCGACACTGCGCCGAATTGGGTCGTAAAAAGTCTTTGGACATTTCTAGTTTGTTTGTTTGTTTAGTATGTTTCACTTTGTTTCTTTTATTTATTTCCCAACAACCGTCAACATATCGCAGAACCTACAATTTCTGGAGTATCTGTGGGTGTCTGAATATTAAAGTGAGCCACTGTGTATTTGAAATTATGAACCCAGATGTTCCACCCTTCGAAAATCCATTGCCCAACTGGGTTTGAACACACACACAAACCCGGGTGTTTTACGGAAGTGCTGTAGTCCTGTTACGACTGGGGCCTTACATTTTTCGTTGCCTTGACTGATCAGCAAAAGCCTCAGCTCGGGCAAACTGACCTTGTCACAAGGTAGCCCAAATAGTTCCAATTGTTATATTTTGCCTATATTTTTTACAGAAATTTTTTTTAGTTACATCTCGTTTCTTTTGTGGCTTTAAATGAACAAGACAAGTAGACAAGGGTTAAGAAGGTTTACTTAAGAAATTTTGTAAACTTTTATCTTATTGGTTAATTGATTTCGGTTGTACAAAAAGATTGCGCTGTATTCCCCTTCGTCTGTAGGACTGATTGTAAAGACATTCGTATGTATTCGTATATTTTGATTTTGAGCGATTGTGAGTGATTTTGATATTTTAGGAAATTAAAAATATATCGGTACGTCTGAAAACAATGAGAAGAGGGGGAAATCTGTATTCAGCACTTCTCGTCGTTAATATTGTCACAAAAGAGGCTTGAACATTTCCATGAGAGATGTTACAATTTGAAGTAAAATGTCACAATTCCAAAACATTCTGACAGCCCTACTCATCACCCGCCGAACGGCTAACGAGATCTGCTCGCGAGTCGGGGCTTTTCGGCTTTGGAGTCTGCTGGCGGCTCGCGGGTTCTGGCATTAGCATCATCCGCCATTGGGCTCGTTAAGCCCTCGTTAACCCTGTTGCTTCCGCGGGTCGCTCCGCGCGCGTCTGCCTGCGATTGGGACCGGCCCCCTACCGGATTTGGCCTCTCTGCGTGGGAACGAAGATGTGCTTGGGGCCCTGTCCAGCTTTCACGAAGCGTCTCTCGATACTCTTCATTTTTACCGGTATCATCATCATCATATCATCATCATCAACAACATCGACAAATCTTACCGGAGACTGGACTGAGACGCCCAGCCCCCACGTTGTTGTGTATTGTGCGAATACTCCGAGTCACTTTTCTACTATAACACATTCCAATATCCATTATTTCTAGTGCCTTCTAATTTTCATTCAGTTTTTATTTTCATTAAATTTTTATCATCTTCTAAGGTGTGACCAAAACGAGAAAGATTTATCACGGAAGTAATTAAAATAAATTGTACACTTGCAAATTATTTCTTTCTTTAACTTTACTGTTCCGGCACAACAAAGGCACAATTAAGTGCAATGGCATATGTAGCATTAGAGGAGTGAAATAAATACATCATGCAAACGAGATTAGAACTTCTGTACGTAATTAGCGAGTCAAATACGCGTATCACATTACGTACGATGAACAACAGCAGTTCAACAGCTATGAATGAATAGTGGGAGTAGGCAGTTTTGAACCAGCATGCGGATGAGGCGTTGCCTCAAATTAAACTGCCAAATTGAATCGGTGATCACTCAAATGAAAATGATTAAAGAAATGTTGCAATGGAATGACAGGGATGCAACGTGCTTTCAATAATTTCACATCGGCGGACCGAACCCCTAACTAGCTGTGAACAACGAGCGGCCTGATCTGTCGAGATCACTTAACGCCCAGTAATACTATTTAGAAAAAATAACATTTAATATTTATCAGAAAACTCATCCTGTCGTGCACGAAAGAATTATCCTCCCAATTGTTTTCATATCTTAGAAAAATAAATTTTAAAGTTCAGATGAAAATGAATGCAGTTTTTTATTATTTTTATTATTACTCATCTAAATAATAATAATAATAATAATAATAATAATAATAATAATAATAATAATAATAATAATAATAATAATAATAATATTGTCTGGAATAACCGCCAAGAGAGCCAGTCACCCTGCCAAGTTCGTGAACCCACAAACTGGGGCGCCAATACTTCATTGCACAGCATTCAAAAATAGTTTTTTTTTCGCTCGTTTTAGTGGTGTTGGTTTTGATTTGCAAGACAGGAGTGATTCGAGGTTACAAGCGTGTCCTGTTCTGCCCTCGTGCGGGGGCGGGGGAGGCACTCACCGGAAGACGTAGGGGCCGCACTCCTGGAGGTGCGGCTGGGAGCCCGGCGTGTTCAGCTCCTCGGGGTTGGTCCAGTTGAAGAAGAAGAACTCGAGGAAGATGGGAACGGGGGGCTCCTTCCACATGCGGAAGGCGGTGGACGTCTCCGTCAGCGTCAGCTCCTGCGCACACGGCCCCCGTCGGCACCCACTTCGCGCTTTCTGAGCCATCGAAAGCTAGCAGCGCCCGACACCCAACCCGTCCCAACCGTATTCAAAAGGCTTATTTCAGGCTAATGAAGAGCTTTATTCCTGAATTTTAAGCTTTTGGGGCTTTCCCAAAAATCGTGGGCTCTACTAGCTAGGAGCTGGGCTCAAAACGTGAGGCACTGGAAATATACAGACTCGGGGGTGCATAAGTACGTATACAGAACGTATACTATATTTTTATCTGTTCTAGGACCGTTTTTCTAATCTTTCAGATATTCAGATAATCATGGCCTAGAATTAAAGTATGACCAACGGAAGTAGATAATTAAACAATACGGGAAGACAGAATGCGACGGAAATAGAAGGATTCGATACACCTCTATCAAGTAGACTATCAATTGAACCGATTATTTGAGAAACCCGTCAGACGTCAAAATCTAAAACACGCATTGGTGGCGGATTATTGTTCCAAGATCGTTAGGTGCATATTTATACGAAAAATATTTTTATTTATTATTGCAGTCTATAAATGAATATTTTGAAATCAGAAAAATTGGGAAACTTTCCTCTGTTTCTCGAAATTAGGAATTTGGCGTTTGACAGCTTTCTGAAATAAACTGTTCAATTTACAGGTTGCGCAACAAATTTGATCGAATTGGGTTTACCTGTAATGCGCCAGTGAATGTTACTACCCATGAAAATGAAATGGTTGTTGCTCAGTCATTTATCTAAAGCCCAAAGGAATCCAATAGGAGAACCTGTGTACATACTGAGTACTTAGGACATTGAGTAGTTGAGATATTGCACTTTATTACAATTTGTGTCATTCCTATTGTGACGTCTTCAATCTATTTTCTGAAACATTTTTTACCTTTGTATTTCATTATAATTTCTTTAGCAAACTATTTTCTGTAGTAATAATAATACCTAGAGTACACCTACTCTGCACCCTGTGTATAATGAAAAGCGTCTTCAAGACTTTAATCAGGCAGCAACAAAGATTATTGGATAAAAGTTATGACATTCTTTACACTACTTCGCCAGTGACTTGATAATCTCTTGCAGAGACAAAAACGTTAAAAAATCTCAAGTTTGCTTATTGAGTGGCTTACGTTTAAGTCCAAGCGCTTCAATTATTTTCCAGCTAATGACAATGACGCATCTGCCTAGTTGGGGTCGAAATTTGGTAGTCGTCGATACGCCTTACCTAGACATTCTCGTTCTACGAAGCTTAGTTGGCTCCCGGAACTATATTGGCCACGCATCCGGTTCATACCTTGCATATCGTAACACATTCACAGCCTAGGGCACAGAAGATTGCGCTTCTAGAAATTTGGGAACGCTCATTTTAATCCACTTTTACATATTGAGAATTCAACGCAAATGTTCTGAGCGAATATTACGAGGAAATGTCCAGCATTTTTTGCCTCATTACGCATACGTCATTTTTAAGTTTTCGCGAGTGCAATAGCGTTGTTAGCTTTTAGAACATGTGGAAACTATCGTAACCTGTGCATTTATTTATTCCTGAAGAACACCAAATTTGTACCTGATAAATTGCGACATAAACATTACAACAGTTCTCTTTCTATTTATTATATCTCAAATTTATGTTTTCGTTCTCTACAAATTTCATGGGTTTTGGAGTTGTGGCTGCCATTTCGTCAACGAGTGATGCAATGCAGTGGCAGCACGTGGCTGTGAAGGTAGGTGAAGAGCTTGTAGTGAAATATATAAAGTTACAAAAGTTTATTTTATTAATTGAACTCCATTTCTTGTATCTCAAATCAGTTTTTCGGCCCTTAAAGGCTGTGGGCCTGACTACGCTCTTCATTCATCAGTATCCTTATTAACTGCAGATGATTCTTCTGAATAATACTATTTCCCACAGAAGAAAGTCTAGCTGAAATGTTATTCGTGATTCTGCACGTGTATCCGTATTTCATAAATTTTTGTGAGTTTCAAACATGAAAACAAAAAACATTTTTACCAATGTCCTGATCCTCGAAGCATTTAAAATATCTTAATAGAAATCTGTTTTTATTGGCATATAAATTCGTTTCTTAGTCGATGTGTTTTGGGGGAAGACAAATTCAAAGAAATGTTGTAGATTTTCAAGTGCACTAAAAGGAAACCCTTTATTGAATTCTTCAAATTTTATGCTGTTAGCAAGACAAACAAAACATTTTTCACAATAGCGAAATCTCTCATCCATTTTCATCGAAATGTGGCCCTAAGTTTCATTATAAAACTCTCGATAAGTCTAAACACATTCCTCCTCAGACAGAAAGCTCAACTCTTCTGCGAGGCGCAAATTATTTATATACTGGACTTTTCAAAAGGTAGAAAAATACTGTTCGGACTTTTTGGTCACTATTAGTCTTTACTTTTGATATAAAACAGTTTACATCCAATGGTGTCTTTTCCAAAACATCAGAGGGGTTACCTATCAAACAAAATGTCTTGAAACGTAATGCGAAATCAAAACTGTATGTCCTGAAAGCCTCTTGCAATCTTAATAGACTGGCCGTCCGACTGTTCAGGCTGAACCGTGGTTTCGACCACATCTCTTAACTTTTTCCAGCCACCAACAATTACGCTTAATAATTTCGAGTCGGTCTTTCAGCGGACAGGGGTTACGTGGTCCGATTCAGATGTAATTTTGTATGTTCTCTGAGCTGATGGATGGAAAGAGGAAACTAATTCCAACAATGGATAAAAATCTGCTACTATTCTTTTACAATTATGTGTAATGCCAAATTTAGGCGGTGTGCTAAACATTACAGAAATACTGGAATTGGGATTTACTTATATTTTTCTGAAGTCCGTTTAAACCACCGGACATAAGATTTGCAACGTAATTACTCTGATCCACTAATTTTTCTCACTACCAAATGGTTTCAAAAGTTTGTCCAAAAAAGCAAACACGTATATGATGATTTATCAGTACTCACATTATGCAGACCTAAGAAATGCTACACTACAGTTCCAACAGCGTTAACAATCTTCACAATTACTGAACATGAGCAACCTGTGTAACATCAGATGTTATCAATCATGTTTGTATAATGTGATTGACGTAGTATGAAAATCATTCTATTAATTCATTTACATTACTTTGTGATTTATCACTGAATACATTTTTTATCTGAATACTGATTTGAACCTCACCTAGACTCACTGATATCAATATCAACAGTTTTTTAAAACTCCCACGATTTATTGTGCATTTGTTAGCATGGCAGCTAATACTAATTCTGTTTCTTATTTTCCAAGTCCAGCATGACCAACAAAACAACTCCTGTGGAGTTGGAGAGGAACTACTAAAGGGGAATTCCTTTAACTTCAACCGTCCGAACACGATAAATTTCTCTATTTTATAAATTGAACAATTTTTTCATTTCAATAAAATAATGAAATAAATGACAAGACGCAACTTTCATAATATTTAATTATGGTTGTCCAAAATTTAAAAAAGTGTTTGAAAAAATATAAATTATAAGGTTGCAGTAATACCCGGCATCTTTAACTTCTCTCGAACCAAATGTTGGAGAGATTCACTATGGCGCCCACAATTTAAAACGTCCTTATCGTAGTCTTGCCAACATTAAAACAGCGCTTCTAATAAAACACACTATATCAAACTAATAATTCACATTTGGATCACCACAGCACTATCAAAGAAGCTCGAAACGAACGAATTTCATACTGGAAGACTAATCGTATTCCTATCCTCTTCTTCAGCGCGACAACAGCGAGTTTCGCGAGTGACGTCACGGTTGTCATAGCAACCACTGGGGCAAGCCGCACCCTGGAGGTCGAAAGCATGAGACGGCGGGCTCCTTTACTTCAACGGTTGCCGTGGTCACTGGCGCACCTAGCTGACCCCTTTTCACTCCGCAACGGTTTTGCGCGGGTGCCATTCAAAAATACTCTTACGTTTCAATTAAAGACATCACTTTTTGTAGAACGTAAAAATAAAATTAAAATGTACTGTAGGAAAATAAACTAAACATATAATTCTTATGTAAATAATTGGTGAAGATCCACTTCATCCAAATGTTTTTTTTTCACACGATTTTCATTTTACTACATGTCTGTTTCTAACGTTTTCCCCGGTAGTGTAATTATACATTTCTACGAATGTTTTTAGATTTAATTACCCAAAATTTGCAAATGTGTGTGTGCCGATCGAATTCATGCTAATCCTTAGCACAGCTGTTCGTTAATCGCCCAGCTCCTGAGCTTCAAGCACACACTTCGTATCCAATAACTCAAACACAAACCCATGGACTCGCTACCCCACCGGACTATAGACAACATCCAAGCTTTTAGTTCCCTAGTTTTCGTACTCCAACCCCCCAGATTCCTACTCCTTCCTCTGCCCCAACCTCGAATACGGGCTCCCGATCCCAGCAAAGCAAGTCAGCACAATTGCTCTTCCGCGAATCCCTAGTCCTCGAAATCTCCTGCTTTCTTCCTACGCAGCCCCTCAGAGCCCCGAGCTGCACAGCTGCAGCCCCAACACTCACTCTGTGCAGGATGGCGCGGAAGACGGCGGGCCAGAGCAGGGCCAGGGTGGCGCCGCCCAAGGCCAACGCAGCGCCCAGCAGCCCCAGCGCCGCCAGCCGCCCGCGCCCGCACCTCCGCCCACGCGCACGAACCCGCGTGCGCTCCTGCGGCCCCGCCGCCCGCCACCGCCACCGCCACCGCGCGCACACGCCCGCGGCCGCGCCCTCGCCCTCGCCCTCGCCCTCGCCGCCTGCCGCCATGCCCCGCCGCGCCCTGCGCACACCACAACGGAAAGGCTATGGGACACTGGAAACCAAGGACACACACTACTCAAATGCACTGCTCAAAATATTTTTAGATACAAGCTTACAAACTCGGCCAATCTTAGCCATGGGAACAAGCACATGCAATGGAACACTGGACATTACGATAATACATTACTCAATTTTACCAGTGAAAAGCTTTTGAATGTATTTAATCTTGGCCAATCCGCGCCAGAGCGCAATGGACAAACTATAGCATTATGAGAACCAAGTTGACACAACTAAAATTGAGACCAGCCAAAAAAAACAAAAACCTGTAACGGAAACTGAACTAAAAGATCTAACCAGAAAGAGTTTTTGTGACTTACAAAAAGTTTCGCAAAAATTTCATTGACTCAACTAGAATAGAGTCTAATTGAGAGAACATAAAATAATGAATATTTTCTCACATGAAATTGTGTGAAACGACTAAGACGCTTCATATCAGATAAATATATTAATTTTGTTTTGAGAGTTGTTAGAATTCTTCTGAAACGTTCCAAACATTGAATACCTTGTGCATTGAGAAGAAAGAATCCAGAAGGAATAAAATAAAATTATATTTTGTACTTTTTAGTTTTATTTTCTCACTGTTTGCTGAAAATAATTGCATTGTTGAGAGACATTGATATTCGGTCGTATTTTTGTTAAACAAAAACAAGTGTAATGTTGGGGATTTTCTGCAATTGAAGGGGTATTCGAAAAAGGATGTAACTAACAAATCCACGATTTTACAGTAGAACGAAAACGTGTTTGTAGGATATATTTCATAAAATACATCAGTGAATCCGTGGACATAAGTGGGAATACAACTATATTCAAGCATATTTCATGATTATGTATGTGTGTGTTCACATTATTATAGCTTGTGAAACTGTCACAATGAAGACAGGATGTATTATCATTGTTCGCAAAATTAAATCGATTGTTGCTCATTTCTAAGCGAATTAATGATAGTCTTCCTAAATATAATTGAGATACCATAAAATAAAATTTTAACTTAAATACTTATACTCGCACTGGTATGTTGCCACGTACAGTGCCCCGTTCATTCCCCTGCCCCCATCATAAATTTGTAATCGACCCTCGTATATAAAAGTGTGAGGGGAGTAACGTAACAGGTCCAGTGACATAGCTCCCCTTTTTACAAGCATACACAGCATGGTTGTACCATTAGACAATTTCTTCAAATGCACATATAATGGATCTTCTCCTGAAATTTTAAGCCACAAAGCTTCAGTGATAACATATATACATTCCAATGATTTTTGCTGTATTGTATTGAACTGTTATTGTATTGAAGGAAATTAATCCCACAGAACAAAATATTTAAACAGCGAGAGAAATTTGTGCTTATTAATTTAACCAAATAATAAATGTCTCCAACCAACAATGGATAACTGCTAAAATATATCAATAATATAACCGAAAACAGGAAGCAACCTCAGACGACCCCATTTTAGGAACTGCTTCATGCCAAATTTGCATGGACACTTTATCAGGGTCAACATTAGTTTCATGTAGAAAATTTGCGGCGGTAAAGAACATTTGAGGGTGTTATCATGGGAGAAAACAACACTTGTTGCACATCAGTGCATAGAAGTATTTTTCTTTGAACATGTAATTTATTATCCATATATTTAAATTCGATGGAAGTTATTTATTTGTACTCTGGGTTCTGCTGTATTGGCTCTTGAATGGGAAAACCCAACATGCTGCACAATGGAATCTTTCGTTTAAGTTGTTTGCCTGTACAATCTACAAGAGAGGTACCGTTCGTTATTTTTGCCTGTAGAACATATAAATGCGTTCGGGATTGAGATCAAATACTTCTAGTAGCGTCTTTAAATTCACATGCACTCTCTTACATTCAATGTAAAAAAAAAAATTAAAATCCGAGAAATACTTTCCTTTGGAAAAACATCTTTTACTGTCGCACATATCCATTCATTTTGTTAGGAACAATGATGGTTCATTTTGTTTCTTTAAATCATACTCTGTAAAGAGAAGTTGCTTCATATCAAATTTTCTTGCCACCTTCATTTTTGCATTGAAATTAACCGCCTACAAATTAAATTAAGAATTATTAGAAAAGTAATATTCCCTCGGTAGAAGGTTGTTTCGCACATTTTATAGCACATTTCCTCGTTGTTTATTCTTCAGTATGATCTTTGACGCATTTTCTTCTAATGACCTTCCAATTACCTACAATTATTTTAGGCCTGCGGTCCTTATTAACATGCTTTAGCGCGACAAGCGATGACCCTTCATCTGCACGCATACAGAACTATCTTGACCTGTTACATCCTACATCCACGGAAAGCGATGTTCAACTATTAATAACTAGAGAACAATTACACTTATCGGAAAAGTGAGTGCGCCACGATGTATAGCGTCGATATTTAGATATCGATGAAGCTTTGATATTTAAACTTAGATTAATCCTATTTCGACAATTTTGTTGGTTACATCCTTTTACCAGGCACCCCTTTCAATTAGTGTGTGGAAATTACATTAATATCTAAAAGAGAACATATGCAAATTATATATTAATTATATTGATAATAGTAATAACTAAAGAGACAATTTCTTGAGAATAAATCTAATTTTCTTTGATTATAATTACAAAACAAATATACATGAGAAAGCGAAGATTCTACTCAGCAACTGGTTACAAAATATCTAAGATGGATGAATTTCCTTTCTTCACTAATAAAAAACGTGAGAATTTTAAAGTTCACACATAAATCCTTGTACCGCGAACATTCTAGATTTAAACAACAATCCATTAAACCAGTCCACATGATGTTTGTAAATTGTTAGAACAACAACTTACGTAATTTAGGTCTTTCCGTCCTGTAATTTTGTTCATATTCTGTATAACCTTTCGTCCATAAAGGAAACAGGAAACTTTTCGATGTTTCTGTGCATCTGATTTTCGCAATATTTCATTAGCCTAAATTTTGCATTAAACGAGTCTAATATTAAGTCTCGTGCGTAGAACATTCAAAGAAGTAAACGCAGTCTTCAATAGAAATGTTTTTACGATCTTAGGAATTATATTCATCGTACGATCAAAATTAATAAGTCAAAACAACGTAGTGAATATATCATACTTCGAAAATGCAACCTCTGTACTAAGCGATAATGAAATAAATACCGACGTGGATGAGAATAAATTGAAGAACAAGGACGTTGCCATTAAAGACTGCCGCATGACGAATGCAAATCCAGTCGTGTCCGTCAGAATTGGCATTCTGTCTTCATCACCTTGAGAGCTAAAGGGACATTCATTTAAACTCCTAACCTTCAGCAAGGATTGCACGATCCAAAATATTGCTTAATACAGAGATGCACATGAAAATATTTTGTAGTGCTTCAGGAGCACCTCCTTAGATATCTATAGTCGTGGAGTACTTTTGTATAATCTCAATGAGGTATAGGTTCTGAGTGTCTCCGGAGAACAAGATCCAAATGTAATCCAACTAAAATTGCCGAACGTGCCATCAGGAGTTTACATTTAATTCACAAAGACTGGAAATACATTGTAAATTAGATCTGACATCTATACATTACAATAACTCAACATACATAAACCATACATTATTAATGACCAGTGTCACACCGTGTTAATTTTTCACGTTGGTTGTGCATCGTATCGTGAGCCTTTCTTCCAAATGTTGACAAATTGACGTAATTACGGTCATTTTCAACGAGACTCTGCAATCGCGCTGCCACTAAGTACGCTCTTCATTTGTCTTTTGGAAGAAAGAATCCTGGATACAGTGTACATAACGGTTTGGCACATTTTACGTATGTCACACACAAAAACTTTCTATTTGAAAGTGAACTTCGAGCAAGCGACCACAAACCGAAGAAGTCAGTAAGATGAAAGCATGCCCTTTGCAGGACGAGACCTTGAGCAGCGTTCGAGGGTAGTTCAGCGCGTCGTTCTCCGGCGATTGATGTATATAAATATTTACCTGGTACAAATTAACTCTCCTCAGAATGAAGGTATTCATTTTTTGATAAAAATATAGGTGTTCTTGTGCTAGACTCTGTCAATTCGAAACCATTAGGAATGATTCGACAATTGTGATTGTCACACCAGTGAAGTACCACTTACCACAGAATTGGTAGTGTACAACTTTGTATGTACATAGCGCATCCAGAAAGTACGTTGCCATATTTTTATTAATAAACAACAACATAATTACATGTAAAACTATTGGAAACAGGTACTGCAATGCTTCAGCTATTTTTCGACATAGTACCCACTCTTTTCATATCGGTGTACCAAATTTTGTACCCTGTCCCGAAGAACTATGCCGCCGGTGACTGGAACTAGAGTGACACTGTCACCTTCATACCTTCTAGGCTGTCCGGGTGACGCCGCGTCGTTGGAAGAGAGGCCGACGTTTCGCCTGTCATATCGCAGGCTGCTTCAGGGTAGCGACACAGTAAAGCTCCGCCTCCGGTGTTATATCTTTTTCAGCCTAGGGGCTCGGGTAACGCAAGTGCGCAGTGATTGGCGGAGAGGTCCCTCCGATTGGCTTGCGGTCTGGGCCAACCCGGGCCTCGCACCAGCCGTCCTAGAGATCGGACGGTGTTGAACAGCCCCCGCGCAGTCAGGAATTGGTGGTAGAATATACTTCCAGGCGTTGTTTAGATTAAGGCCTGCATCCGCGTTGATGTTGTGCGGCCGTCTACTAATTTCTATTGCCTTTTTGATGCGTCTAGGCCAGTATCGGTTTTCACTGTGCAGGAGCCGGGTCTTGTCAAATTCAATGGCATGTCCAGTGACCTCGGAATGGTGTGCTATGGCTGAACGGTGGGTTTGGTTTTTGTTGTAATGACTAATGTGTTACCTAAGTCGTTCAGACACAGTGCGCCCTGTCTCACCGACATACGTTCCGCCACAGCTGCAGGGAACTTCGTATACGCCTGCCGACTGGAGAGGTGGTCTAGAAAGCCTAGAAGTCATGAACTCGGGCCGCGGAAGCCCACGTGTACACAGTCACCTTCAGCTTCTCGTCGTTGAGTACGAAAAGCTGACGCGAGGACAGGGATGTCTCCAGGTGCAGTAAAGATGAAAATCGGTGGGTTCGAGATCAGGGCTGAATGGGGGATGATCAAAAAGATCCCAGGCGAACTGTTGCAGTACGGTTGCGGTTGCTGTGCGCCGTATGTGGACGAGCATTGCCATGCAGCAGACAGTAAGAACATGCCAACACCAGCAATAACCATGACAGTAAGAGCTGACAATGAATTTCGTTTTGCGCGAAGTGTCGTGCTGTCGTCCAGACAGCGGGAAAACTAATAAGCGCCGCCATTTCGGGCTTCTGCTGCCGCGCTACTGACTCTCGTAGAGGCCGGCACATGATACTTAAAAGTTCTGTTATACATGCGCAAGTTCCCTGATTAAATGTGTGTACATTCTAAGAAAATATATGAAAAGTTTCTTTCTGAATGCGCCTCGTATTATTAACACCTGCAAAGTTTTAATTTGATTTTTTTTGTTGCAAAAGGTGTGAATGGAACACTGATTGCAGAGTTGACCCTCCGGTGCCTCACTGCTTCGCGAGTCCAATGTGAGAGTAGTATCCATCACTTGTGATGGAGCTGCTTCCAACTACAAAGCGCTATTGCCGCACATTACTACTACACTGTTACAAGGTGCAATGCAAATCACACCGAAGCGTAAAGGACGCTTAAAATTGTGCAATCTCATGTCCATTAATACCCGATTTTTCGAAAATTACAGAAGTTAAAATTTTATCGGAGTTTTCCTACAACTACAGTATTGATATTTTTTCAGAATGATATCTATTATTTAATGACAGTCATGTTCAATTTTTCGAAAATTTGTACATCGGTTGCACAACCCAGCTACGTTCTTGCGTCAAAACCTATCTTTAGCGAAAACTAATTTAAAAAAATCACAGGCATAGTGAAACTACTCTTGGGATTATACGTACATTTCTAATAATGAATTTGATAATGGTGTGTTAAATAAGTTTTTGTATTTTCTATTCGATTGTTCCAAGTTCCCAGTACTTTTTAAAGCATTCTAAGCGGCAGTTCGATCAATAAAAAAAAGGAACAACCTGTTGCTGAGGAAAGGAAAGGGAAGTAAGCAGAAGCCGGTGAGAAGCCTTTGAAGAGAAGAGTTAGTGTTTAAATTACTATATACGTATATCAAACATGTTATTAAATTAAGTATTTAAAATTGAAGCAATAACACCAACAGACTAACTTCAATATTCGGTCACTCCAATGTATTGTAATTGATCTGTTATAGTTTACTAGCAACACGACATTGAAGCACAAAAGATAAGCACACCCCTAACACTAAGCAGGGGCGGATCCAAAGACGAAATTTGGGAGGAATTTTTTAAAAAAAATCAAACTGTACTGTTCGAATGTTTCATATTACAGATTATGTAGAATGACGCAGTCTAAACTCAGCTCGTATTGCGATGCAATTTTTTATTCATTTTAATGTTTATACGAAAATATTTTTGCTTGGAAGTGTTGTGCCAAGTTAAAGATAATAGTAACTGAAAAAATGTGGGAGGGGAAATTTCTCACATTCCCCTTCCCGTGGATCCGCGCCTGCATTAAATGTAATATTGTAACGTTTCTCCGTGATGAATTAAAACCAACACAATATTATTTAAACAATTACGTTTTATTCGTGAACAACTATACACTAAAATCTACTGACACTAAAAACTACTTGGTCTATTTACAGATATATTACACTTAATTATTTACACTGTTACACACGACTCCGTTCTCTTGATTTATTTACACAGTTCACTTCTTACACACTATTTATTTAAACAGTTCTCTTCTTCTACAGTATCAGTCAGTCCATGCACTGTCCACGGTCCACTGCACTTGACCCCAATTCCCCTGCGCAGACCCCAATTCCCCTGCGCAGACCCCAATTCCCCTGCGCAGACCCCAATTCCCCTGCGCAGACCCCAATTCCCCTGCGCAGACCCCAATTCCCCTGCGCAGACCCCAATTCCCCTGCGCAGACCCCAATTCCCCTGCGCAGACCCCAATTCCCCTGCGCAGACCCCAATTCCCCTGCGCAGACCCCAATTCCCCTGCGCAGACCCCAATTCCCCTGCGCAGACCCCAATTCCCCTGCGCAGACCCCAATTCCCCTGCGCAGACCCCAATTCCCCTGCGCAGACCCCAATTCCCCTGCGCAGACCCCAATTCCCCTGCGCAGACCCCAATTCCCCTGCGCAGACCCCAATTCCCCTGCGCAGACCCCAATTCCCCTGCGCAGACCACAATTCCCCTGCGCAGACCACAATTCCCCTGCGCAGACCACAATTCCCCTGCGCAGACCACAATTCCCCTGCGCAGACCACAATTCCCCTGCGCAGACCACAATTCCCCTGCGCAGACCACAATTCCCCTGCGCAGACCACAATTCCCCTGCGCAGACCACAATTCCCCTGCGCAGACCACAATTCCCCTGCGCAGACCACAATTCCCCTGCGCAGACCACAATTCCTTGCGCAGACCACAATTCCTTGCGCAGACCACAATTCCTTGCGCAGACCACAATTCCTTGCGCAGACCACAATTCCTTGCGCAGACCACAATTCCTTGCGCAGACCACACTTCCTTGCGCAGACCACACTTCCTTGCGCAGACCACACTTCCTTGCGCAGACCACACTTCCTTGCGCAGACCACACTTCCTTGCGCAGACCACACTTCCTTGCGCAGACCACAATTCCTTGCGCAGACCACAATTCCTTGCGCAGACCACAATTCCTTGCGCAGACCACAATTCCTTGCGCAGACCACAATTCCTTGCGCAGACCACAATTCCTTGCGCAGACCACAATTCCTTGCGCAGACCACAATTCCTTGCGCAGACCACAATTCCTTGCGCAGACCACAATTCCTTGCGCAGACCACAATTCCTTGCGCAGACCACAATTCCTTGCGCAGACCACAATTCCTTGCGCAGACCACAATTCCTTGCGCAGACCACAATTCCTTGCGCAGACCACAATTCCTTGCGCAGACCACAATTCCTTGCGCAGACCACAATTCCTTGCGCAGACCACAATTCCTTGCGCAGACCACAATTCCTTGCGCAGACCACAATTCCTTGCGCAGACCACAATTCCTTGCGCAGACCACAATTCCTTGCGCAGACCACAATTCCTTGCGCAGACCACAATTCCTTGCGCAGACCACAATTCCTTGCGCAGACCACAATTCCTTGCGCAGACCACAATTCCTTGCGCAGACCACAATTCACTGCGCACACCAGGGTCCACTGCACTGCTGTTTACCGCGATGCCCACTTCACAGCTCAGCTTCCACTGCAGACTTCAAACTGCTGACTGCTGTTTCCCCACTGCACCACTGCTTACCGCGATGCACCCTTCACAGCTCAGCTTCCACTGCAGACTTTAGACTGCTGACTGCTGTTCAACCACTGCACCACTCTTCACCGCAATGCACACTTCCCAGCACAGCTTCCACTTCGGACACACTGACGGACTGACGTCTTACTGCTCACTGACTGCTACTTCGCACTTCTGCTACGAATGCTCTGTTAACTTCTGACTCGCGGCCGCCGGCAGCGGCGCATTATACCTGCCCGGCGCTTGTCTCCAGGCACCCGGCACATTCGCGGCGTTTCTCCGCGGCTCGCGGATTGTCCGGAACCGTCTAGTTCGGGGGGAAGGAAAGGGGCGGCGGCAGATGACGCAATCCACGCGCAGCGACTTCGGCAGGTGATGCAATGTTCGTTACAATATTTTAAGACGTTCAATGTTGAGAGCTCTGATGAAATTCTCTACGTTCCTAAATTTGCTCAAATGTCCATAAACGCTGCCATTTTATAATTTGGTCAGGTGGGAAATAATTTTTTGTTAGGTTTCTTATCTGTGCTGAAAGAGATTGTGATGTGGCTACACAAAACACCACTTGAATTTCTTGTTTAAGAAGTTCGGGTCTCTTCCTCTTGTGCAGTAAAAGTACTACTATGAGTCGAAAAGGACGAAATACTCATTTGGCCAGCGACAACTTGAAGTGTTAAATCGTGAAAAGAAATGTTCTACAAGAAAAATTGGCAAAATGTTCATTCTGCCACAAAGTACAGTTCACGACATCGTAAGGCGATGCGAACGAGAGGATAGAATAGGAAGCATGCCGCACAAGGATCATCCACAGTCTTACTGTAAGAGAGAGTCTCCTAATTCTGAGGAAAGTGAGGAAGAATCCTCGATTTAGTGCTTCCGAGCGGGACCGGCGATTGGTATAAAGTTCGTGTGGGTAATTGACCCGGGTGGGGGGATCTCTCCTCTCTTCCCCCTCCATCTCCCAGCAATAATGTATACGAAGGGCAAAATACAAAACTTTTTTTCAAATTGTCATTTTCATCATTAAATTGTCATCAAATTGTTTTTACAATTATTTGTGATATTTATTTTATGTATCTTCAGCACTTCATTTTTGCAATACAAAAGCAGCTCTCAACTATTTACTTTTTGGGTACAAACCCCTTTAACAATGTTTGCAAGTCGATTTTGTCGCTGATGTCACTATAAACATGTAATATTGCAATTACCCCTAGTCGATCTTGCAACATAGTTGATCGCATATGCACTACGAGTCGACGCAAAACAGAGAAACTTCATTTCTGGAATTTGATGTTTATAGAATATTTATTTCGCTTCAAATTGCGAGTGGGTATTTTACCCATCTAGCATTTTTCGTGTATATATCTACCCACAATTACCTGTAGCCAACAGCATGAATGTCGCTTCTATCTCCTGGTAGTAGCAACAATTTATCTTATTTTATTACAGGATTTCATTATGGATGATTCATTCCTATGACAATTGAGCTCATTAAACATTTTATTATGCCTTCCTTTGCTACCTCATCACTTGGATTTGTTTCATGGTTGTCTTTTTCTTCATTACATTCCATATTAGCAGAATGTCCATCCTCTGTATTATCGTGCAATATGGCAGGCGAACGCTCTGATGACATTATTCTGCATGAAAAGGGAACGGAAAAGGAAATATATAAATATATTCTTAAGTGAAAGCTGAAAATATCCTCATCTACTTCATCAAAACGGACACATCTGAGGAAGATAGAAAATATTTCTGCTACAGTGAAGCAACTCAAAATTTCAACAATACATCATCCCAAATAATGCAATTCATACTACAATTAGCAGTATCGTGTTTACTTTGGAAGGTTAACACTGGTTCGATTAAAAAATAAGGAATTTTTTATGGCCGAAGCACCGAAACGGAACATTTCTGTTTATTCTTAATGAACAATTCGCGTTGTCGTACTCTTTGTTCTTGCGGTAGTAATTAGTATTATCCTTGCCTTGTTTGTTCGTTGACAAGAACACTATTTCTAATATTTTATTGTAATGACGGAAGTTGTAGCAAACTAATATGAAAACAATTTAAAATTAATGAAAAAAATTGCCGAGACTGAAATTAAAGATGAATTAAAATTAAACGTACGTGAAAACTGAGTATCTTATATTCAATGTTTCCAGCAATTCTCGATTTAACTCGTTCAAACGGTAGTAAAAACAAAGTTTTAGAATCACTACGATTAATTGAATTATCTATAATCTCATTAATTAATTGAATGATATCTAATCAGACCCATTTATGAAACTTCTAAAGTCTCCTTTATCAATCGGCCAGAAATCCTGATGCATATATCGAAGATGCATCTCACAGAAACTGCGTCTCATCTTCAACAGGGAGACCGGTTTTTGTCGGTCGCCCTCGACCAGAGCCCTGAGAGAAAGTTCTGATTAGCATATTAACATTCCTTATACTCAATTGAAACGTGAAGAAAATTACGATAGCCATTGGTTGAAGCTTTAAAATAGCCGAGCGCAACAGATTTAAATAAATTTATTATAATTAATAAAATTAAGTAAATCTTATCGAAGGTCAGAGGCAAGCAACACGCAAATTTTATTTTGAAGCTGCTTTCTGAGGTCCATCGCCATCTTTTACTCCCATGTCAAGATACGTGGCACATTAGGCAACCAAAATACTTTCATACCAAACTACTCTTATGATCAAGTTGACACTCTAGCGCTCCCGCATTTTGTAGTTGACGGCAAGGCTCTAGTTCGGGCATCAGCAACCTTGTACGGGCAACGCATAATTTGAAGAAAAAAATTCATTCTAAATTACTTAAGGACTAAGTTGACTGGTTATCGCTTGCACATTTCCTAGTTCCCGCAAGGCTCCGGTATTTGGTCTCGCATAAAAACCTTTGGTTTGTGCAAACCAAAATTCCAACGCATAGTTACGCCAAAAGTTGAATAACAAATTCGCTGTGGGGATTCGGGAATCAAACTCGTAAACATGCAGTCTGTCAGTCTGGGGTCCTAATGGACGACTCGGGCCCTGGTGGGGTATACTGAGGCTCATAGGTATACACCATTAAATACCAGGAAAAGCCCTCCTGTAATGGGGAGCCTTTGTAGTAAGGCTGAGTCATCAAGTCCCTTCCCAAACCTCCTCGTGGTAGCCCTGGATGCTCTGCATGGTGAGAACCTACAGAGTAACGAAAAGGGTGGGACGAAAGGCGAGTTTCCGGCGCCTTAAAACGGGAACCATGAGCTAAGGGAAGGAAACCCTGACAGAAAACCAAGGGGGGAGGGGGGCCTCCGTAGGTGTAGTGAAACCAACCTTCCTAAGGGATGACAACCCTGAAAAAAATATCTACCTCCAGGATTAAACATGGGGGTTGGACGCAGGGCTAACATCCCGGCTCCATAAAAAAAAACTTCAGTTCAAAGCGATTTAAATATGCCTCGGACCGGACCAAAATTAAATTTACGACAAAGGCTACGAAAACGGACAATGAAAATTGGAACATGGAATATACAAGGCCTACGAACAAAGCAGAGGGAGGTCATCTCAGAAATTGAAAAAATGAACCTGGATATAATTATACTTACGGAAACGAAGAAAAAAGGGACAGGGGAAGAAATTTTGAATGAATATCTTCATATTTGGAGTGGTGTACCCAAAGATTTTAGAGCTAAAAATGGAGTCTCTTTCCTTATTAAACGTAAATGGACAAAATTCATTAAACAGATAGAGAATATTAATGAAAGGATACTAAGAATAGACATGAACGTTTTTCGTCATAAGATAACAATTTTAGGGGTATATGCCGTAAATGATAATGCACTTGTAGATGAAAAGAATAAGTTCTTTCAAGACCTCAGCGAAACTATAGCGAGTATTCCGTATCAAAATGAAATAATATTAATTAGGGATTTTAATAGCAGAGTAGGTAATAGAGAACGTGAAGTAGTAGGTCAATACGGAGAGGAAAGTATTAATGACAATGGAAAAAGATTAATCAACCTATGTAAGGAACATGCACTATGTGTAGGGAATACGTTGTTCAGACATAAAAACATCCACAAATATACACGAATAGATCCAGAAAGAAATATACAATCTGTAATTGATTTAGTTGTGGTGAAGAATGAGAGAAGAGTTAAACTGAATGATGTGAGAGTATACCGTCAACCAGAATGTGGAACTGATCATCATATGGTAGTGAGCAAACATGTTTTTCCTTTTAGAAATAAACGAAGATGTACTGAAAAAGATACTGACTTTTTAATTGAAGAAAACTATGTAAATTTTAAAACAGACCTTTTAAAACAATACAGTGTTGAGAAGCTCTACCAAAACAGAATTAAGAATAAGCTAGAAAACTCAGAAGATAAAAGTCCCGAAGAAATGTACAATCATTTAAAAGAGGCTGTCTTTGAAGCAGCTAAGGAAGTTTTAGGAGTGGAGCAAGAAAAAAGTTTGTAGAGAAATTTAGCGAAAATTTAGAAAGCATGATTAAGAAAAAGAAAAAAAATTATATTTGGCATGGATTTCAAATAGAAATGACGACACAATAAAGGAATATGTAGAAAAGAGAAAAGAAGTTAAAGAATTAGTAAAAATCGAAAAAAATGAACACTGGGAGAGATTATGTAGGGATATAGATAGTACATTGGGATATAACAGATCAACTGATGCATGGAAAACAATTAAAAATATGAGAAAGAACTGTAACAGAAGCAAAATACAAATAATAACTCCTACAAAATGGATTGACTACTACGAAACATTATTGCAAGAAAATAGAGTGGAATACCAACAAGATTTGGAATGCACACATTGGCAAGAATGGGAACCTGAAATTAGTCGGCTTGATGTAAAGAGGGCTTTGGCGAGAGCCAAAAACAAAGCTCCAGGACCAGGAAACCTTAGAATGGAACATTTAAAATACGGGGGCTCTAGTATAATTGAATACATCCAAAATCTTTTTAACAGAATTGATTTATGCGGTGTTATCCCGCAGGAATGGAATATGTCATACATCAGTTCCATACACAAGAAAGGTGACAAAACTAGTTGTGAAAATTACAGAGGAATTAGTGTTATCCCATCAATAGCTAGGCTATTCGCTAGTATTCTAAAGGAAAAAATACAAAAAGGAATAACTTTCAGCGAAGAACAAAGTGGTTTTAGGAGTGGGAGGTCATGTTTGGATAACATCCATTGCTTACGCCAGATAATAGAAAAAATGGAATGCACAATATAGATACATATATGACCTTTATTGACCTGGAAAAGGCCTACGACAGTGTTCCAAGATGTAAAATTTGGCCAGCAATGAAAAGACAAAGTGCAAGAAAATTGGATTAATTTAGTTACAAAAATGTACCAGAATACTGAGGCGTGCATTAAAATGGGGAGGAAAATTACCCGAAGCATTAGAACTAACAAAGGGTTAAAGCAAGGATGTAGTTTATAGCCACTTCTCTTTAATATATATATATATATATATATATATATATATATATATATATATATATATATATATATATATACACAGGGTGAGGCACCTAAGTTGGCCACAGCAAATATCTCCGAAACGGTTTGAGATATCGGAATCCAGTTTGCGCCAATTTGTAGCAGATGATGGGGGAAATAACACATATCGTTTTCGTGTATGTACCATTTTTAATTGCGAAGATATTGACGCAACTTTATTTTTTAAATGGAAGTATATATTTTTTTCAGCAGCATTATAAAGGTCTCAAAGAGGAATACAATGATAAAAATATTGTTAATATTTGAAGAGAGACTTTTGCAAAAATACATTATGTCAAGTAGCACGTAATAGAGGCGGATGCACACGTTCCTTAGACTTTTTCCTTGTTTACGGAAAGTGCGTTTGACATTGCTTGTAGCCAGATTCTATCTTTCTGACTTTCAACATCCGACCTCGCGTTCGCGAGTCAACACTGCCCACGGCTGAGGGTCGTGAAGTGATACCGACGTGTAACCGTCCGAAAACCTGCAAGTGACAATTTTCATTAATTAAATTTAATAAAAAATCAAAAATTAATTTAGTTTGTCACAAATTTATCACGAGAATTGAATATTTTCTTTATTGTACTGTTTATATACTATAAATGAGGCAGAAAGTAAAACATATTGTTCTTTTGTAATTAGAATGGCATACTAAAAATGTATTGAATGGTAGTACTTTCTAAAACTACCTGCATACTACATCTATTGCAGTAAAAAATACATTATGAATTATATGTTAGGAAGAGGAACATAAGAATGCAACAAAGTAATAATTTAAGACAATCAAATACCAAATTTAAATTTTATGAGTGCGTCGAAGTAAAGTGTAAATTCGGTCGTTTTCTGATTAGCTTAATTGCTTGAACAATACGGGACATTCTGCATTGTGGAATACAAATTTTATTCCTTTGACAGCAAGTTATTTACACAGAATAAGTTTGGTATGCTTCAAGCCAGTGCAGTAACATAAGAACTTAAATACAAGAGAGCAAAACAATGAAACACAGCATTGATAAAAATAAGACCTTTAGCACGCATAAAAGAAATTTACATTCCATAAAATAGAACGCGGGGTAGTCTTCACGTCATGTGCTCAATATGTTTACCGTCCACGGCAATACACATTTGCAGTCTCCTTTCCAGCGACCGACGCACGGATTGGAACGTTTCTTGCGTTATCTTGCCGCAAGCTTCTGTAATGCACCTCTTCATATCTTTTGGAGTCGAAGGAATGTTTGCGTATACAGTATTTTTCAAATTTCCCCACAGAAAGAAATCAAGTGGTGTGAGATCGGGTGACCGAGGCGGCCATTTCACCGCACCACCTCTTCCTATCCAGCGACCTGCAAATGTTTCATTTAGAACTGCCCTTGACACTTCAGCAGAATGTGCAGGGCAACCGTCGTGCTGATACCACATGCCAAGACGCAACTCCAAAGGAACTTCATGTAGCAACGTTGGCAAGGTCTATTTGAGGAATTTAGAATATACTTGACCTGTCATTTTTCCTTCAATGAAGTACGGCCCGATGATAAAATTATCAATGATCCCGCACCAGACGTTCACACTCCACTGCCGCTGATTTTCCACTTGACGGATCCACTTTGGATTCTCCGTCGCCCAATAGTGCACGTTTCTTAGGTTTACTTGTGCATGGTTTGTGAAAGTCGCTTCATCGGTGAAAAGTATTCTGTTTACGAATCTTTTGTCGTCTCTCAGTGACATAAGGATAAATCTACAAAATTGTACACGTTGTTCATAATCACCTACATGCAACTGCTGGTGAAGGCTAACGTGGTACGGATGGAATTTGTACCGGTGAAGTATACGAAGAACACTTCTCTGACTTATACCTGAGTCTCTAGCAATCTCTCGCGAACCCACATGGCAGTTTGCAGCCACACATGTCATAACATCTACTGCCTTGTCCTCGCCGGTAGCAGGTTTCGTTCTCTCACGTGTTTTTGAATTCCAGTCACTGCTTGATTACAGACGTCGGCATATTCTTACCAAGGTTTTTCTTGACAAACGCTTCCTATTCGGATACCTTTTCCCGTAGATTTCCGCTGCTTGCTTTGCGTTCCTTCCACACTCACCGTAAATAAGAACAGCGTCGATTTTTTCTTCGTTTGTAAATTTCATTACGAAAGCCGACGTTGAACTGAAAGTGTTGAGAGATGTTCAGGCGGCGAAATAGTCGAAGAGAAGTTGGGAGAGCATTGTTGATGGAAATGACAATGGAACATCGCCTCTTCTATCACAGTAGTTTTTTGTAGAAAGATAGAATCTGGCTACAAGCAATGTCAAACGCACTTTCCGTAAACAAGGAAAAAGTCTAAGGAACGTGTGCATCCGCCTCTATTACGTGCTACTTGACATAATGTATTTTTGCAAAAGTCTCTCTTCAAATATTAACAATATTTATATCATTGTATTCCTCTCTTTGAGACCTTTATAATGCTGCTGAAAAAACATATACTTCCATTTAAAAAAATAAAGTTGCGTCAATATCTTCGCAATTAAAAATGGTACATACACGAAAACGATATGTGTTATTTTCCCCATCATCTGCTACAAATTGGCGCAAACTGGATTCCGATATCTCAAACCGTTTCGGAGATATTTGCTGTGGCCAACTTAGGTGCCTCACCCTGTATATATATATATATATATATATATATATATATATATATATATATATATATATGGAACAAGCTTTGGAAACCTGGTACAAGAAATGTTCTCAAATGGGAGTTCCCATAAATGACAAGTGCTTACATTCTTTGCTTTTTGCAGATGATCAGGTAATTATGGCAGCAGATCGGGAAGATATGGAGTATATGCTTCGCAAATTAAAAGAAGAATACGAAAAATGGGGACTTAAAATCAACCATAAAAAGACAGAATATTTATGCATAGGAGGAAATGCCTCTAATATTAATATCGCTGATGACGAGATAGCTAACGTTTCGAAATTTAAATATCTTGGGACTGTAATTACCGAGGATGGGAAAATTGATGAAGATATAACTACTAGACTTGCAATGGGGAGGAATGCAATTAAAGCTCTGCACGGCCTTATATGGAATGGTGTTTTAAGGCAAGATACAAAACGACACATATTCCACAGTATCGTGGAAAGTATTATATTATATGGAGCAGAAATGTGGCCGTTTACAAAACGCCGTAGAGACAGAATACGGTCGGTAGAGCTCGACTTTATGAGAAGATCTTTGCAGATAAGACTAGATAAAATAAGAAACGAAGTGGTGTGGGAAAGAGCTGGGGTTCAAACAACCATAACCAGAAGACTAGAAAATAAAGTTCTTCAATGGTGTGGACATGTCCAGAGGATGCGAAATGAGAGATGGCCAAAACAAATTGTAAATTGGATACCTAAAAGAAGACGTAGAAGAAGTAGACCTGGTTTAACCTGGAAGACACATATACATGAAGTAAAGGAGGAGAAAGGATTGGAAGAGGGTCAATGGGAGGACCGAGAATTATGGAAATCGAAAACTGAAAACTAAGGGGTAGAAACCGTCGAAGAAGAAGAAGAAGAAGAAGAACATTCAGTCTTGATGACGGGAAGCGACCACTTGAACAATTATTTGACTTCACAGCATATTCCTCGAGACAAAAGTAGTCCTAATATTCCATACTGACTCACGTGGAAGCCACACAAAATACGTAGGCTAAATGAAACATATGACGCCTACTTAAACTATAACCGCTGATTAATAAAAAAAATATCTAAAACCCCAAAAAATTGTTTGCTTCTCTATAAATTATTCCTTTGAACCTCAATAAGGCGCATGCTCACTATGGAGAGGAGCTTTACTTTCCGTATAGAAACCTTTACAAACATTCCAAAATAAAAATCATAAGTAGAATTACAAACGCTTCGTACATATCCAACGGACAACTACACAGGACAGTCAATTACCAATTGCCAATCACATATCGTTCCTTCGCCAAATTCTTTGCCAAAAATTCACCGGACACTCGTGCATTGGTAAAAGCAGCGCAGCTCTGAGAACCAAATCTCGTCTCTCAAAACATCTTTTCCAGCCTCCGTGGCCTTTGGAAACAATTGCACAGCCACGCATGCCGTAACTTTTCTGTCGGCAGATGCTAGACTCTTCGACCCCTTTTATGCGTCCTCCCATAATTTTAAATGTATTCTTATTTCGTTTTCACCTGTAACGCATCTATCCCCTTGTTAGAGTTAAACAATTTTAAATTCAACAACGCATCGTATTATTTCCCAGAAGCAAAGCAATTCGTTACGTTGACACAGTGTCATTTAAAATGTAGATGTAGTGGAACAAGTCACATTCTCGGACTGATCTTTTGATAATCTTCCAATTAATCCCATCGAGCCGACGACTGTCACACTACGTTTATTGAACCCTTTCAAACTGTGTGTTTATTCATTGAGTGTCCTATTCAGATATATTTCAATCAATGCTAATGCTAATGCTGATTTAACACCGTGTGAACAATTCGACACGTTTCCAGAATCACGGAATATTGGGCTTCAGAAATTATAATACTTGGGTCTAGGCCAACTTTTTCAAATTATATTTTTAGATTTTGTTGACCAAATCAGTTACTGTAATGACCACTGTGATTACTTTTACTAAATTGAGGCCAACTTCTAACTTACTTCAAATTTCCGCGTATATTATAAAAAATCGTGAAGATATCATTTTTATATTCTTCCCCCTTTTCCGAAACAAGTATTCTATGTGTGATTAATATATTGAGTCTTTCATAGTCTATAAGACTATGATAGATAAGCTATCTTAAGGTTTTTAATCTTCCCAAGAATACGAATGATAGAGCCACAGAAAAGTTGGTTATGAAATAATTTTGGAAGAATTTGCTTAAAATAGAACGAACTGTACTTTCTTGTTATATTGCGTAAAAGTAAATATTTTGAAAATTCAGGTAGCAATTGGACCTCGTGGTTTAGTTCACTGGTCAGCGTGCTCGTTTTTCATGACACGACCCTGGGTTCGATTCCCGGTCGGGCAGATTATAGTGTGCGTTTTCCTTGCAATGCTGCTGTGTGACGATGAGAAAAAAACTTCTCAGGTAGCCTGGTTGCAGCCAAGAAACTAAAAACAATTTTTTTCTACTCCCATTGTATAATTCTGTCATTTGATGGCTGCAACCCGTTGCATAATGATACCCATAACGATATACATTTCATTATGATGGAGGTTCTTGCCCAATCACAGAGGAGCTTACAAATCAAGTATTGGCGCTTAATCAATCATTGTTGACCGTTATAGATAATTTTGTATTCGATTGTGTACATGAAAATTGCATTCAATATTATATTATTTTTGTCACTTTCATTTCTTTCATTATTAGTATTTTTACGTGGAATAGTATTTAAAATACATTGGATCGTAAATTCACTTTGATGCTATTTGACTAGCGTAGTGGTAGTTATTGGAGGGAACATTTGACTGACTTCGAGAAGCAGCAAGTTATTTTGTGTTGTCTTGCTGACGAGTGGTTGTCCTTAACAACAGGCCAATTCTTTAGTTTAAAATTTCTTGTGAATCAGAAGTGGAGTTGACACCTACAGGAATAAGAAAAGGTTGTATTTTCCCTTTCCTTAGTATTTATTTTTGTATAGGTATAAATAAATATATACAGTGTGCACTTGTGAGAAAAATCAGCACTTTGTAAATAAAAAATTCTTTGAAAACTGAAAATTAATTAAAAATAGAAGCCAACTGCGAACGGTCGTCCCCCGAAATGTGTGCTACAGCATTATAGATCCAGCATGGAGCGAGAGAAACCAACACAACACTGGTGAGAGCGGAGATTAAAATGCATAGCAAATCAAACCAGTCCTTTTAATTTTATTGTGAAAGATAATTTCGGTATTTCCTCTTCAATTTAATTTTACACTGATTTCAGTTTCAGCATTTTTCTGACCACCCTCGCTAGAGCGAGGACACCCGAATAATATCTATCTGCAAAATTGTAAAAGAATGTTCAAAGAGGTCTTCTTATGTGGAACACTACTTAAGAACATAATCCAGGTCCAGCCTTTCTCCCTTATTTCCCCACGTGCCCCCCCACTTATCCTTCTATCTGCCAACTGTCCCTCATTTCCCCATCTGCCCCTACATCTTACAGATGTGATATGTCATGAATCACCGGTCCTCAAAAAATACTGGTCCCAACGAAACAAGCAAACTTAAGTTTGACTTATTTTTCATATTTTTTCAATTAGGAACGAATAGGGAATGAGGAAGAAAGCAGACGAAAAAATAAAACTAAAAAGACGCTTTTTTTGCTGTACAGCTGGCGGTGGTGGCAGAGTGGGACTAAAAGAAAGTTTCAAAATTCTTATTTTTATGTTGAATTAATTGTTTAAATACTCATGTGTCATTTGGTTTTAGGAAACGGTTTATCATCTTATCGTGGGGTATCTTTAAAATATTAGTTTCAAAATAGCAGGGCTTCCAGCTCAACGAGATCTATTGGGGAATATAAGTTTTGGAGATAATGATGTGAACTTTTTAGTCGCTAGCTTGACAAACAGGCGGACGTTTTCGAGACAACCAATTTTTGGTAGCAAGGAGCCACAAATTGAGGGTTATGCCCTCACGCCGTGTTAGGGGACGTAATTTAGTACATGCAGGACCAACATTTATTCACATTTTCTATAGCAGGGCCTGTAATATGAGTTTTTCTGCTGAAAAATTACCGCTTTTTCCCGTAGCATTACAACACGTTCTCTTTACTACGCAAGTATGTACTAAGCCGAGAACGTAAAAGTAGCGAACTTTTAAAATTGGAAATTTTTTTGTGCACTGGCGGTATTAAATTAATGTATCAAAATATAAACAGTCCCTTCCATGAGTAAGTAAATGAAATAAATCCATAAACCCTCCACAGAAGAGTTCCATTAGATCATTCTACTCGTCCGCACATACGTGGATTCCACCCAGAGCGGACGGCGGGGCCTGGGTCGCGTACTCACGTGGTTGGTTTGAAGGGAGCTGGACTCTCGCCGGCCGGGGCCTGGAGACCTCGTGGTGCGCTCTGCTCCACTCCACACTGCACCGCCGCCGGTGCTCGTCTGTCCTATGGCCGCGCGTCGCGTGCGGGCCACGCGCACCCCCCCCCCCTTCCGCTTCCCGCCGTTCCCGCCCCTCCTCGGTCAGCGCCCTTCATCCCCGACCCCGCACCCCGCCGCACGAGAAAGGTACGAGTAGAGCGTCGCCGTCGGAGCCAGCGAGTGGGCTCGTCGGGCGCTCGGCCGCTTCATCGAAGGAATTAGCCTTCAATTGCGCGCCCGCTCAGTGGCCGGGTGGGGGAGGGAGGGGTGAGGTCGTACGCAGGGACGCACGTGGCGGCGGGGCGACGGTGGCGCCGTCAGCAGACCGCCGATGCAGCCCCCCCCCTGCCCCAGCCCCGACGAATGAGATAACTGTATTTTATATTACTACATGATCTAATGTTTCCAGCTAGCAATTTTTTTGCGCCAAGTCTCGAACTCACGTTAATGAAGTTTTCCCGCTGTACGCTTTGCCGCGGCGCCACACTGTCCGCTTTGCTCACTGGCACCGACGCTTAAAAATCTAATTTTCTATCTCATTATTTCTAACAAACTATTTTCTAAAATTCAGAGGGTTCTACGAAAATTAGACCTGTCACATTCCATTTGAGCCCAAAGTAATTTTGTGCGCATAGCCGTTCGGTGCGGACCAACCCCCGTTTGCTTCACACCGGTCTTGCTCTCCAACTCAACCACAGGCATATGCACGGTTTTAGATGAAGACTCGAACCGACGCAAGTCATTAACACGCACTGGCCATGAGTGTACACTGCTTCAGCGATTCCGGCTAGAATGACATCTGAGAATCCGGAATGAAAAATCTTGCTAACATGCTTCATTTAGATAGTCTCCGTATATTGAAGAGATAAAATTCGAAAAACATTTAAGCTAAGAAGAAACTGTGAAAATGATATGGCCATTTTCGAAAAAAATTGATTCTAATGGATTAGGCGTCCCTTGTTTTATCCGAAAAAATTGAAAATTGAACTGTTTTTGACATTTTCTTTGTAAATTGTGTAAATCTAATGTTTTGTAAATTTGTATAACTCAAAAACAGAAACTAGGCGAAAATATCTCGTTTTTTCAAAAAAAGGGTACATGGTCTTTTTTTAACTATTGATTTTTGGAACACAATTTGTGTAAGGAAAAACTCTGTATCTTCATTTTTGTAATTTTGAAATGTTAAGTTTTTGCAATTCTCGAAAATACAGCTTTCGCCAAAAGTGAAACACCAGAAAAATGGAGCTTTTTTTTAGATACAAGTTTACAAATTGCAGATATTTCACGCAAAAACATTTTTTTTTTGAAAAATTGTTACCTTGAATATTGTAGTTGTAGGAGAACGCCGCAAAAATTGAACGTTTGCGATTTTTTTTAAAAAGAGGGATTTCAACGAAAATGAGACCTGCGTCATTTCCTGAAGTGTCCTTTATGCTATCCGAGAAAAAAGGTTATTCCAAACGTTTGGAGCCATTTTTTGAGAAAATTTTGAAAATGTTTCAGGACTCATTTAAATCCCCCCCCCCCAAATCAAAGTATCCGTGTAAATCGACCAATATCAATTTTGTATAAAAATGGGCGAACAGTTTAGGCGTTGATATAATAATAAAAATAAATAAAAATCTTACATAAAACATATGGCAAACACAATTGTTTTCTCAGAATAAAAGCAAGTATGTTAAAAGTTCAAATGAGTTTATAGTCTGAAGTTTAAAATAAATACACACTCTATTAGTATATTCAATTTAGATTAGTAGTCGCAGTTTGAACTGAATACAATCCAATCGGTTATAGGGAACTTCTGGGAATTTCCCCACAATGATTGATTTCATTAATCTATGAAGATATACAGCAAAATACATTAACAGCACGAACTGAAAATTGCAATACTTGGAGAAGCTACTTGATCTTGTATTGTTCACTGAAATAAGTATCGTAATGCAGTCTTGACACCCTTCAATGCCTCGTGCATTGTTGGAAGTCTCACTCTTCGAAGACCCGTTTACTGGCCTAATAACATACGATATCCTTTAGGTAGAGGAAAAGCGAAAGCGGCACGGAATTCAATAGTACATTAAAATATACATTGTTCGTCATAAAAACAAGTAAATTTGTTATATACTGCATTTAATTGAAATAAAGATGTCCATCCTTTGTTAATTTCTTTCTTTAATTTTTTGTCATCATGACAAGTTTTCCTTTCCCTGTAACATTACATATTTTGTATCATATTCTGAATTATACAAAACATAATGTAAAATAGGATACTATTTTGAAAATTGTTACTTATAGTATAAACACAACACAATTTATAAATATTTCAATTTTTGTTTTCGTTATAGGATTACTTAATATGCACCCGAGCAAAGACATTTGCTTATTCGGATGCATCTGTTAAATTAAATGAAAAATAATTTTAAAAATATTATTATTATTTTAGTTGTTACTCGCAAAAGTATTAGTTAAAGTTTTGGTATTCGTCATTTAATTGTTTAATACAATTAAATAGGTAATTTGATTAATTTATTCCAATGTTCAACAAAATTGTTTTAAAACATTCAAACTGTATTGACGCATTCTGAAATAATGGGATTTAAAACAAGTGACAAGCGGAACAGTTTGTAAAGGTAGTGTATTTCGTTTCAATAAAATTTCATGAAACATTGTTAGTGCACTTGCAATGTCTCTAAAAACTGATTAACTTGTATTCTGAAAATGACTTTCAAGTAAATTTTAACGCAATGTGGAAATATTGCGAGTGCATTTTCTTCAACGAAGTTAATGTCGCAACTGCAATTATACGAATTGGAAACTCTCGGAAATCTTACTTATCATTCCGTGAACAATGTTCCTTAGAAACCCAATATTTATGGCAATGCCATACATTAATCTCATGACACTAGAAATTGTTCTTCGTAGTCCACATTCACTTAAGTCCACGAGCAATCACCAAATTCGTCGTGAATATAATAACTCTGCCAGTCATTCTTATTTTTTATAAACCTTAAAATGCCTGCAGAGCTCGGTGCAACACGTGTGAGATAGCGAAGGGCCTATTTCCGGCTCGCGTCGAAAGTGTTACACTGTCATTCCTGGAAGAAAATAAGACCAATATCACAATATTCATTTATGGTGAAGCACTGTGGCATTGCTGCAGTATATCACCACACTCCAAAAATTATCCGTGAGCAACATTTTGAACAGAAACATTTATTGGAGGTCCCCCATTCGGCTACAAAGTGATGTGATGAGCTTAAATACGCCGTAAACGAATTTCAGTCGAATACGGTGACTGAAAAGTTTTGCGCATGCCGAAAACTCCCGTTCACACATATTTTTCCGCCATGGATTATGCGCAGGCAAAATTCCGTGAGCGAGAGATGACGATATTTCCGCCTTATTCTTAACATAAAAGACACCGTCCCCGAGACAGCGTCTTACCTACCCCATGGGAGTTTGCGCCAGTCTACTAAGGTTGGGAGAACTAGCGATTGGTCAACGCTAACCCCCACCGGGTTGAGGGTTGTCCAAGATTACCTGTATAGTTGCGAATGTCAGATTTAGTATGGAATTCTTTCTTTGTCCGAGGGGACATTTTTACTTGACTACAAGGGTACAGGAACAAACATCAATATTAACTGTCAGAATTGAATATTTCATTCACTAACTGAAATTTAAAAACATCGATCATGGAAATGAAACGATCCTTGAAATAGGGTAAAGAAATTGGTGGGGTAAGGATACTAGATGCCAGAATTCTAAAACACTTCACATACATGCAATGGGAATGAAGAGTTAAAAATTTGCACTTTAATATCTCCAGATAATTGGATTTTAAGAAGGTAGAAATGTTAGTATTGCCGTTACAAAACTTCCTGTTGTAAATTTAGAAACATAATGAGAGGTAGATAATAAAGAAACAGAATAGAAATATGTACATAAATTATTTACTAAGATCTGTGTCCCCATCGACAGCAATGCAAATTTCAGACGTGCGTACAAGAGCCGAGGCACTCACTACCGTGTTTTGTAATGATGTACTGCACATCGATGCTTTAGCATTTCAACCAGAAGAGACGTCTGATGAATCAAAGGAAAAATCTTTCATTCTCATCGTTAATATTCATGTTAGTTCCCGTGACCGCAGTAATAAGATTGCTGTAGATACACCTCTACCCCACATTGCCACACCGCTCAGTCTCCCCCTCTCCCAGTAACAGTCTAGGCGACGCGAAGGTCTCCTTCCCCAAAGGCAACATATTGCTAGGGATGCTACAGAAAAAAATAACCGTTAAATTTAAAATCCCATGTCCGAAAGTGTAAATTTACACTCATATTACTATCAAAATACAAACAGATAATACATTATTGTATTTATTTTTTTATGATTTATCCATTGCTGATTAGAAAAATATGTACGTAGTTCCATTTAAAAAATCAAAGATGGTAAAATTTCTCCCAAACAAAAATATTACAATTAATATATTATTTGCCCGAAAATTCCGCATTGTTGAGCGAAAACTACTTTCAAATATCGTTAACCGTTTAGACGTTTGGGGGTGGCTGAACTATTAGTGGGACACCTGTACTATATAATTTTCATTGAAATCGTATACCATGACTTACTGATCATGGTGAAGACAGGTGGGCTATCGCGCAACCTACGCGGCTTCAACCAATGAGCTTCAGGGACCGGTTTACGTCACAATATGAGCGGGAAGTTTAAATACAGCAATATACCGAATCTATCACGCTGTTGCAAGTCATTGAAATAATATATACAGGAAGTCCCACCAACTATGGACCAAATCCATAACTTCTAAACGGTTCCCGAAACCGAAATACAGCTTCCGCTCAACAATAGGGAATCATGGGGCAAGTGATATGATGTAGAGAAATAGTTTGAAACTTTTTTAGTTTTCGAGAAATTTAATCGTCTTTGATTTTTTAAAAGGAACCATATATTTTTCTGACTAGCAATGGATGAATCATAAAAAGAGGAATACAATGATGTAACATACGTTAATAGTTTGATATTAGGTATAAAATTGTACTTTTTTCACATAATATATTCAATTAAATGTGCAATTTTTCCTGTAACAGCCGTCGTAACTACCACGTTTGCTGAAGATAGCCTCCGCGGTACCGACAATTTTGCGAGGAGAAGGATTCTCCCCTCTCCCAGCAAAAGTGCCGGCGCCGCGAAGGCGACCTTCACCAAAGGCGACAGTTTTAAGGGTTGCTTCCGGAGATATTGTACATTTCCTTTAAAATCACATATCAGAAAGTATAATTTTATACTCGAACACTACCAAAACATTAACATATATTACATAATTGCATCTGTGTATTTATGATTTACCTGTTGCTGGTGAGAAAAATACACAGTTCCATTTAAAAAAATAAAAGTAGATTAAATTTTTAGAATATTAAAAATATTTCGAACAATATCTCTACGGCACATTAGTTACCCTTTGATTCCGCATTGTTGAGCGAAAACATAATTTCGATATCGGGAACTTTAGAAGTTATGCTGGCCCATAGTTGGTGGGACTCACGTATATGAATTACTTCTTTGTATTCCAGCATTATAAAACAACCTTTTCTGTTGCAAGAAATGGTTCATAATCGGACATTTTACGCCACAAATGATGACGTATTAGATTTTATGTCACGATTGATTCAGCCAATCGCAGCGAGAGAATCGGGGGGAGGTTGAGCTAAACGGAACAGCCGACCACCGTTTACTCGCACGATGTCAAATACCTGAGTCATCACAGGGAAGTTATTTCGCAAAATTAGGTTTGATTCTCTTATAAATGTATAATGCTGTTATACAAATTATAGTATGCAACTCGCTTATAATGTTGCTTTATTACATTAGTACAAATTTGAAAACTCGCTCCTAAAGTCGCTCGTTTTCAAAACATGTACTCATGCAATTAAACTTAACATTATAAAGTAATTGCATAAACTACTATTTTATATTTTATATCTTTTATTTCAACCACACCTTCATTGCGTTATTTTTGATTGGTCATCGTTGAAGAATCTCACTTTATTACACTTGCAAAATGTTTCTCAACACTTCTTGCTTGCCATCCAGCACGTCGGCCAGCGTCTGCTCTGGTTTTTAAAACAAAGTGCTCGTGTTGTGGTCACATGGTTCGTAACGTATCTGGTGGTTAGCAGAATGAGCAGAAATTGGTTGGCCAAACTAGCTCACTCTTGTCTTTGGAAGCAACCAATGTGACAAGTTGAAAATTTTCTTCTCCTTGATTAAAAGAAATTATTTGCTTCAAGTCGCGTTTGATATGATTTAGCGTGTACGCATCTGGCACTATCTCACAGCCAAAGGAAGAAACAGATCTTGGTAAACCCTCCCACCATACTGATCATTTGTAAATCTCCACAGACGTTTCACTGATAACGATTGTATTGAATTGATTCTAGAACAGCATTGAAATTTTCAGAATTAATTACCTTGTTGGAATGGAATTAATTACCTTGTTGCATTGGAATACTTTCCACTTCGTGTAAGTAATCAAGGAGTTCATACTTCAAAGGAAATAACACTGGCGAAATGGAAAACATCTTATTGAGACGAAGTTACCCTGAACACGATATATCTCAGTGCCCACTCCCCTTTTGAACACACCCCGCACGAAATGTACCCACGCCGGAACATCGATGAACCACTGTCATAGAATTTCTGTTAATACATTCAGCAGTGGACACACGTCTTTCAGTTTATTCGGACTCGCTGAAACCCAAGGTCTTGTCGGTACGCAACTGGAGACATTGTCTTATCTTATTTCTGCGAAGGGCACGGATATAAAGATAAATTTATTTGAATTGCAAATGGGCATTACCCTGTGGCAGCTAATTACATGAATTAGATAATACAGCTAACATACAAATTATATAATAATAATAATAATAATAATAATAATAATAATAATAATAATAATAATAATAATAATAATAACAATAACAATAATGGCACAATAATAATCATAGAAACAATAAAACCAGCTGATAAAACACCATAATAATATTAACAATAATAATAAAATAATAATGATATAAAAACTGTCTAATTCCTAAAACATTAAATTGCCTTAAGAACATATACTTTCATAATCTAACTCAGCACTGAATGTTTGTTGAATTAAGACCACACTTCACTTTACTTCACTACGACCCTTTAATCACTTCCTTCATTATTTCTCAGCTCTACACTGCACGGCTCCTCACTTCACAATATATCGCGTACGCATCGCTCTATAACCTACTATTCTCAGGTAAGTCCCTCATTTACTTAGTAATACCCTAAATTAATTTCCTAAGCTGTTGAACGCTACGAGGAAAGGGTTCAAAGGATTTTGCAGGCAATCTATTCCATTCCGTTATCGTTCGATTTGTGAACGAAAATTTTCCGACATCCGTCCTCTGCGGTCTTAAATTTATTTTGTGACTGTGTTCTTTAGTGATGTACGTAGGAATACTTAGCCGCCGAATATTTTTTTTCCAAGCTTGATTACCACTATAAGCTTTATACAAAGCGCAGAGTCTTGCTACTGATCGCCATGATTTTTGTTACGCATCGTCTGAGAAAAGCCCACCGAGAGCTGTCGGAAACCATGACCCATTAGAACATTAAATAAACGATTACAGAGAAACCTATGTGATGCGCGAAAACTGATACCATATTTAAATTAGAACACTTAACTCTATTCGAAACTCTTATTGACTTCTCTGGCGAAAAACATTGTTGAGCTGTATAATAGTAATAAAATGTAATATGGGAAGAGAGTCCGTTTATCACGTACATTGTGTGTCTTATATATAGGTCATAAACCATGAAAATATTTTTATGCTATCAATTGGCCTTCTTCAGTGAGTTAATAACTGTCCTTACAATTCTTTTTCGAAACTTACTTCAGAAAGACAGAACGAAATGTTTCTATTGCCTAAACCTGTGAATGAGGTTGTCAAGACTGATACTACAGATTTATCGCGCAACCGAGTGGTCGCATTCCGCTCCGAGCCGTCGACCTGTGCGGACCTCTGAGCGCAGCGCTACTCTCAGATGCAGATTACATTTCGTAGCGTAAGGAGCATAAGCGTAAAGTCGAAGACTACACAGTGCAGTGTTTTAATCTAAAGTGCAGTGTTTTAATAAGTGATTAACTCTACCTCATCATTCAACAACGCTGGCCTGAGCCAGTGCATAACCGATGCCTTAGCTCTGGATTATCCAACCGACGACCAAATGGAGGTCGTGGATGGCGACGGCCGTGATTTTCCAGCTCCATACGCACCAGCGTATCTATATACTTCATCACAACAAGGGCAAATGTTTTATCACACAGCACCGCTCGTGTATCTAATGCAGGCTACAAGTATGAAGCCACATATGCAAAATAATGATTTACCAAATCAGGCCAGTCATTATGTGCTAGCCGAAGGCGCAACCTCTTCTTCAAGGTGCAGTGATAATAAAAATGCAAACTTCATTCCAATCCCCCAAGGGAACAGTGGAAAACGAGGAAATGGTGATCCTATCCATACCCAAATCAATCCAAAAAAGTACTTACCAACTGTGATAATAATTACGGTTTTCCTACTAAGAATTGATTCAGCAGTCTAGCTGACCTTCCTGATGGCAATGTTGCAAACGCCACCGACCCCGCTACACCTGAAAATATTAGAATCCCTCCCATTCACATCAATAATATTACAAACATTATTAAACTAAACCAGGAAATTAAAATCTAAATTAGAGAGCAATTTACCGTTACTTATAACAATAATAAAGCCGAAGTTAACTTCAAAAATATAGAAGACTTCAGAAAACCAATAAAGTATTTCGTAAAAACTGAAGAATAATTTCATACGTATAAAGGCCCAAACAACAAAACCTTTCACGTGGTTTTCTAAAACATTCAATAGCAGTTGTCATAGACATCGCTAAAGCATTCGACAGGGTATGGCATGAAGATATAATTTTAAAACTCTTATCAATAGGCACCCCTACATACATTTTCATAATAATTCAGATGTTCCTTACTCATAGAACTTTCTCAGTTACAATAGAAAATCAAAACTGAAACCTCCGCCAATCACAGCAGGCCTACCTCAAGGGTCACCACTCTCTTCATTACTGTATAACTTGTGCACAGCCGATATGCCTACATTAAGATTAACTAACATAGCTCAGTTTGCAGATGATAGCGTAGTCACATGTCCCACTCCTCTATTTATTATATAGCTAACGAAATCCAATCTCATTTAAATAAAATAGAAACATGGCTAACGAAATGGAAAATCAAAATCAACCCCTCAAAATCTACACCTAAAGTTTTCACTTTGAGACCATATTCGTTCCCTATTCCGTTTAAAATAAATAACACGATTCCTTGGACTCCTCATAACAATGTCGTTAAATACCTTGGCCTTCACTTGGACACAGCCCCCAACTGGAAAATACATATAGATACCAAAGTTCAACAAGCCAGTGTGAAAATAATACTGTTAAACCACTAATAAATAACAGAAAACTATCGCTAAATAACAGCATCATTTTATTTAAAACCATCATAAGACCTCTTCTCCTGTACGCTTGTACAATTTTGAAAAACGCGGCTAAATATAATATCAACAAAATTCAGGTAATTCAAAACAAATACCTAAGAACTATCACCCAAGCCTCCTGGTTCGTTTCCAATAAACAATTACATCACGAACTTAACCTAAAACCCATCGCACACCACATAGCCTTTCTTACCAATAATTTCCTGTAACTTACCCCTCAATAATCAAGATCGACACATAAACATAGGAAAATTTAATGAAAACCAAACTAGAATAAAAAACAAATATCCTATCCATTTTTTCCTGAACATTTTTGCCAATCCTAATGATTTTAGAGGTGCTTGGTGAGTCCCCTTGTCAATTGTAGTTTAGATTATATTTAGTTTATAAGTAATTAGATTTAAGCCAACAATACAAATGAAAAGTTTCATGTAAACTGAACTTTAAAAAAACGAACAACAGTGGTCGCACGGGTTCGTGTCTGAGAGCGTAGACATTAGCCACTAAGAGAAGGCGCCAATATCTGTCTGTTTTGTTACAAATTGTGTCACCTATCAATAAACATCTTATCACTGAAAAATGTAATATCATTATGATGGAGGAATATTCCGCGTAAAGTTATCGATCTTAGAATGTATTAATTTGATGATACGAAATAAAACACTTAATTCTGACATTAAAGTATTTGTTTAGAACTAGTGACCTGCAACAGCAAACGTTTTAGCAGTTGCTGTACAAAACCACAAAAAATAGTTTTCCAAAACGTAGCTCGCACTCTGCTTAAGAACAACAAACAAAACACTCACATATAACACTATAGTAATTGAAATATTTTCAAAATAGTCTTCATGAATACCAAATATCAGTACCGTTAACTGGGCTGGCTTTGTGCCACTTTAGGGAGATTTTAGTAAATAACTTGCTTATTTTTTCACGAAATTAACAAATTAATAGCAGTATATGAAATTTAAAGTCACTCTTTGTCTATTTTATGTACTCATAATCATTGAAATAAATGTCTTTGAATAAAAATATACCTAAACTTGGCATAAAGTCACCTCATAGAATGGGTGACTTTATGCCGTTACAGTTATTGCGCATCGTTCAATGCTGCACGATGCGTGGACTGGGAGAGGTGGCTCAGGGCATTAGCTGCAACTAGATGCCACTGCAATGCCTCTGACCGGAATGTCCTAGATTCAAGTCACGACGGTGGCAGGATTTTCGACAATATCTTATTAGCTAGGTCGAATTCAGTCTCTGTGTGGAGGAAAATTCCAGGGGAGAGCAGTTCTGATCAGTAGTTATTTCCAATCAACACCACGCAAATGCAAGAGAAGAATCCTAACAAACGAGCCACGGACCGTGCGTGATCTTTTCTTCCTCTTCCTTGTCCTATCGTCACCCCTTACACACGCGAACCTGCACTACACTACCACATATGCCGGGAGACCGGTCGGGAGCTTAGAGCTTGTCTCGGCTGGGGCGGTGTCCCGCTGGTGAGAGATACCTGGTTGGGGAAACCCAGCTAGCAGACGGTAGGTCGGCGCAGGATCTCGCCATCCAGCGGGGGAAGACCACCGCCACCTCTCGAGGAAAAAACCCACACACTACACTTACGGGACCAATGACCTCAACAGTTGACGGGCCCGGAATCACTAACAATCAATCAATCAATCAATCAAACGATGGGTGGCTCAGTTTCACCCCTTCATGATTGATTTGTAACAACGAATGAATCAAACATTATCACAAAGTTTAAAACTGTATTTAATAAATAAATTTCAAGTTTTTAAGTTAACACTTTTGCTTTGATAATCACAACAGATTTTCTCACCCATAAGTCACGTACAGTTTTTACTGTTTTAACTAAATAAATAAATAATTAAATAATAAAAACAAAATAATCGTGAAACACAATCAATTATTTGTTGATTGCTCTGTCAAAATCGAAACGGGATTTTTTTCGAGTTCCTGGATATCTGACGAACGCATACACTCCCGTGATATGGTCGGAGGCTGCTTTTTTAAATATTTGCGCGCACTGCAAGTTAGTAATTTAGATAACTCTGAATATCTTAGGGCTATAAATAAGCAAACATTTATTAAGAACATATAATTTAATTGAACGATTAAAAGTTAACTTTATTTCATTTAGAGTTATAGAGTTAATTGTCAGTTGTCACCAAAGTGTGATTATGACGATTTTAACGACGCTATAGATATTGTTATTATGACACCGATTTTTCAAAAATATTTCAGGACAATATTTTGCTTGTATTCATTATAAATGATAATGGAAATCCTCCAGAATCTTTCCCGCAGGTGTCGAATCTTCTGGTGCATTTCACTGTGACATTCTCTAGAACGGTCTCTGTCGCTTATTTGCATGCACTCATTCGACCCCCCTCCATTTAGTGAGATTGCTGGGCCAGTAATGCATGTAATTGTCAAGAGACTTGAAAAGTAGTTTATGCTGACATGCACCTACATTTCATAAAGGTTAGCTCATTTGTATATGCAGAGTAAAAACTGAAAATGCACATTTTTTTAACTAGACGTTTTGATGTCTCCTTTCAAAAGATGTGGGGACAATAACATTCTACACATTTTTATATTCTAAAATCATTTTATTTGCACACCCTAGTAATGAAAATTCTGCAAATCTTAAAAGTCTCTCGAGAATGTCAGTGAGTTACATTCTTTCTTGTGATGACATAATTGATAATTATTCTATTATTTTTACGGTTTCTTGCCTAGAAGACGTTTTCTACCTAGTTGAATAACAGAACATACCTTGTGAGAATCTCAAACACAGAGAAATAATTGTAGGGGTCGGAGCAACGTAGTGATCTCTCTTAAATACAAAAAATATCTAAGAATATCAAAGAGTATGTTCTAGTCATTTACATGTAAAGCATAACAAAAAGTTAGTTCCGTTCTTCAAAACTGTTATGATCTGTAATTACTGCAACCCGGTGTAAAAACAAAGTTTTTATAAATCCAGTCTCACATTTTATACATATACACTTAAGCTGCTTTCTACAGGCATATTATAGTTTTATTGACACATTTTTATAGTGATTTGATCAAAATGTTTGTTTTGAGGAGACATTCTAAATTATTTATTTTGGATGAGTAAATGTAGGTTATTATGATTTTGCTTCATTTCATAATACTGTTTAATTTCATAAACACTACGCGTAGTGAGCTAGCTAATAAAAATATAATCGTCACGTAATTGGAATATCAAATTTATCTAAGCAACGAGTAATTACGTGATAATTACTATTAAAGTCATAGAAGCGTTCATATCTCTTGGCCGGGGGTTAAATTTTGTTCTAAAATTTGCCTTACCTTATAGAAAGTATTAAATCACCTTGAGGAAAGCTCTTTTACAAAGGTTTGCCAAGGCAGCAGAAACATGCACCGCATAGAACTCAATTTTGGTTCAGAAGCTATACAAAAATAGCTGGCCTTCATAATGGCCATCATTTGACGCAAATAATATATACACGGTTGTATTCGCTCTTTAATATGTTATTCGAACTTGGGTCGTACAAGGTTGATGGAAATTAGAGAATTGTAATGTCCTACGAATTAGCTATAATAGTACTTATAGTTTTTAGACGTCATTAAAATGATTAAGAGTTACGAAAACTTATTTTCCGAGTTTAAAACATATCTACTCAGGCTTTCCCGAAAAGTTTTGTTTTACGAATTGTAGTAATGAGGAATAGTTAACTTAAACGCCAGACGAAAGCCGGGGCGCACATCTTCTGAAATCACCTCAGAATTGGGAAGTGGCAGACATAATACATAACAGAATTTTGTTTAATTTGTTTTTACTCTCGAAGACTTTCCCCCGTGTTCGCAATTTACGGCACCATCTCTTACCGCCTGGGCGTCTTCAAAGAGTTGGCCGCTTACATTTGCAGCATAGACAAAAAGATGATGTTCTTTCTGGCATAAAATATCAGTCGTACAAAGTCACAATTAGGTGTGCAATTTATTTTTTATAAACACGAAAATCTTCAGAATTAACCTAGTACGAATGTGATCTTTAGATCAACTAATATAGAATTGTAGAAACAATTTTAATAATGTGTTCGTGTGTTTCTGTTACCTCTATTGGTTTTGATTCAAAACCAATAACAGATATGTTACTATCATTAGGCTACAGTTTCCTAAAACTTTGTTTTCTGTAAATGTTTTATACAATTACAAAGCGTGCTATTGCTTTAAAAAAGTCGCAATTTTTTCATTTCTCTGAAATGTGTGCAAAAATGCTTATGTTTACGTTATAATAATCAACATATAATAATAGTTATTTTTATAACAAAGGTAGAGCTTAATTCATAAGGGCGAACTCGGGCTGCCGCGCTCAGGACGTAATTCTCCCAAGTGAATAAAACTCAGATCAACCCTGTGTCATATACAAAACTTTATTGTTAAACAATATTTCTTCCCGTTCACACCTATGCCACGGACGTAGCAGTGCAGTAGACGGCGGGCATCCTTCTGGAGTTCACCTTCAGGTGGTTGTGATTTCAGCTGGTTTGCATACTGCATGAAAAAATTGAAATTTTGAACCAGACAAACGACACATTATTAATATTCTGAAGGTGAAGAACTAGAAATTCCTAAGAAAAGCAGAATGTGAGGTTTTAATATTATTATTCCCTGGAAAATCGAGACAAATGTACGAAAAAAAGAGAACAAATGTTTCTGGAAATACTGAAATGGCAGGAAAGTAAGAAAAGTTTCGGAAGTAATTGTACTGGCTTATTTTAAAAATAAATAAAAAAACATACATATCTTCGAATTGGAGGTAGTATTCAATGATAAGGACAAAGTTATGTGCCAAGGAAAATTTTGATATCTCTACATACGTATTTCTCTAGTGAAAATTGTTGACGATACACATTTAACGCTTTAAATATTTATTGATATTTTCCTGTATTGTAAATTGATTATATATTCGAAGGGTCATGGAAAAGGCTACAAGCCAATGAAACTAAGACGTTTATAAGCTTGAATTCAAGAAATTTATTGAAGAATTTAAGAAATTTCCTGAATAAATTAAATAAATAAATTAAATAAATAAATTTTAAATTTAAAAGAAATAAATTTTTTACTTCTGTATAAAAAGTTTTTAACTTAGCACTAAGCGATCTACTTGCCCGAAAAACAGAACAGAACAAAACAGCTATAGTTTGCAGATTGATAAGTGGTGTTGGGGCCCGGCCGGAGACCTGATTACTGGGACGTGCTCCTTCTGCCCCTGCTCAAATTGCCGTTCAACAGTGACCATAAAGATGAGCAATTTACTATTTGAAGTGCCTCTTAGAAAAGTCACTACAGTATTGCTACAAAGTCTAATAGTGCTAACATCATACATGAAGTTGTCGATCCACTGATCTTACTAACACCACTCGCTTCTTATCAAGGCATTTATTTCTAGGAGAGGAGACAAGTCCCATTCATCAAAATCATTCAAATATGACCCAGAACATATCATTTTCCTTCGTGTGTTTAGCTGGATGTGATAGTTCATCCAGTGTAGAGAGTGGAAGGAAAGATTATGCAGTGCTTCGGAACAGTGTGATTTGTTTGTAGAAGAACATATTGGTGAAAAAGGTGAAATAATGTTTGTTGATTTGTACGATAAAAGGATGATACATAAGGACACTGGACGGTCTCCACTACCAAGTAATTCAAATTCGTGATCAAACCTAAGTTTTACCTCGCCAGAAATCCACCTACATGTGATTCACCCCGCTAACACGGATTTCGCACCAAGTGGAGTTTCGAATCAGAAAATTATCCCTAGAATTGGGGCTCGACAAACAGCATATCCGTGTTCTTTTAAAATAATACATTGCTTAGACCAATTATAAATTCCAGTCAACCTTTCGTTCTTTGCTTGATCGTTTACAACAAAATACTCAAAACTACAGACTTTGTCTCTCACTAGTCTTAGACACTTCTCACTGGCTTTCTGATTCCAAATTATCACATATCTGTTATTATTTGTCAACGTAAAATCTTTCACCCACCCTAGGCACCCCGTGTTGGAAAATGTTAACTTCATACGACCAAAGTTTGAAGTATGTTTGAAGTATTCACTACGTTTCCTTCTTTATCCACTAATTTTCGATAACGAAACATTAACCGGCTAAATCTGGAATTAGCAAGAATCGCACTCTATCCACATTGCACTGCAAAGATAAAGTACTGATTCGCCATTTACTTATATTTTATCAGGTATTTATCGGTATTTATTTATCACAATCGTCCATTAAATAGCCCCGCTCGTCTCGTCCCTTGCTGCCGTGAGGCGGGCTCCTAGGCTCCATTACACGCGGAATGTGCATTGCGGATTGCGTAGTGATTTTCTTTGTGAATACCTCTCCATTCCCAACCTAGCCTCTAGGGGGTCTTATCCTCAGAGTATTTTTTTCCAATGTTGACTCCTCAGAAATGCTGCATACCACGTTTGGTTGAAATGAAATTGTTCTCAATTTGAAAAGTTAATCTGGAACCTTAACGCACTATTCTGTATATACTATTCTGTAAGATATTGAGCAATATCAGTGTGGATATATGTGTGGGGCAATATTCATATCACCGACGGTGATATAAATAATAGTATTACAGGTAATAATGATTATATTTATTATAAGTTGATCGTATCGTATCAGTTATAGCTCTCTTTGTAATGGGATTCGAGCGAAATGATATATAAGTTTTAGGAAAAGTTATCCTCTTTAAAATTGTTTTGAATTATTTCTCTACAGGTCTTAATGGTATACCGTTAATGGGAAAAAACGTGTCTCACCATGTACCGGAGAAGGACCTCGCCACTCCCGCAGTAAAACATTCACTACAGTTACGGAACTAATGACCATAAAAATTGACAAACCTGGAGTCTTCATTCAAACAATAAATCAATCTGGTTTTCAGATGCTGCCTACCTCACTTGTTTTGGCACTCTTATTCATCATTTTACAATGTATAGTAAAAGGTGAGATAATGATTCTGAATGAAAAGGAAACGTGAGCAATTTTTAGTTGTTCCTCATACGTAAAATTTACTGCGTCATTGACAAAAATGAATCTAAATCAACCAAAATCAATACATTTCATGGGCTGAAGACCACTTATCCACTTCCTTTGGGGGGGGGGGAGTCCTGTCCTTTCGGACACATTTCGTTTTCTCATTTCTCTCTAGCTACGGAGTCAGAATTGACCTCAGTGCGCCTTTATGTACGTCAGTGCGTCCCGTGTACGTGATCGGTTGTTACACCTTCCCATTTCTTGTAGCTATTTGGCTGCGTGACGCCGGTTGCCTTACAGTGCCACCGGTTGAGCGATAAATGATACAGCCTGCGTATAGCAGAAGGACTTATGACATATCAAAATATTAATTTACACGTTGAGTAATACTACATCCGGGTCGAGGAAAAAACTTCGAAAAGTAAAGGGAGGTTGCGGTCTATGATAAGGTGTAACAACTAATGATCACAGGCAGAAAATTCGTATTTTTCGGATACAATATTGCAATTAATAACATGTTAATTTTTTGTGTTTTTTTTTCGATTTTTTGTTTTGATTTTCTGTTTTGATTTCTTAATTCAGTTTCCCGGAAGGAAAATGCATTATTATTCGCCTAATTTCTTCGTGTTCCTCTCTCAGGTAAGTCCTTGATCTCTCTATAACACTGTTCCAGGGCAACCTTCAAGGTGGAGGGGACTATTTCCTCGTCCTTGCTTCTTGACACGTGTAAACACACGACACCTGCAGTTTTATTCTCAACTTTCCGAATTTTTAGAATCAATTATATCACAATCACTTAACATAGGAATATATAAGAATGAAGAAGAAAAGTTTTGTTATCGTGCTTTCTGAAGAATATTATGGACTGAATATTTCATTATATTTCTATACACAAATAATAATAATAATAATAATAATAATAATAATAATAATAATAATAATAATAATAATTTTTATTATTATAATTATAATAAATTGTTAAAAATATGCTCTCTCTAGTGCAGAACGGCCTATTACCGGTGTCTTTGGAGGACATGAGAGAAGGGGCATTCAGGGATGAATCCGTCCTTAAAGATGGTAATGGTGACAATGGAGAAGCCAGAATCGCTCGAGGTTCTTTTCGTCCTTGGTCTACAGTCCTTTATTAGGCCCATCGTTTAAGGTACTGTACCGGCATCCTCTTGAATTTGATGGGAGGAATCACCAGATATTCTTCGTCATTTAATTTCGTGTGTGAAGAATTATATTACACTTTTGACACCACAGCAGTTTCTGCGTTCACTGCAATAATCCCCTTTCCGATATCCCACTTCTGCAGCAGATACATAATTATATTAACACTTGTAGTTTGTTTTTCGAAAGACGATATGTCCTACATCAACACTGTAAAACGTGAATGACTTCACTGAATTTAGCTTGAATTTAGCATGAAATTACATTCACTTAATAATGGCTTGCGGAAGTTTTGAGCAGTAGGGGCCTTACCTTGTTTCTCTCACGCTCCCCAGATATGCCAGATAAAGCGAGTGCGACCTCTCCCATGCAGCGCTAATCCGAAGAGCATCTGAGGCACAATCAAGAGTGAGGCCGGGAGTGACGCGCGTGGTTCGCCTTGAGGCCACGGAGCAAAGCGCCACGCGCGCGCGGCCAAACGCCACTGCCACCGCACCCCTCCCCCGCCAGATCTAGCCACGCCATTCTCTAGCTGATTGGAGCATGGATGGTAGAACGATCCATTCATTCATTTGTCATAGATGTATTCAATCGCTTCTCATAGATAAATTCATTTACCACACTTGTAAATAAATCCATTATTTTTATAATTGATACATTCATAATAATTGAAGCAATCATACACTTATGTGTACACTTATGTGTACTATATATCGAACTGATGCATTCGATTCTTTATGATCGACGAAATAATAATTTATCATTATTGAATCATTCATTTATTATTTTGCATTCCTTCATTTGCTCCTTCATTTCATGTGGGAAAATACTACGCAGTGTGTATGACCCTTGAAGAGGGAAAATGTAAAACTGTAAGTCAATCAAATCAATACTTTGGATGGTTCAATGTTGGTATTTTTTCTCACTTCTCATTAAATATAAAATGTAAAAAAGAACAGCGTGCATCACGGGATAAGAATGATCGGATATGCTACTCCGAATGGTGTTGCCTTTTGCTTAGCGCTGCTAATACTCGTCTGTGCATTATAACTTCAAATCGATGTCCATGAGTCAGAAAGTGAACATTCTTAAAGCTTGAAAAGACATGTTAAATATGCAATGAAAATATACCGACATACACAAAAGCGTTTTTAATGCACCTATACAATAACTACTCTGCACTAAGGGGTATTGTGAGTTGGAGGGACCCCAATGGAATACAAATATTACAAATTTCTAACACAAATGTCTCCGCACAGATATTATGCTGTTGTTCCCTTTTCAAAACGACGAAATAATATTAATTCATATCATCGAACACTAGACGTATTAGAGAACATTTTAACTTGATTTTTACTCCCTCACTCTCGTCGTAAGAAGAGAAAGTATTATAATCGTACGCCGCAAAATGGTAAATTTTCGCCAAAAACTCGTCGGGCCCTGAAAAGGAAAAAGTCAATAAATCTTGTTCATGCATTACTATTCCTATTACTACTACTATTCCTCGATTGATTTAAATGAATTAATGTCCTTCTGCGTTTAAAATGGATATTTTGATTTTGAGGGGTACTTTACATGAAGTATCAATATTTTCTCAAAAACGGCTCCAATTTTTTTGATTAAACGTTGCCGTCGGATAGTTTCAAAAGCGACGTCCCATTTTCGTTGAAATCCCTCATTTTTTGAAAATTGTAAAAGTTCAAAATTTTATTGGCGTCTTCCTACAACTACAATAATAAAGATGAATATTTTTTCTCAATGAAATCTATTTTTTCCCAAAGAGAGATCTTCAAATAATGTCATGTTTGATTTTTTGAAAACAAGTAGATTTTTCGTAATTATTCGTAATATTTCGGTTATTTTTAAATAATTACTTTTTCAAAAATGGTTTAAACTTTATTCTTTAAATTTTCCTCGTATGTATCAAGGGACGGTAAAAACGTGGTGCCAGTCTCATTGAAGCTCTTTGATTATTACAATTACCGGATTATGATCTGAATCTAGATCTGCTGTTACTCTCTGTTCAATTGGTAAATTAATATTGTTTTATGATGATATTCAAAACGCCAGGTATTATAATAATGTTGTACGAATAATACGTGAAATGTAAGGGAGCTGATATATTGAGGCTGTTTCATGTGGTGAATAAATGAAGTTTAATGCCTTGTTACATCCTGAAGACTGGTTTTTAGTCTCCTATAAGAATTATATTATATTAGGGTAATATAACTATTTTCAATTTTAATATTTGCGGCTACGGTTTCTATCCGGTGAATTTAGGCATCATATATTTAATTTGTTTTCATATAATTAACTTAACTCCACCTGATACTGGGTCCGAGTGTCTGTCATTTCTATATATTTTATACCCATTTATTTCACATTTTTCGTTCAGTATTAAATGTGATTCGGTAATATAAGCTATATCTATTTCATTTTAATGCAGAAAATATTCGAAAGTATGACTTTGTCCTTTTAATCCATTTGCGTTCCAAATTGTTTTATTTCATTGCATTTATTTCCCATATTGAGATGCTGGAATTAGCGTTAGAATAAGGTTTTGGTTTTGAGGCATAATTGCAGAAATAATTTGAGTTACTATATTTGATATTGTTTTATTTATCAGTTTTCTCGGCTAGATCACTTGATTCTGCTGGATTCGTTATTTGATTGGAGGAAGAATGGGCGTTGTTGCAGTTCATAGAAAAACAGTGAAAATAAAGGATCAACAAACAGCATTTAATTCTTGTTTTAAAAGAAAATTACAAGAAATCCCTATTTTGAAAAGAAATGAACTTATGTGAAGAAAAATTAAAATTAATTTTAAATTTACCCTTAATGCTAGTGAGAAAAAAATACCAATATCGGTATCCAGGCCAATGTGCGGCCGCGCTAATTCAAATAAAAAACATTAAAACTAGAATCTGCGGTATTTACTTGAAGAGCGTCTGCTGGTCCCCAACTCTCTTTAATCTATTTTAATCTATACACTGCAGACATTCCTACTTCCCATCAAATAAATACCGCCCACTTTGCTGACGACACTGCATTATATATCTCCGGCAATTTATTACAAACTCACCAATTCCAGTTCCAACAGCATCTTAATCTAATAAAAAATTGGGCAAATAACTGGAAAATTAAATCAAATCCCCCAAAACCAGCAGTAAAAGTCTTCTCACTAAAACCTTTTGCACATCCACCCCCGCTACTTATAAATAATAATCCTATAAATTGGACCCCAATCACGAAAACAATAAAATATCTTGGATTGAATTTAGATACTAAACTTAATTGGAAACAACACATTGAGATAAAAGCACTACAGGCAAAAATCACACTCATCCAATTAAGACCTCTACTAAACTCATACAACCACCTCTTACTGTCAAATGCACTAACGCTATACAAATCACTCATTCGCCCAACACTATTATATGCATGCCCGATCTGGACCAATGCCGCCAAAACCAATGTCCACAAATTGCAAGTGTTTCAAAACAAATATTTAAGATCAATAACAAGTGCACCATGGTTCATTAGTAATAAACAACTTCATAACGATCTAAACATAAATGAAATATCACACCAAAAAGCATTCCTATCACACAACTTTTACACAAACTTATCCTCCATAAAGGCATCAACTCACTACAGACTCGGAAAAGATCCCAGATACAAAACCAGAATTAAAAACAGATTCCCTCTCCATTCTTTCCTCCAGATATTTGCAAATATTGAATAATTCTTCGAGGTGCTTTTGTTTCCTCTCCCTATATAAAGATTAATTAAGTACAATTTTAACCTATATTAAGTTAATTAGATTAAGTCATCAAACAATTGCAAAGTTTTTATTGTAAACTGAACATTGCACTTCAACAAACAATTAAATAAAATTTAAAAAAGCGTCTGCTGGCTCATGGAGGTCATCGGCCAAAACAGCTAGGCTGCCTTCCGCGCAGGGAAGCGGCGGTCAGCTGGGCGTCGACAGACATCGTCTGGGGCGCAGGGGTCGCGCCGATGGTGGCGGTCACTGGCTCTCCCTTTCGGTGAAAGGGCGGTGGACCGCCGGCCCGCACAGACGATCTTGGCCCGCTTACGTCACTCAGGGCCGTATTCACAATCGAAACTTATTTTTGAGGAACACTGAAGTGTTTACTTATTCCCATTTTTTATTCATAGTCGTCCCTTAAGTGTTTGCTTAAGCATTCACTTATTCTTATAAGTGATCTCTGTACCCTTAAGTGGACCTCTATTTTTCAACGTGGAATAACATCAAATATTTTTATGAGTTTTTGGAATTATTGAAATCAATATGGAAGATCGTATACCAAAACGCTATTTAAGAGGCATGGAAAATCCTTTGGAAATGCATAGGCAACAATAATTTAAGAACAGATATCGTTTTGACAAGCATACGGTAGTAAACATTAGTGTCTCTGTTGGTTACAGTATGAGCTTGAGGAAAAAAGGATAACAATTACCACCAGTCCTAAAAATGCTAATGGCGCACAGTTTTTATGAAATATCATCATTTCAATTACGTAATTTATTGATTTCAATTGCAGACAAGCGGGGCATACTTTATAGGTTATCCTATGCGAACAATGTTCGCTCGAGAACATTGTTTTATATGTTATCTTGCATTGATGACCACAATACATCATATGAAAAAGTGTTTTATTTTTTTAAATTTTTTTTTAGATATGTGCAGATTCCCATAGAATAAGGCAGCCCTCAGTTTGTAGAATCATTTCAGAAATATCTGAAGTGATATCAAGAAATATTAAAATGTTCATAAAATTCCCTCCATTTGTTGTACAAATATCGTACGCCAATAATTATACCTACTAATCCAGCAAAATCGGAAAAAAAATTACCAATAATAGTTATCTGCACAGGACTTAACGCATCGAAGCAACGAAACGAAATTTATAATTTCTTTTCTGTTGATAGTCTGTCGATGACAAGATACTATTCATACGCTTAAAAGAACCGCAAAAATTGTTAATAAGATTGACACGGCCTTCTAGATTCGTATCTAGTAGCCAATAAAGCAATGTTGCCAAATATTAAGTCTACACACTTTTACCACTGGATGGTTTATATTTTTAAACTCATCTAGAATTTGGGATCTTAAATAGTTTCGGATATACACTAATACTACTGTAAATGTTTTTATCGTTGGATTCCGGTATGTATAGAACGTTATGTTATTTTCTTAGCAAAATTTCCAGAAATTTCTAGTCTTCTATAATGGTGAACATGAATTCGGTTTCATTGTTATTTATCCGAGTTGTGAAGTCATTGATTGCAGCCTTTCGTATGTCTTGAATTAGTACAGAATAATTTTTACCTATCACATTAAGTGGTGGGATTTTAACTGTAGATGTTTCTGGTTCACTATCGTCTCCTAAATTTAATATCTAGATGAAACCAGAATGTTATATGTGTATTGTGAACCTGCTTTCTTTTCCTTTTATCTGGTTATTCATCGATGGAACTGGAACTTGAACTTGAACTTGAACCAGTACTTGAATTTTTACTTGCGAGGTCTTGGAGAGAAGGTCCCGTGAGAGGGACTTGTTCTGACCTCTCTGAAGCTGGCTAGCCACCTATAGCGCATCACAAAAAACTTCATGCCATCGTTTAATACTAATTAATTACTCGTTAATTATCATAATTTTAAATTAATTACGCCAGCCATTTTTAAAAAAATCGAGGGTCAGCTAGATTCAACCTGAAGCTAGCTAGCCACAAAACCAAATACAGCAGAAAATATCAGCAACATTTAACAAGAATAAATAAATTAATTACTATTCGACGAAAATTCGTATTGAACGTAAGTGTATTTACAGATGAAATAAAAGAAAATAAGAGAGAAAATAAAAGTTAAACATGGTTTTAATTGAGATCTGTAATTTATCTTTAAAGTATCAAAGTCAATACGTTGGACTTCACTCCTTTAAAGTAACAGAATAAGACAGCAAAGACGGATATTGAAAAAACAAAACGTGGAAAGTAAATATATCGATGTCTATAACAAATAGGTAATTTCTTATTGTAATTATTTATTTGATAAACAGACTTTCAACTATTATAAATGTATAAAAAATAAGAAGAGATGAAATGTGAATTACGTTTTAAAAAACAAATATAAGTAATCAAAAACTACAGTGAATGTATGTCAACAAATAATTGCTTCACGGGGAAATTAATAAACGACACTACAGATGTTTTGAACAACATAGAAACGTATTCAGTGAACCACATCAGTAGAACTATGGAAGTTGTACAATCAAAGCGTAACAAATTCAAAACTTGCAAGCGCAAATAGAATTACAACAGCAACTTCATGATATGGAACATCATCAACCACAGCTACAACAGTTACAAATCCACAAATTCACTGCAACAACTACAGCAGCTGCAGCGTCGCGGTTATCATCCTGAACATCCTCAACAACCACAACCGCCAGAACCAGACCTCTCTGAAGCTGGCTAGCCACCTATAGCGGACCACAAAACACTACATGCCATCGTTTAATACTAATTAATTACTCATTAATTACTATTCACAATTGTTGGAAAATATGTTTAGGAAGGCATTTAAAGGGTAACGATTTTTTATTCGTGTTGGAGTATAGTCTGTTGAGGCGAGGTTGTAGTGGCTGATGTGTGGTATAGAATTGATATTTGAATAAATGTTATTGGAGAGATGGGCTATGTGCTTGATGATGGATTTTATATTCAATTCTTTTTGTAGTTGTTTGTTAGATATAAACCATGTTGCGTGAGTTGCTAAACGGAGAAATCTATTTTGTATTATTTGCAGTTTATTTATGGTTGTGGCTGATGCGTTTGTCCATACGGGGCATGCGTATAACATTAATGGTCTGATTATTGATTTATATATTGTTGCAGCATTGTCTATTGACAGGCAGCTTTTGGAGTTTATGAGAGGTTTTAATTGGGCTATTTTGCATTTTGCTTGTTGAGTTTTGATTGTAATATGAGAGTTCCAGTTCAGTTTTGTATCTAAGTTTAGCCCAAGGTATTTGACTGTTTGACAGTGAGGAGTCCATGGAATTGTGTTGTTGTTGATTGTAAAGGGGGAGGGAGTGTAGAAGTGCTTTAGCGAGAATATTTTGGCAGTGGATTTTGTTGAGTTTAGTTTAATTTTCCATATTGTTGACCAGTTATCTATTTTGTCTTGATGTTTTTGTATTTTTGCACTAATGACTTTAATTGATTGGCTGGATTTGTAAATTACTGTATCGCCTGCAAATTGTGCTATGTGGGTCTGGTTTGTGGTAGGAATATCTGACGAGTAGATATTAAATAGAGTTGGTGAAAGTGGGGAGCCTTGTTGTAGGCCTGCTTGTATTTTACGGGGGTTTGAATTGTGATTTTCTACTGTCACTGTGAATGTTCTATCTGTTAAAAATTTTTTTATAATGTTGACCAGGTAGAGTGGTGTTCCAATTGATTGCAGTTTAAATATAAGGCCTTGGTGCCAAACTCTGTCAAAGGCTTGTGATATGTCCAGGAAGGTTGCTTTTGTGTGCTTTTTATCTTGGTATGCTGAATGAATGTATTCAGTTAGTCTAAGAAGTTGGTGTGAAGTGGAAACTTGATTAATAAAGCCAAACTGATGTTTGGGTATGTTTTGTGTTTTGTTTAAATAATTGTTTAATCTTTTCAGAATTAATTTCTCTAGAAATTTTGTCAGAGTTGGCAACAAACTGATTGGCCTGTAACTTTCTGAATTACTGTGATTTTTATTTGGCTTTGGGACAGGGATAATTTTTGAGTTTTTCCAAAGTATTGGATAGTTACCAATTCTTAATATTGAGTTATAAATATTATTTATGAAGGCTATTGTTGGAGTGGGTAGGTTTTTTATAATTTTATTGTTAATATTCTCATGTCCAGGGGGTTTTTTTGAGGGGAGATTTTTTATTAAATTCTTAATTTCTTTTGGTGATATGAATTTTGTTTTTTGTGGAACATTATACTTCGGAGCGGAGACCGAGTTTGTAATTTGTATATGTTCGGTGTGGGCTGGAGTGTTATTAAGCGTAAAAGTACTTTCAAAGAAGTCAGCTAATGCTTCGGCTTTGTCTATGGGGGAAATTTTTTCCCAGATGGCGTGCTTATCGCAGGGATAGTGCTTTGCTTTCTTAACATTGTTTTAATAAACTTCCAAAGTGAGTTGTTGGTTGTGCTTAGGGATTTAATTAAAGAGTTAGTTGTAGGAAGAGTGTCGGTGTTCTTTAATTGCGTTTTTGGTTATCTTGTTTAGGATGTTAAGCTCTTTTTTTTAATTGGGGATTTCTATTATTATTTCAAAGTCTTCTTGTTCTGTTTCTGGTTTTTATTATGGTTATTTGGGATCTGGCAATTTAGTATGTGTTTTTGGTTTATTATGTGCTATGTTATTTTGTTGCTGAATGATACCACTGGTTACTATATTGTTTAATAATGCTATTGAACTTTCTATTTCTAAAGGCGTTTTTAGAGTCCTGAATTTGGGGGTTCTGATAATTATGTTTTTTCTAAATTCTTTCCAGTTTATGTTTTTAGTATTTAATATGTGTGTGTGTGTGGGGGGGGTTGTTGATGAGTAGATATTATTACAGGGAGGTGATCAGAGTCAAGTTCGTGTAGCACGGTGGAATAAAATGTAGTACGATCGTTGGTGATTGCAATGTCTAATGTGTCTGTGTGTTTATTTGAGTCGTATGAGTAGTAGGTTGGTTCTGTAGGAGTTAATATGTGTAATTTTGAGTTCGTTGTTATTGTTTGTAAATGTTTGTTGATCTGCATCCCCAGTTGGTGTTCTTGGAGTTCAAATCGCCTAATAGTAAAGTAGAGGTGATTTGATTAAATAGCGCTGAGATGTTAGTGTCTTGAATTTTTTTGTTTGGAGACTTGTATGCCGATATAATGGTAATTCTCTGTTGTTAAGAGGTATTTTTAAAGCGACTTTTTCTAATCCAGCTGTGTTTGGTAGGTTTGCTTTGGTATAGGGCATTGATTTTTCCGCAAGGATGAGGACACCTCCCCCATTAGCATTTATTCAGTCTGTTCTGACTACAATGTAACCGGGCATATTGAATGTAGTGTGGGATTTGAGGTGTGTTTCCGTTATACACGCTATTTTGATTTTTTTGTCTTTGAGGAAGTAGATTAATTAGTTTTATTGTTGGTTATGCCATTTGCATTCCAGGTTAGCAGGTTAATTTTATTATGGGGCTGTGTGGCCTATAGAAATACGACGTGAGTGAATTTTGTATATTATTGACGATTGTTGGGATAATAGTATTGATTAGATTGATTATGTATGTTGAAATAGAGTTTATTATTATGTGCATGGATGAATTATCATTATTAATATTGTTGCTATTATCATTGTTTTGGTTTGTGGTTGTTTGATTCCTGTTATGGTTTCTATTTGATTGATTTGTTACGTGGGTGAAATTTGGAATGTTGCTAGTGGTTGGTAGATTAGGATAGTTTTGGGAGTTTAGATTGAACTGATTAACATTTATGGGTTTCGTACTTGAACGTCCTTTCTGGTCATTTTGGTGGGGTATCTCTACGAGCTTTTTGTAGTAAGAACACTCAACTGATCTCGCGTCTGCGCGGTGCGGACCGTTACAGTTATTGCAAATAGGAGGGTTTTCTTTTTGGGGCAATTTACAGAGTAATGATCATTAGCGCAATAAATGCATGCTAAATTGTGATTGCAGTTGTTTCTGGTATGCCCGAAATCTAGACATCGGAGACATTGGATAAGACCCTTGGCTTTGCACCGTTTTTCTGGCTTGACAATCAGGTTGCAAATTTGATTAATTTGTAATATACTGTCTATGTTTTGGCTACCGTCGAACTCGGCAGCCACTACCGGGATGGGGATGTTTTGTTTATACAGACTAGTTACACTAATAAGCACTTTCCCTTTAGGTCTTGATATATTTCTTCCTGAGTAATAGATGGATGAAGATTCTTGAAGACATGGAAATTTTTTTGTTTGCTGGGTCTTTATACGTACGTGTGGAATTTTCTGTTAGTGCTGATTAGATATTTTATTGCTTGCCTAAATTCCGAGATAGTTTTAAAAAGCCCTTTAATTTTGTTATTGACAATGGTTGAAGTAAACTGGTTTGTTATTGAAATCTTAAGTTCTCTATTAAATTCTGCAACATTCTGAATATGGGCTACAAAGATGGGTGGTATTTTAATATTTAAATTGGTGTGGTCATTATTTTGTTCATTTATGAATAGAAACCTATTGTCCTCGCGCTCATCACTTTGTTCGCCGAGCTCAGAGTATCTGTTCCTTATAGGTACATTATATTGGAACTCAGTGGATGTTTTTGACTTTACACTCATATTGTTACTGGTCCGATTCATTTTCTTACTCTCGGAATCACTTTCACTATCACTGACTGACCTTTTCTGCGCCTGAGCAGGTTGTGATGGTGGGAGTGGTGACGACACGTAGATCTGTCTGAGGTTGGCAGGGTTGTTGCTGTCCTCGGTGCTGGTTGGAACTGGCGTCGCAGCGAGGGTTATATCCATGGCCTCGCCGCTTGCTGGTATTGGCGACACTGGTGCAACGACATCGTTGTCGCCGTTGCGGACGATGCGCAGGGCTTCAGATATTGTCTGCCCTGTGTCTGGATTAATGGCATAGGCCATTTACTTTTCTGAGCTTGTTGTGATCAGAGCTGTTTGTACACGAACACTAGCACGAACACTATAGTCACTCGCTTGCCTCAACGTAAGATAAAAGCTGCCTCGACTCGAAGCGTTCAGCTCGGCGGCTCGACGTCGACTGAATTACTCATTAATAAGACACCCGTTGATTTAATAACAGGTTTTTTAAATTAATTACGCCGGCCAGTTGTTTTTAAAACCAGCCAACGTTTCGTAAGTACATAACATATCACGCAAAAAATTTTAAAAATTATTTTAAATTTTATAAATTAAACTTTCTCGACGAACCACAGAATTACATCTATTATTTTGTTACTACTCCTTTATATTATATAAATAAATGGCTCCAAAATGAATAACTGTAGGCAATTGTTTATAAAGAAGCGTAAACCTTCACACAGGCATTACAGGTACCATATAGAAGACAAAAAACTCACAGTAAAGGAACTAACCGGCGAAATTCAGAAATACTTCACAAGTTCTCGCACAAGACGTCCATTGATTTAATACCAGATTGTTTAAATGAATTACGCCAGCCAGTTGTTTTTAAAATCAGCCATCGTTTCGCTCCAACATTCCATTTCACTACGTTGGCTGATTATAAAAACAACTGGCCGGTGTAATTAATTTAGACAACCTGTTATTAAATTAATGGGTATCTATAAGTGGCTAGCCAGCTTCAGAGAGGTCTGGTTCTGGCGGTTGTGGTTGTTGATGTTCAGGATGACGCTGCCGCTGCTGTAGTTGTTGCAGTGAATTTGTGGATTTGTAACTGTTGTAGCTGTGGTTGATGATGTTCCATATCATGAAGTTGCTGTTTTAATTCTATTTGCGCTTGCAAGTTTTGAATTTGTTATGCTTTGATTGTACAACTCCCATAGTTCTACTGATGTGGTTCACCGAATACGTTTCTATGCTGTTCAAAACATCTGTAGTGTCGTTTATTAATTTCCCCGTGAGGCAATTATTTGTTGACATACATTCACAGTAGTTTTTTATTACTTATATTTGTTTTTTAAAACGTAATTCACATTTCATCTCTTCTTATTTTTTATACATTTATAATAGTTGAAAGTCTGTTTATCAAATAAATGATTATAATAAGAAATTACCTATTTATTATAGACATCGATATATTTACTTTCCACGTTTTGTTTTTTCAATATCCGTCTTTGCTGTCTTATTCTGTTACTTTAAAAAACAGTGAAGCCAACGTATTGACTTTGATACTTTAAAGATAAATTACAGATCTCAATTAAAACCATGTTTAACTTTTTATTTTCTCTCTTAATTTCTTTTATTTCATCTGTAAATACACTTACGTTCAATACGAATTTTCGTCGGTTGCTGATACATAAATCGAGTAAAAGATTTTATGTCTCTAAGAAATCAATGAATCGATCACAATTCTCTAAAAGTTTCTGTCTCTTGAATTTAATTTCAGGGTTCCAAATTTGCGACTTGTAAGAAAATATCAGAGATGTTTTAATGAAGCGCAAAAGAAATGGATTGTGCTCATACAACATTGGGATCACTGGAATGTCATATCACACTAACTACAGAAAACACTAATTCTTGAGATAGTAAAAATGGGATAACTTTCTAAAACGATAGTTGTCGTTACAAGAGCCTCAAATTAACAATTATAAAAATAAAAATGATACATTTATAATTGATTTAAACAATCCTATTTACATATAAATTGTAGGTATTTCTAAAAATGTGTATATTAGATTGCCATCATGTAAACATTAATTTCCTATCCATAGCTAATATCTCTCAGGAAAAGGAGAGAATCGGAATAATAAACTTAGCACGTTCATATAACCTCGATGCAATAACTAACACCAACCAGATCATCCAAGAGCTCGCAAACAGCAATAGATCAAATCCTCATAGACGAAACAAAACACACTGACGCAATCACCACAATGGTACAGATGTCAGCGACCTTACTAAAACCACCTTATGCAAACAAATGCCTTAAAACAAATGCCACCTTACTAAAAACAAACTCAACAAAATAGACCTGGAAGTACAATTTAAAGAACTTGAACAAACTTATTTCACTGTTAACTAATGAATCATATCAGGAACATACAAAACATGACACCAGACTAATGTTTAACACTTTCTTTAATACAATGAAATACTATTTCAACATCTCATATACTCACATCTCACTTCTCACACAACATACAGTACCACACAACAAACATACAAAGCAGAAAAAGTTGGATACCAAATGGTATTAAAATTTCTTACCAAAGATATAGAGAACGTCATATCCTGACAAAACTTCATTCTTGCAATAACGAAATAGTCAATTACTATAAACGATACTTAGTAACACATCTATTACGTGCAATCCTTGGTGATCCCCCTAAGGGGATATACAAAGCAGTTGGATGCCAGACATGTTTTTTTTTTTTTTTTTTTTTTTTTTTAAGTGGGAAGGAATTAGGACAGTGTAGGACACTTCACGCTGGTTGGACTAGACCCTGTGAAACAGTCAAGCTCGTTTTGACGAAACAAATTTCACATGAGATTGTCCGGGAATAGAACCCGGACCTCCTAGTAATAGGCATGCGACTTTCGCTCTGAGCCACGAGTTGGCTAAACGGTAATAAGCCATATTTAAATAATGAAGGCAAAACAAATTTCATGCGACGAATACATAAAAAACTTAAAAAATAAAACGAAAGCTATTTGGGAATAGTAATAAAGAAAATACTTGAATTTAGAAACAAAATGGAAAACAACCTGCTAGGATACACAACAATCCAGATTTTATTGGATTGCTCCAAACATAATCAAGCGTCTTGCTTACTTACACAAACAAGAACTAACACGTGTCTCCTTCCCACACATATTTAAAACTAAAGTTAATTACTTTAGTTTAACCTGTCCACAAAAACGGAAATTCTCTCATCAGATAATTACAATATTTGATATTCAAATATTAGAAAAACTCTTCTATGAAAGGTTAAAAAGATATCTGAAACACTAATATTATCACTGACACGCAGTATGGTTTCAGAGGAAATCGATCAACTGAAACTTCTTTATTTACCATTCTAAACGAAATCCTCATGGCATTTGAGAAAAAAGAAACACTTGTTGGTCTCTTCTTTGACCTGAACGAAACATTTGACACAATAGATCACTGAATTCTGTTGTCAAAATTAGAATCTTATGGAACTCGATGAATTGCTTACAGATGGATCAAATCATATCTTTTAGAAAAACTGTTCTGTTACCGTACCAAAAAGTCAACAAAATAAAAAAAAATCATCGCTCTGAACCCAAGGGGGCCCCATGTGACCAAGGGGGTCCCAGAAGGATCCATGCTAGATCTGATTGTATTTGTTATATTTATGAATGACCTGCCCCCAATAATGGGAAACAATAATACAGTACGTTTCGCTGATTACACTAATATAATATTCAAAGGAATAACAACCAAAGCCTTGAAAGACAAAACCAACTCAGCCATTGACAAATTGATGCAATAGATCCACCAAAACGAACTAATCATAAACTGAGACAAAACACTCACAGTAGGGACATTAGCGAGCACAAAGTGATTCTTCTTGACTTAGACGAAAATATTGCAAGGAATGGCATTACTATGGAAACAAAATTACAAGAAAACCAATGAAGAATGGACTGTAAGCTACTTTTTAGGAAACAATACGACCTCTTTCTGAGAACAGAGGGAGGTCTGGAAGAAATATGGGGCGCGTTCAAAGATATGAGGAGCAACTAATCAACACGTACATTGTCCACTTGTGGAAAAAATTGAGTTGGATTTAAATTTATATGTTAAAATGCGTTTTGATAAAAATCTGTAAGCAAGAACGTATTAAAAACTACACGATTTCAATCAAACTCGATTTTTTCCATCAGTGGACAATATGCGTTTTGAATAGTTGCTTCTCATATTGTAGGAGGAGCTTCCAGAGTGTTCGTTTCCCTATTTTACGCTTTGAAAGTACACGCATTTATGCCGAGGTTTTGCGTATGCGTAACAGATCTTTAAACATATCAATCATGTGCCGGCCGCACAGGTCTCGCCGAGTGTCAATAGCATGGCAGCAGTATTTCAAAATGGCGGCGCGTATTCGTTTCTCCGGCCCTGGGAGGTTCTGTCGGACAACACATCGCTCCGATCGAAATTCATCGTCAGCTCTTACTGTCATACGAACTGCAGGTGTTGACATGGCAGTAGGCATGCTTACTGTGCAACTCCATGACAATGCTCGTCCACATACGGCGCGGCAAACAGCAACCGTTCTGCAGCAGTTCGGCTGAGAGGTGTTTTATCATTCTTCATAGAGTCGCATCCAGCTGATCTCGCACCCAGCGATTTTCATCTTTTGCTGCACCTGAAGACATTCCTGTCTTACCGTCAGCGTTTTCACAAAGGCGAAGAGCTGAAGACGACTGTGTCATATTCCAGTCGCAGGCGGCAAACTTCAACGAGACAGGAATTCAAAAATTATTACCACGATATGACAAGCGTCTCCCTTTGTGTGGTGACTATGTCGAAACATAACTGAAACATTACTGTACCTGTTGCCAATAACGTTTTGCATGTGACTTCGTCTTTTATTATATATTGTCTTTTATAATAAGAATAGGAAAAAAAAATAAAAAATAGGAAAAATTACTTTCTGGATGTATATGAAGCTTTGCAAAAGTTTGCACCATGCAAAATTCTCAAAAATAATCCAGATCCAGAATACTAAAATGCAAACATTAGGCGAATGAAGAAAATAACGTGAAAGGCATTTAAGAACAGAAAACACAATAGCAAACATATGAATATTTATCAAAATCCTTCAAAGGAATTGGATTTAGAAAAGAAAATTGGCCAGGAGGCGTATTCAAGAATATTTTGGATGGAAAAAGAAATAACTGCAAATTTTATAAATATGTAATAATTTTATAAATATATAAAGAGGATATCCTAGTTGTTCTTGAAAATGAAAAAATGCTAATTACAGACAGATCACTTTTATAATTACAGTGAAAAAAATTATCGTTTAAATAACAACATTATTCCAAGAGTTTCGTCGTACAATTACTTAGGAATCCATTTCGACAGTACATTAAGCTGGAAAAAGTCACGTAGCTTTTGTTGTAGAGAAAGTCAGGAGATCTCTTCACTTTGTAATGCGTATCAAAAAAAAAAAGAGTACGTCAAACGCGGAGGAAATTGCATATTTATCGCATGTTCGTCCGATAATGGAATATGGTACAATTTGTTGGGATTCGCACGAAATTATACAGTGTAAAAATTTGGAAAAGATTTAGCGTATGACAGCTAAATTTACATTCCCGGGCAAGAAAATGACAGAGTGGGATTCACTCGAAAACAGGCGATCAATGACACAGACTCTGCGTTTATAGCGATCGTCCAGCTTGGAAAATTAATTATGGTGGATAAGTATTCCTAGATACATCAGGAGAGGGGATCACATGCACAAAATAAATTTAACACCACAGAGAACGGATGTCGGGAAATTTTCTTTCACAAATCGAACGATAACGGAATGGAATTTCTTGAAATCACTATACATCAAATCTCAAATGGAAAGCGCACCTAGAAGATGTTAATTCAAAATTGAGCTCACTCAATTATGGTCTTGGAATTGAAACAATTCGAAGAGCGTACTTCGTACATGTTCAATCTATCCTCAAATACAGAATAATAATCTTGGGTCAAGCACTAGAGCCAAAACAAAGTTGAAAATACTAAAGAGAATCATCGGGGCATCAAATGCTCTCGTGGCTCAGGGCAAAGTCGCTTGCTTTTCACCACTGAGACTTGCGGATTGGATTCCCGTAGAATCCTCGTAGAACCTCATGTGAAATTTGTTACCCCAAAACGAGCTTGCGTCAAATGAGCTAATACAACCCCTGTGAACAATCCTAAATCTAACCCCCTATCTTTATTCCTTCCCAATTCTGGCCTACGGGTAGATGACGCAGGGGGGTGTGCGAGACTTGTCGGCAATTCCCTGACTTGACTACCCAGTCTGTGACTGACGTGACTTGACTACCCAGCAGAAATCCTCCGTTATTAAGCGTATAATAATCCGTTATTAAGCGTCCCTAAAGGGCGCTTAATAACGGAGGATTTCTCCAGTGCGCTCGACGCTCCTTAAGAAGCTAGGAGAACTAAAAAAATACAGAAAGAACGGATTCCTGTAGACCCCAGTTCACAAAACTCAACGTTCTGCCTTGGATATTCATTTCCTTCGCATGTCATAAAATCCTCATATTTGTAAAGAAAAAAACTAACAAACAATCTCACGCCTTACAAATTTAACTCAAATTTTCACTCATACAACGCAAGCACATAACATTCACGAACCAATGTGCACAAGACCATTGAAGCAAAAGCGTGCATTTTCTACAGGAATACAATTCTTCAAGAAATTACTGCAAAATCTGAGAGACACAACTTTATGAACAAACTCAAACCTTCATAGTGTGATTGTGTGTTCAAAAATACTTTTAACGACTAATATGTACAATATGATTTCAAGTTTTGTAGTAGTAAGACTTGGTGTAGAAGTACAGAACTTGGGAAAACCCCATTTCAAGAGTTGAACACTGAACAATCTAATATTGTTAAGTCATATAGTTGTTAAAATAATTGATTATTATTATTATTATTATTATTATTATTATTATTATTATTATTAAACAAGAGCCATTGCCGACCCCCTTTTTTTCTCTGAGCGGATTTTGAAACCATGTAACTAGGAAAGGAGGGTGGGGAGGAGGTAGGTGAGCTGAAAATATTTAATTACAAGTCTATTTTACCTTGGTTTGATCATTAAAGCAGGAGGAGGAATATTTTTTTACTAATTTTTGGATTTCAAAATGTTCTTTGTTGCTTTTAACATATAAAATTTCTCTTTGGTTAAGTATATTTTGTTTCTCAGAGATCATCTCTTTATTGTAAGTATTAGGGGTAATTTCTTTACATTTAATAATAAATACTACAAACAAACGCGAAGGCCTTACGATAGGTTATGGACTAAAGCACGTTACACATTGAAAACTGTTAGTAATATTGGTGATAATATTATTATATAAGCGTGCGAGTATTTTGTGTTTCCATACGTGACAACTATTTTTAGTAATTAGTTCCGTGAGTGTAGTACACCTTAATTCTCGGAAGGTGGCGGTGTACCTCTCCTGCTGGAACGGTCAGATCCGGCACATGTACATGTCACATTGTCAGCTTGCGAGAATGTCCCCCTTCAGGTATCTCCGATCGGATGACATCGCCACAGACGGAATAGTGCCCGACTGGTCTCCGGCATGTATGGACTGCTGTGGCTCAGAGAAATAATTAATGTCACTGCAGTGCATCTAACCGGGAGGTCCTAGGGTTGAAGTCTCATTGGTGGCAGAATTTGTGACACTAGGTAGATAGCTAGGTCGAATTCTGCCGCTATCTGGAGGAGAATTCTAGCGACCGGCTGCTCTGATCGGTAGTTTTCCGTGGTTTCTCCGATCAACACCAGGCGAATACTGGAGAAGTACCCTAACAAACGGACCACGAACCGTACGCGATCTTTCCTTCCCTATCCTTGTTCTATCCTGACCCTTTACTTATACACACAAATACACGCACTTCATCACCACACATGTCGGGAGACCAGTCGGAAGTTTTAGAGCTCTTCCCGGCTGGAGCGGTGCGCAACTGGTGGGAGATACCTGGATGAGGGAAACTCCGCAAGCCGACGTGTTGGTGGGCGCCGGATGTCGCCATCCAGCGAGGGAAGATCGCCGTCACCTCCCGTGAGAGGACATACAGGAGACCTACGGGACTAATGGCCTTAGTGTTTGACGCTCTAGGAATTACCAATAAATCAACCATCATGTAAGGTAGAGTAGTATATGCAGAGGCGTATCTACGGTATGGCGAAACACGAGTCATGGGCGCCACACTTGACCCCAAATGGAGTCGATTTAGAGTATACCCACTAAAACAAATAACTAATATGAAGTATCCTGTCAGAGGCGCACGTTCAATGCTCGCCATGGGCGTCTGAATACCTAGATACGCCTCTGAGTGTTTGTTTGCGTGTTTGATAGTGTGTTAGAGTATTTGTTAGAAGAGGTGAGGAGGGTAAGATTGCGCGCGGTTCTTTTGTTACGGTACTGATCCGGCATTCGTGGGGCATTGATCGGAGACACTACAGGAAACTACTGATCAGAGCAGCCTTCTCCTCCACACAAATTGAATTCCACCTATTCATTTAACTCGCTTTAGTCGAAAATCCGTTACTCCTGGAACCTAGTACCTCCCTGCCGGAGAAGCTGCTGCGGCGTACGTTGTCAACGTTGTTTGAGCCGGCCACGAAGGTGGAAGGCGATCAGTGTGACCGCTACAACACGGGCCCTCCCAGAGGAGTCCGAGGCTCACCTGTCGGCCCAGGCCGAGGGCAGTCGCAGCAGCCGTAAAAGCCGCATGGCCGCCGCCGCCGCTGCTGCTGCTGCTGCTGCTGCTGCCGCCCGCCGCCGCCCGCCGCCGTGCCCTGCCGCTCTCTACTGTCCACCGCGTCCCGCGCACTGACGTCGACCGCAGGCGCCGCGTGCCCCCAGCCTGCCTTTATAGTGTCGCCGCAGCCCCACAAGCGCTCCGCCAGAGCGCTCCCAACCTGCGGCGCGTCTTGCGTCACCCACCTGGTCGATCACTGCCCAGCGCCCCCCGCCCCCCGCCCCTTCGCACGCACAATTGGATTACCGAACGCACCTCGCGCCACCCGCCCGCGATGTCTCGCGAGACGACAGGTTTCGTCATCCCCTCGGGAGACTGCGCCCTCGGAGCCTCGTGCCGGACGGACATTTCTCCGATCGCGTGCGCCGAGACCACTGCCGATTCCCTCAAACGAATCCTTTATCCTTTGCACGGATCGAGCTTCCCAAGTGCCAACGTCGCTACGGAACTCTCAGAATGCTACCCGTTTGCATGGTTAGATGGCCTTCCGGCAACATACTCCCAACCTGCTCTGCCTCACTTCTATTAAGCAGGTTGCGTTCACTAGGTGTTCATCTTTTCCAATATTTTTTGAAACATGCCCATAGTTGCAGAGGTCTTCGTTTAAAGAAGCGAAACAATACAATATTCTCTTAGTTACACTTGTGGTCATTTTCAAAGTTCATTCGAACCGTTCAGTGAACTATCATCCAAGAATAGGTCGCCACGTCCAAGAGCAGTTGCCAGCAGCTCTCGTCAGGCTTCCTCACTTCCGTACTCCTTCGATGCAACACTTTTCCTCATGTCGGAAATGTAAACATGCAAATCTGTCTTCTTAAAGAAGAGCATATCAACGACCACTTCTACCTCGGATGCATTTATACCTCCAATAGCAATAGGCAATCCGTGTTGTAAGAGATCACCGATTGATTAATTTATTGTTAGTGATTCCGGGCACGTTAATTACCTAGGTCATTCGTCTCGTAAGTGTAGTGCATGTTTTTGCTCGAGAGATGGTAGTGGTTTCCCCCACCATATGGCGAGATCCGGCGCCGACCTACCGTCGCCCAGCGGGTTTTTCCCCAAGCAGGCACCGTGCCGGTCGGGACAACAAGCCAACTTTTTTACCGCACCGCTTAGACGTAATTTGATAGATAAATTTTGACACATTTTTGGCCCAACTTACCGCTAGCTCGGCTAATGGAGTGGCTAATCAAAAACCTTCGTGTCTATGTTCAATAAAATTATCTGCCTTACTAATAAGTTTATATCTTAGTTAATTATCTTTTTCGCACTGAACAGTACTTTGCGAATACCAAGCATAAATGTCAATGAAAAAAGATAGAGAAAGAAGGTAATCGGAGAAGCCTATTGTCCATTGCCGTCGTAGTTCATTCATTACGTGCTGACAGGAGCGAGGCTAAATTAAATTATGGATGCTTTTTTGCATCTTTCGTTTTTGGGGTGCTGTTTAGGAATCTGAAGTTAGCCACCACCAACTGCCTTCCTAGATTTCATCTCTCTCCGTCTTATCTGCATTATATATATATATATATATATATATATATATATATATATATATATATATATATATATCAGTATATTTTCTCTCAACGATATTTAACCACTTGTTAAATTTGGAAGGCCCTCCGATACGTTCTTAGTCTCCTTACGTGCGAATATGAAAAAACGAATGAGACAGTGCACCATCATCCAAGAATAGGTCGCCACGTCCAAGAGCAGTTGTGCTAAATAGAGTGAAATGAAAAATTAGTAATCAAAAATTGGCTGAACACTTTGACTGAGAAAGAACAAATTGTGGGCTCTAGCCTGCCGCAACTCTGAAGTCACCCGCTCATGAATTAATCCTGGACAAAATACCCTGCAAATGCGAGAAGAAATGCTTGAGAAATTGCAGTTGTAGGAAAACGTATGTTTTATTTAAAGCTGGGCCTTAATTGTTGAGACACCTGCAATAAAATGAAGACCCCCAACTCTTAATAACCGTGATTACAATGATTTTGAATCAGAGCTACTTGATTATTTGTTAGAGACCTCATCATTTTTGCACGCCAAAGATCTTCCAGAAAATACTGGATCATCCGGTCTTGGACCATCTAAAATCGAACCATTAGGATCAACGACACCAGGAGTAAGTGAAATGATTGATATAAATGTAAGTAAAAATATGAACTTATAATTATAATTTGGGGTTAATTATAACAATTTGATTGTTTTGTTATCCACTAAATTCATGTCTACCAAAACTGGGTGCCGGTTAAAATATGTATCTTCTATAATTTGCAACCGGCATCTTAAAGAGCAAATATAATGACTTCAATAATTTGCGCACACAGGCTTCTAACAATAACGCGACATCTCTCACTTCTCAGTCTTTTGAATGACCTAAGGTTTGCACATGTTCTCGGAGAAACAAATTCGAGATTTCAGATAACTATCGCGACGACCTGTGTTTTTACGCCACACATTCGGCTGATCTCGAATTTTAAACTCGCATATTTCAGGCGTTTCTCTTCTCCGTGATCACGATATTATGATAGTATGGCACAACAACATGACGAGTAGACACGACTTTTATCCACTTTTCAATTTTCCGGTATTTCTGCGATCAACACCAGGCGAATGCCTAACAAACGGGCCACGGACGACGCGCGATCTCACCTTCCTCGTCCTTGTCCTATCCTTACCCGTTACACACCACGATGTTTTAGGTCATCAAAATCTGGCCCCTAGTAGTACTAGTAATAATAATAGTAATAATAAACCTCGTGTGGTATGTGTTTTTTATAGTATAGCGCCACGGAATCTCCCCTTGTCGTAAGAGGCGACTAACCGGAGCAACTGACCCCCATCCCCACCCTGAATAAATGTGTCCATCTTTCGAAAACATGTTCCCTTAAGCCGTTTCTCTCAATACCAGATACGCATATACTAATGGAATCCTTTCTATCCCTATTCATACCAGAACCCACCTTTCTCTTATTACCACTCCCCCTCTCCCCATGTCCAACCCTACGGTCGAGCATACAAAACCTACATCCCCATGGGAGACGGAGAAGTAAAAAATTTGGAGGCTAAAAGGGCAATGACAATGACCCATTTGGATATGGAGAGACGACCAGAAACGTGCCTTGGACCAAAGCCGCTGCCGGCGAAGCGCCAGGGAACAGAGGGAGACAGCGCTGTGACAGCACGCGAACCGCTAGTGGTGTGATGTTGAAGAGGCGTGCACACACCGGGATACCCAAAATTACTACTACCGAAGAAAGCAGCACGCAATATCTTTCAGCTGCCCTGAAGACAGCACTTAAGACCATTGTGTCAGGCCTACCAGGACAGAATGGTCAGTGGACCATCGAAATGAACGAAGATATCATATGATTATATTATCACGTTACCTGTTGCGATTCAACTCGCAGAGGATATCGGCAGAAAATTACATACATGTTTTTTCCAACAGTGCCCACATTTATCTCACCTCATTGAACAAAATATCGCGGATCGAAGAGCATTGATCCGTAAATCCAATAAATGTGACTCATGCGCCAGAAAAAAAAACGAGATTAAAGCTGAAGTACACCCACAGTTAGAGCAACTAGCGATCAAAGAAGCTGCAATAACATCTGTTACAGAAATTCAAACTCCAGCACCTGGCATCCCTCTGAGCAAACTGCTTTCAGACGAATATCCTACTTTTTGAGATCAACTATATTTCGTATGAATACTATGTAAAAAATCACAATATTGGAAGGCAAATATTCAGTATGGAGGAATGAATCCTAATGTTAGATCAAAAATGCTAGTCTATACAGCAAATGAACAAATTTTGGTAAATGAGACCTCTCACACCACGACCTATGGCAATATATTGTGTAATAATAATAATAATAATAATTATTATTATTATTATTATTATTATTATTATTATTATTATTATTATTATTATTATTATTATTATTATTATTATTATTATTATTGTTGTTGTTGTTGTGAGAGCAAACGGTGGTAAAATTATTGAAATTCATTCAGCACGGAACTCCCAGCTACATCAAAAAGACGCTCCGTGGAAAATCTTACTATGGAAGAGAATAGAACGCCTTCGGTCAGACATCACTACAGTCGAAGCCTGCCAAAGAGAAGACAGAAGTAAATATCTTAAAAACAAAGCAACAGTCATTAAGAAGAAACATCGTAAACACATACACCACAATTACGATAACACACATCTGCTTAAATTTATTTATTCTCTAAAGCGGCAACTAACCGTTACAGAAGTCTACTTTTGAAGACACCTGGAGTAAAATATGGTCGATCAAAAGTCACTTTAAGCTTACTAGCATTTTGACTAGAACAGGTCAGGAATGCGGCAGCACAGATCACCGAAATGACAACCGGTAAAATCACCCAAGATATTCTACAGCAAATTCAATATTGAAAATGCCCGGGATCAGACGGTCTTCATAACTATTGGTTCAAAAAAATTCGCCTGCCTCCACGGGAAAATTCTAAATCTCATAAAACACTATCTTAATAATTCTGTGTGTAAGTGTCACATAAGAAGCGGAAAACCAGTGATATTACTGACCCTACGAAATATAGACCAATCACTTGTCTTAATTCTTCTTTTTATTTTTTAAACCCGTTAATATGTCAAATCTTGACGTTATGGCCTCCTCAAAAATCCTGCCTAAGTAAATCTTCACAATACAGTTATTCCGTGGACCTCCTCACCGATAAAATACTTAGGGGTGTTGCTTGACAAAAGATTAACTTGGAAACCTCACATAAATGCAATAGCCAATAAAGTATCTGCAAAATTATCAAAACTCATCCCTCTAATTAATGCACGTTCACTGAAAGATGAATGCAGACTTTTATTATTTAAATTCTTAATTCTAACCAACCACAAGTTATGCATGTCCAGTACGGGGATGTGCTGCCACTAACAATTTCCAAAACTTAACAGACATTTAGAATACATGTTTAAAGAGAACTTTAAATGCCCCCTGGTGATTCCAAACATCCATATTCTCCTAAAATTAAAGGTGTCTTCATTAAGCGACCACATAATACAAATAGCTCAACATTTTATCAAAACCTTCACTATTCCCCTCGCTCCTTAATCTTCAATCTAGATCGCAATACTTCATACCCATGTATCAAATATAGATATCCCAAAGACCGATTCAAACCACCGAACCCCCCATTACTGTCAATTCAAA